>CM048848.1:10593352-11193352 GCA_026545225.1 Cornus controversa | reverse complement strand
AGCATATATATATTAGGTGGATTATATAGATATATGGGCATGGTGGGACCCAAGGACACAAGTGGATGGACAGATATGCATGTTTTGAGCAAAAGAAAAGGAGACAACTTGGAAGGGGAGAGAAGAAGTGTTGAACCAGACCTTTGGGGCTTCATATCTCTGGCCATGGAGGATTGCAAGTCTCCTATGTTCAACTAACTTTCCATCTAGGGTGTGGGTGAAACCCTAGCCATGTAACTTGTTCATTTTATAGCAACTTTGGGATTTATATTTATATGTTGATTACTTAGCCTAGTGTTTTGTATAATATTTGTGAACCTCTTCAACATATTCATTTGATATCATTTCTTCATCTTGTCTTAGAGTAGAAATATTTCATTTTGAATGCTCAACATTTACAACTTTCACTAAAAGTGTAAATGATGGCTTTGTAATGGTTTTTAATGGAATGTGATGTTTCTTGCTTATATAGTCCATGCCAAGATAGGGTAGTTCGGATACACGTAGATACATTTAGAAGGTAGGATAAGTAGATAGGTTGAAGGACTATGCTTGTTAAAGATGGGCTATGTTTAGTTAGAAATCATATTTATCTTTTGATATGTCATTGTAGGCCACAAGCCTAATGACATTATGTTGGATATACTTATAGAAAATTCCATTTGCTACATACTTGGACACGTCAAATGGCTAGAGGTGGAAACCACCCCTAGTTCTCTCTCTCAACTTTAGAAACTCTTTACTTTTAATGTTTTTACATTCTGCAAAGTAGTTTTAAATTCAAATCAAAAATTCTATTTTTAGGATTAAATTTGAAATTCTCTCTCAATAGTGCAATTCACCCACGTAGTCCTCGTGGGATCGATATCCTCTATATAGAACCATATCTACAAAGATTTGTTCTCTTGTGAGTGGTTTAAGTTATATTTTGATAGCCAATAGTAAGCTACAAAAAGAAAGACAAATTTGGCCACATCAGTGCTTTGTAGAGGTCTTATATCAACATCGTGAAACAATTGGGTGGAGTGTCGCTGATCTTAAGGGTATTGATCCTTCGATTTGCATGCACAAAATCCATCTGGAAAAAGGATGTAAGCTGTCTAGAGAGGCACAAAGGCGACTGAATCCCAACATGAAGGAGGTAGTAAAGAAAGAGGTTGCAAGATACTTGACGCCAGTATAATTTATCCGATTTCTGATAGCACATGGGTGAGCCCATCGTAAGTTATTCCTAAAAAGTCTGGTCTTACTATTGTCCCCAACTCTGTGGGAGAGCTTGTTCCTTAACGTACTGCCACAGGTTGGCATGTTTGCATTGACTATAGGAAGCTGAACTCCATGACAAGGAAGGATCATTTCCCTCTCCCATTCATTGATCAAATACTTGAAAGGTTAGCTGGTCAGAGCTATTATTGCTTTCTAGATGGTTACTCTGGTTATAACCAAATGGCTATGGATCCAGAAGATCAAGAGAAGACAACTTTCACATGTCCCTTTGGTACTTTTGCTTATCGTCGTATGCCCTTTGGGTTATGTAATGCTCCGGCGACATTCCAAAGGTGTATGATGGCCATCTTTTTTGACATGGTAGAAAAATTCTTGGAGGTGTTCATGGATGACTTCTCTATTTTTGGATCGTCCTTTGAAGACTGTCTGAGTAATTTATCACTTGTGCTTCAAAGGTGCTGAGAACGAAAGTTGGTACTTAGTTGGGAAAAGAGCCATTTCATGGTGAAGGAGGGCATTGTGTTGGGGCATATTGTTTCAGATAGAGGCATTGAAGTTGATAAAGCAAAGATCGATTTGATTGCTACGTTGCCTCCTCCAACTTCGGTGAAGCAAGTTCATTCTTTCTTAAGCCATGCTGGGTTATATAGAAGATTCATCAAGGATTTCAGTAAAATTTCTCGGCCTTTGTGTCACTTGTTATCTAAATATGTTCCCTTTTCCTTTGATGAGGAGTGTGTGCAAGCTTTTGAGAAGATTCGGTCTTTATTATCCTCTACACCGATTATACAATCTTCGAAATGGGCTCTACCTTTTGAAATTATGTATGATGCTTCTGACTATGCAGTAGGAGCAGTGCTGGGACAAAGAGAAGATAAATGACCATATGTTATTTATTACGCTAGTAAGACTCTTTCTGATACCTAACTTAATTATTAACCATAGAGAAATAGCTTCTAGCTGTAGTATTTGCCATGGACAAGTTTCGTTCTTATCCATTGGGGTCCAAGGTGGTTGTCTACTCTGATCATGCAGCATTGAGACACTTATTGGCCAAGGAAGAAACCAAACTACACCTTATTCGATCGATTTTATTGTCGCAAGAATTCAATTTGGAGATAAAAGACAAGAATGCCATAGAGAATGTAGTTGCAGATCATTTATCCTAGATTGTGTTTGAGCCTGTGGTCGATGCATTACCTATCTGTGACTCATTTCCAAATGAACAATTGTTTGAGATTTTTGATGAAAAAGTTAATGGGCAAAGGTTGAAGCATTGTGTAGAAGGATTTGTGCCGACAAGAGATGTGGAGTCCGTCGACTTGACGGATCCCGTCTATCCGACTTAATCCCTTCGGAGAGTTGATCATCACCTACGGATGTTAAATTGTAGGATTTGTATGTATTTCTATCCTTTAATTTATTTAGTTTTCTTTGATTTCAATTTTTAGTTTATGTTTTCATGATTTTTCTTTCAATTTTAGTTGCGTTTTGATATGTTTTCTTTGATTTCTTGATGTATAAGTTGCACTCGAAGGATGCCAAGAGGTGTACCGAGGTATTTGGACTCAAAATGGGTGAAAAATAGAGGTCTCGGTCGACCTTGGACGATAGATACTTCGAAAATACCCTTCTCGGTCGACCCTTGGTGATAGATGCAAAATAGGCCAGCAGAAGGGGGATCGATCACCCCATTATTTTTCTCACTTGGGAGGACTAGCAGGTGGGTGATCAATCGCCCATTGCTGGTTGGATAGATCGCCCAAGCCCAATTAAGGGCTACTCGAATTTTTGGGTTATATATGACCCTCCTCTCTCATCTACTTGCTACTACTTGCTTCTTTGAAGACTTTGTGATCCAATTTGACTCCTACATCAACCAGGACTATAATTTCTTCAATTGATGATTCTCATACAAGTATTTAGCATTGATCAGCATCAACACCAACATCAAAACTAGATTGATCATCACTAGTTCTCAAGAAAACTTTTACTTTCTCAAGTTGTTCATCAAAGTAAGTAAATTTTTTATTTTGCAAAATTGTATCAATATTTTTAGGGGCTTTTGAATACCAAGTTTGGGGGACATTATTGGTGGATTGAATTGTTCAAATTGAGGTGGAAAAATTGCCAAGAGAAGAGGTTGAAGAAGAAACTTTTATTGTGCACGCCAAGTGTTTGATTTAATTCCTCAACCAAACTTTTTTCTATTTCTATGGCACCAAAGAGAGCAAATAACCAAGGTGCCTCAAGCTCGCGCAATCCTCACCGAGCATGACATGATCCAACCCCCGTTTCCTCAAGATCTGGCCGTGATGGAATTCATGGGAGATGGCATCCAAGAGCCTTGAATTTTGAAGCGACATTTGACATCGCTGAACTGTATGCTATGTTTCTGGAGACATGATGTGGGATTTCTGACATCCGTCGTCGTCGTTCGGCTTTAATTTTTGTTCCATTATCTACTACTATATATCCAAGGCTTGTCAAAGTCTTTTATCAGAACTTAATGCCAAAACCTGACAAGCGGGGTGTGCTTATTTCTTCGGTGGATGGCACACGAGTTCAGGTAGGTATGTCATCCATTGCTATTCCCATGGGCTGTCCTCATGAATGGCTGGCTAATTTAACCAATATCTACACTCTTTTATCTGATGATTTGTCAGTGGGTAATTTGGTTGCACGATTTTGTGCTAACCAATTCTCCGGGCCAAAGCATAATGCAGTTTCAAAGTTCTCTATGCCAAGTCATCTATGGTTCCTTGATGCGATTTTGTATAAGAATGTGTGTCCCATTGGGCACTAACCTGAGAGGCGTCAAGAACTCCTTCGAACTTTATATGCCATAAACTTTGGACATTGGCTATCATTCCCATAGATCGTTTGGGGCCAAATTGAGAAGTTCTATTCAAAGGTCGTGGCCAAAGCACTAGACAGTGCAAGTGACTGGGAGTTTCCATTCCCTAATATCATTTATCAAATACTCATTGCATAGGGATATGCAGTCGATGAGGACGAGCTGGCTTTTCTACGAGATATTCATTATAGCACACGTGACTGGAACATGAGCCGATGTCATATGTATCAAAGAGTCATAGCTGCGCCAGGTGAAGTCTCTAGATTGGCCCAGGGAAGGGAAGCTGTAGACATACCACCACCAGTGGAGGATCCATGCACAAGTTGGCGAACATGACTATCATTATTTAGAGGGGCAGATTGCTGGGTTGACCGCCCAGTTGAGCACCTTACAAACTGAGGTTTCTGCTCAGTTTGGAGCTATGCAGATAGAGATGGTGGATCACTTTCATAAAACTCACCAGGATCAGCTAGAGATGAGAAGGATGTTGCATGCTTTGATGCGCCAGGCAAACTTGGATCCAAATACTCAGTCACCACCACATCCTTGATTGGGAGGTAACTATCTTGTGTATTTTATTTTATTTTTATTTTTTATTTTTCTTTCTGTATTTTGTTTCATTGAAAAAAAAAAGAAAAAAAAAATAATTTTATTTATTTATGGATTTTTCTATTTCATATTTATTTTCACACATGCCATTTCACTTGGTCTTTGGGGTTTAGTGGCTGTTTTGACAGGTTGTAACATCCAAGTTTGGGGGTGTGCTTACATTGCCTTCATACAACTTGGTGTGCTTTATTTTCTTGCCACTACTTCTCCGGTTTCCTGGTATTATTGTTCTTATCCTTCTCTATACTTCGATTGGTAGTACATTGAGGACAATGTACAATTTAAGTTTGGGAGTGAGGCGATGTCTTTTTATGTGCTTTATTGAATTATGGGAGAAATTTTTGTGAAATTCTTTTTGTTTTAGGTTTTGTTTTATTATTTTATTTTATTTTGTTTTGTTTTTAGATAGAATGATTTTACATTTTTCAAGGGATTAGTACCTTATGTAGGTGCGTAATTTGCAATTCTTGAGTATGTTTTAAATTTTGCGAACTGTGGTTTAAATTAAGTGGTTTTAATCATTGTTTGCATTGACATGTCTTGGGGTGATTGATTTTAGTTTCCTCACATGCACAGACACACTAGCATAATTTCATGGGGTATAAACTTTGGCTCTGAGTTATTATGTTATATATGCTTGATATAAATTAGTATCTTTTGAGAATGAGTACCGATGATGTGTTTTACTTGACTTCAATAAAAAAAAATAATGTGTTGAATAGAAAATCAATTTGATCATTCTCATGAGTAACCGGGCCTCTATGCCTCAGGAAGCATGGAGTGTTTGCGTCAAAAGTGAAAGGGTGAGAAATGATGAGCATTGGTTGTCTTGATTTGTAGGCTGGCTGATTCGAGTAATTAGGTTCTTCGGGGTGTCTTAACGCCTAGTGCCCAAAAGCCATTTGGTTTGAGTCACTGACTGAAAACTTGCTACATAGATCTTTCAGAAAGCTTAATAGATCAAGATATTGCACAACCAATAAAGCAATGAAAAAAAGAAAGGAATGAAAATAAAATAAAAAAGTCATGTATTCATGTTTGGAAGTATGATTTCAATAAGGTGAGCTAGTGAGTTGAAGGGGTATGTGCCTTAATATATTTGGAGCTAGGTTATGCGACATGAGATGAATGCTAGTTCACTTTTCACGAGGGAGCTAGAGTTGATTATTTTGAGATATGTTGATGTGAATTATGTGTGGGGACCATTGTTTTGAATTATGAAATTTGAAATTTTGAAGTTATCCTTGAATGCAAGTTTGTAACTATATATTGTAATCTTTTTCTTGATTAAGGTTGAAACAGAATTTTGAATGTTTGTGGGTATCATTTCTGAAACCCTACCGAGACTATAAGTCATCCACTATGGGGAACCTAGGGGTTTAAAGGCTTGTTGCATATGCTAAATGCAATCGTTTCTCCCACAAAAGTGGAGTTTGGGTAGTTTAGTTAGTATTAGTTAGTTTCCTTTGTTTTAGTTTTATTTTATTCTATTGCTAAGGGACTAGCAATATGTAAGTTTCGGGGTGTGATCGGTGTTGAATGTTGTGCATTCTAGCCTCTTAACTTTTAAATTTTATTCTCTTAGTGATAGATTATTTTGTGATTTTACTTTGTTTTAGTGTTTTATGTATTTTCAGGACCTTAATGTTTATTTCAATTAAAACCATGATTTTGGACTTTTAAAGATGACATCCAAGAAGGTTAGATGAAGCCTACATTAAATGGATCCATTCAACTCTTTATTTTAACTTAAATCAGCCCAAGGAAGTGGTCCAAAAGAATTACAGCTGCTTAAGAAGGTTACGGGCCTGAAGCCCAATTCTGCGCTTAAGACAATTTTAATCCCGTTTTGGAAAACAGACCCGAAGTGTTATTTTTGAGCCTCAAATCGACTTAATTTTTGCGTAAATTGAACGAAATTTGATTCTCCACACTTTTGTATTTCAAGAAAGTTCCATAATCAGAGTTCTAGTGCGTCAAAAGTTGGGCCGAACGTCAGCAGGAAAAACCCACCTGACTAGTGCTGTGGGAAAACCTAATTAATTCCTAATTGGATTAGGACTTTGGTGTATTATCTTGGTGCATAAAGTGGCAAATTAAAGGCTATTTTGGGGGAGTCTTGGAGAGCTTGGAGAGCCTTTGGATGGAATAGAAGATCCACTTTGCAGAGCTTTCGAGTGGAGAATCATTGGAGAACGAAGTCTTACGTATAATTCATGAAGATGATGTATTCTTCCTCAACCGTTGAAGCTTCTTCTTCTACCATGAGCGGCTAGTTCATCCACTAGGGTTTTCATGTTGCCCTAACTAAACATCAATGGTTTGATTATTTTAATTATTGGGGACCTTTATATACATGCATAGATTGTGTAATTTAGAGGATTCTTATTATATAATTGAATAATAAAAGTCTTATAAATTCAGTTCAATGATTTCTTATCTTGTTTTAGATATTTAGTTGTTGTTATTGAACTCAATCTCTCTTATTTTCTGTAATTATGAGAGCGATTATTACACAATGGTAATCACTGAATATATCATTATACGCTTTGATGGAGTATGACTAGAGAAGATGGACCATACTGCACCCTAGAGTAGAGTAGTTAGGCAAATGACCCATGCCAATCGAAGATAGTCCATGACTTAGCCTTAATCATATGTTATCTTCTTGACGGATGAAGGTAAGCTTGTAGCCACCGACACCACTTATGCATGATGTAATTCCCCTATAGTTGATTCAATTGACCATTGATTGTGGAGTTAGTGGTGAAGTCAAACACCCTAGGTTTCTCTCCTATTATCTTCACTATCTTGTTTACTTTGATTTATTTTATTTTATCTTTTTAATTAGTTTAAAAATCAGAATTTTTTTCTCTTAAATTTAATTAGAATTAATTCTGTGTTCCAACTCATCAGACCATAATCCCTGAGGTACGATACCCCTTTCAATAGCCCTATTCTGCAAGGAATTCGTTCTATTGCGAAATGTGGAAAATTTTAATTGATATACTTTTTTGAGTCACACTCACACACGAATCAATTGTTATGTAGAAAAATTCTTAAGGCTTTGAATATAAGGTCGTTGGACTGACTTTTAAATTTTGTCTTCTAAGATTTTTGGATTTGTTTATTATAAAAATCGTTTAGTTTGTCGTTTTACTTTTACTTGTGCAAGAGTATTTAACCAATTGAAATCTCAATTACTAACAAATCTACACTGATTCAAGGCTTGATTAGACATATAGAGATTTTTAGGCAGAACTAGCAAGGATTATTTAAGGGAGGAACATTTGTCTAGGCTAGATTGGGTTATCTTATGTTAACAAATGAATGATCGGCGTTGAATGTTACGCATTCTAGCCTCTTAACCTATGTATTTTATTCACTTAGGGATAGACTATTTTGTGATTTTACTTCGTTTTAGTGTTTTCTGTATTTGCATGACTTTAATGATTATTTCAGTTAAAACCATGAATTTTGGGCTTTTAAAGATGATATGCAAGAAGGTTAGATGAAGCTACATCAAATGGATCCATTCAACTATTTATTTCAACTCAAATCAGCCCAAGGAAGAGGTCCAAGAGAATTACAGCTGCTTAAGAAGGTTTCGGGCCTGGAGCCCAATTCTGCGCATAATACAGTCTTAATCCCATTTTGGAAAATGGACATAAGTGTTATCTCCAAACCTCAAATAGAATTAATTTTTGAGTGGGTTGAACGAAATTCAATTCTGCACACTTTTGTATTTCACAAAAATTCTGTGAATCGGACTTCTAGTGGGTCAAAAGTTGGGCCGAACATCAGCAGAAAAAACTCACCTGATTAGTGCTGTGGGGAAACCTAATTATTGCCTAATTGGATTAGGACTTTGGTGTATTCTCTTGGGGCATAAAGTGGAGAATTGAAGGCTATTTTGGGAGAGTTGAGAGAGCTTGAAGAGCCTTTGGACAGAATTGAAGACATACTTTGCAGAGTTATCGAGTGGAGAATTATTGGAGAACGAAGTCTTACGCATAATTCATGAAGATGATGCCTTCTTCCTCAACCATTGAAGCTTCTTCTTCTACCATGAGCGGCTAGTTCATCCACTAGGGTTTTGATGTAGCCCTAACGAAGCATCAATGGTTTGATTGTTTTAATTATTGGAGAACTTTATATACATGCATAGATTGTGTAATTTAGAGGATTCTTATTATATAATTGAACAATAAAAGTCTTATAAATTCAGTTTCAATGATTTCTTATCTTGTCTCAGATATTTAGTTGTTATTATTGAACTCAATCTCTCTTGTTTTCTGTAATTCTGAGAACGATTATTACAAAATGGTAATCACTGAATATATCATTATACGCTTTGATGGAGTATGCCTAGAGAAGATGGACCATACTGCACCCTTGATTAGAGTAGTTAGGCAGATGGCCCATGCCAATCGAAGATAATCTATGACTTAGCCTTAATCATATGTTATCTTCTTGATGGATGAAGGTGAGCTTGTAGCCACCGACACCACTTATGCATGATATAATCCCCCATAGTTAATTCAATTGACCATTGATTGTGGAATTAGTGGTGAAGTCAATTACCCTAGATTTATCTCATATTATCTTCACTCTCTATTTCCATTGTTTTATTTTATTTTTGCTTTTTAATTAATTTAAATATAAAAATCAGATTTCTTTTCTTTCTAAATTTAATTAGAATTAATTTCGTATTCCAACTCATTCAAACCATAATCCCTGAGGTTCGACACCCCTTTCAATAGCCCTATTCTGCAAGGAATTTATTTTATTGCAAAGTGTGGTAATTTTAATTGAGACGCACTCGCACACGAATCAATTTTTGGCGTTGTTGCTGGGGAATATCTATTTGATTGATTGGTTTTTACAAAATTAATTTTAATTGGATTTTTAGTTTAAAAATTTTTTATATTTTGTTTTGTTTTCTTTTCATGTACTTTTTGTTAATATATGTAAGGTCATCGTTCTGTGGTTGATCCCTTGATACGTCTTGATCCTGAGCCTGAACGTACTCTCAGGCAACAGAGGAACATCCCTGTTGATACCATTGTGCAAGAGGAAGAATTCATTGAAGACATGGCGGTAGAAAGGAATAACAATCTTGTTCCTAATGCTGCTGGAGAAAGGGCTAGATTGGTCAAGGACTACTATGTTCCTAAGACATACACTTCACCAGCCGGTTTTCAACTACCCAATGTCACAGCACAGAATTATGAGATCAAGTCCAGCATTATTTAGATACTACCATCCTATTTTGGGCTGACTCAAGAAAACCCTTACAAGCATCTAGATGAATTCATTGAAGTGTGCTCAACTACCAAAATCCACAACTTCTCTGAAGATGTTTTCAGAATGAGACTTTTTCTATTCTCCCTAAAAGATAAAGCAAAGTATTGGTTCAATTCTCTACCGGAAGGTTCTATCACGACTTGGACTCAGATGCAACATGAGTTTCTCAAGAAGTATTTTCCGATAGGGAAGACCAATCAGTTCAGATGTGCTATCACTGGTTTCTCCCAACATGAGGGGGAACAATTTTATGTGATATGGGAAAGATTCAAGGACCTTCTTAGGAAGTGTCCTCATCATCAAGTTCCTAAGTGACAACTCTCTGCAACATGTGTCCTCTACTCGTTCTAGCAGACCTGCCACTACAAGGAAGACTGATGGAATTTTTGAGGTTGGTGCTTTAGAAGCTATGCCAATTGACATTGATTTAATTGCACAGAAGGTAGCAGCACTTACAGCTGCCAATCAAGCTCCTTCTACTTCAAATTCTTCATTTGGGCAATTGTCCTTCAATTGGGCAATTTTCTGATGTTCAACATGAGCAAGTCCAAGTTGCATTCACTTGACCAATGAATCCTCCACGAGGTAATACTTATAATCCCACATGGAGGAATCATCTTGGTTTTTCTTACAGTAACCAAGGGGCAACAATGCAACCAACATATCAGCCTATGAATTTTGTACCTCAACAGCAATATCAAACACAAAGTCCTGTGGCACAAAGAATTTCTACTATTGAAGACAAGCTGACACTCACCTTAGCAAAGTTTGATAAGCTCGATTCCATTATAGAGACAGTGCAAGCTACTGCAGCAACAGTACAATCTATAGTTCAGCTAGTACACTCTCATTCTCAATCTATTGCCAAACTGGAATCTTAGTTTGGACAGCTTACTACTTCAATGAGTAGAAGAGAAGAAGGGAAGCTCCCTAGTCAACCAATTGCTAATCCAAGAGGGATGCAAGCTTCCACAAGTAACCCACACCATGAGCAGGTTTAAGCTATTACCACTTTGAGGAGTTGAAAAATAATTGTTAACAAGGTGGGGGAGAATAAAGAAGAAGAAAAAGTGACCACAAGTCCAAGTGCTGAAATTCCTTATGAGCCCAAGGCTCCTTTCCCACAACGTTTCCTTGAAGCATCTAAATTGGGGAAGCAAGGGGACAAGCTGCATGATATGTTGGAAGTGTTTCGACAAGTGAAGATTAATTTGTCACTCCTTGATGCCATCAAGCAAATTCCTCCTTATGCTAAATTTTTGAAAGACTTGTGCACTTAGAAGAGGCATTCTAAAAGTTATGTGCCAAAGAAAGTGATGCTGCCACAACAAGTGAGTTCTATAATTCAGCTGTGCACTCCTTCCAAGTACAAATATCCTGGTGCTCTAACTATCTCATGCATCATTGGGGAGCACCATGTTGATAAAATTCTTCTTGATTTGGGTGCAAGTGTGAATTTGCTACCATATTCAGTGTACTTACAATTGGGCTTGGGAGAATTGAAGCCTACCTCGGTGGTGTTGCAATTTGCACACAGATCAATAAAGCAACCCCGTGGGATCATTGAAGATGTGTTCATTAAAGTGGACAAGTTTTACTTTTCAGTTGATTTTATTGTACTTAACACTGAGCCAGTTCACAACCCAAGGAGGCATATTCTAGTGATCCTTGGTTGACCTTTCTTAGCTACTACCGATACTTGCATAAATTGTAGGTCGGGGATCATGGATATTTCATTTGGCAACATGAAGGTCAAGCTTAATATATTCAATGCTGTTGAGAACCCTCCAGATCAGACTGATGTCTTTTTCATAGATTCGGCGGATGTACCTAAACCTACAGATGAAATAAAGGTTAAAGAGAAACAAAGGGGAGAGAATGTGCTAAAAGATCAATTTATACAATTGTGGTAAATTCTATATGTGCTAAACCACACAATTCACTTTGGGGTGAGCAATTAATTGGAGTATCCGACAGCTCCATGCCATGGTATGCAGATATCGTGAATTATTTGGCCATGGGAAAAGTGCCACGAGGTTGGACCAAGCGAGAGCGTGATAGATTCTTCTCTAAAGTTCATTATTACTTTTGGGAGGATCTGGAGTTATTTAAATATTGTCCAGATCATATTTTTCGGCGATGTATCCCGGACCATGAGTTTCAAGATGTTCTCAAGTTCTGTCATTCCTTAGCATGTGGAGGCCACTTTAGTGCAAAAAAGATAGCAGCGAAGGTGTTTCAATGTGGATTCTTCTAGGCTTCTCTGTTTCATGATGCCTATGTTTTCTGTAAAAGTTATGATCGATGTCAAAGATTGGGTTCAATGTCAAGACGAGATATGATGCCAATGACCCCTATTCTGGTGGTTGAGATTTTTGATGTTTGGGGAATTGATTTCATGGAACCCTTTCCACCCTCTTTTGGCTACGAGTCCATTCTGGTTGTTGTGGATTATGTCTCCAAATGGGTGGAACCCATTGTAACTCGAACCAATGACCACAAGGTGGTAATCAAATTCATGTACGAGAATATTCTTAGTCAATTCAGAATTCCTCGAGCCTTGATCAGTGATGGTGGTTCTCACTTTTGTAATAAATTCTTGAGAGGATTGCTTGCTAAGTATTCAGTGACACATAAGGTGGCAATGACTTACCATCCTCAGACGAGTGGACAAGTGGAGCTGTCCAATCGAGAAATTAAGCATATTCATGAGAAAACAGTGAGACCGGATAGAAGAGATTGGTCATTACGGTTAAGTGAGGCACTATGGGCGTATTGGACTACTTACAAGACTCTTATCAGTATGTTGCCATATCAGTTGGTGTATGGGAAAGCATGTCATCTTCTAGTAAAGATCGAGCACAAGGCACTTTGGGCAATTTGAAAATTCAATTTCAATGCAAAAAGAGCTGGAGAAGAGAGAAAGTTACAATTGAATGAATTGGAAGAGTTTAGACGTGATGCTTATGAAAGTTCACAAATTTACAAAGAGAGGACAAAGGCGTTCCATGATAGACATATCTCATGGAAGTCCTTCTTTCCAGGTGATAAAGTGTGGCTCTTCAATTCAAAGCTTCGGTTGTTTCCCGGGAAATTACGTTCAAGGTGGGATGGACCATTCTAATTGATTTTGGTTTTTCCTCACGGTGCTGTGGAAATTCGGAGTTTTTGAGATAATACTTTGATCAAAGTTAATGGGCAAAGGTTGAAGCATTGTGTAGAAGGATTTGTGCCAACAAGAGACGTGGAATCTGTCGATTTGGCGGATCCCATCTATTCGACTTAATCCCTTCGGAGAGTTGATCGTCGCCTATGGATGTTAAATAGTAGGATTTGTATGTATTTCTATTCTTTAATACTTTTAGTTTTCTTTGATTTCAATTTTTAGTTTATGTTTTCTTAATTTTTCTTTCAATTTTAGTTACGTTTTGATGTGTTTTCTTTGCATTTTTGATGTATAAGTTGCTTCTGGAGGATGCCAAAAGGTGTAACAAGGTCTTTGGACTTAAAACGGGTGAAAAAACGAGCTCTTGGTCGACCTCGGGCAATAGAGACACCAATAATACACGTCCTGGTCGACCTTGGGCGATGGAGGCTCAACAGGCATTAGCTGGGGGGATCGAGCGCCCATTTAAGGGGGGATCGATCGCCCCCATGATTTTGCTACATGGGAGGACCAGCAGAGGGGCAATTGATCGCCCCATCCAAGGGGGATCGATCGCCCAAGCCTAATGATGGGCTGTCCAAAATTTTGGGTTATAAATAACCCCCCTCTCTCATCTACTTGCTACTACTTGTTTATTTGAAGACTTTGTGATCAAATTTGACTCCTACTTTAACTGGGAATATATTTTCTTCAATTGGTGATTCTCATACAAGTATTTATCATTGATCATCATCAACATCAACATCAAAACCAGATTGATCATCACTTGTTCTCAAGAAAACTCTTACTTTCTGAAGTTCTTCATCAAAGTAAGTAGAGTTTTATTTTGTAAAATTGTGCCAATCTTTTTTAGGGCTTTTGAAGACCAAGTTTGGGGGACATAATTGGTGGATTGAATTATTCAATTTGGGATGGAAAAATTACAGAAAGAAGAAGTTGAAGGAGAAACTTTTATTGTGCACACCAAGTGTTTGATTTAATTCCTCAACCAAACTTTTCTTATTTCTATGACACCAAAGAGAGCAAGTCACCAAGGTGCTTCAAACTCGCGCAATCCTTGTCGAGCATGACATTATCCAACACCCATTTCCTCAAGATCTCGCCGAGATAGAATTCATAAGAGATGGCATCCAAGAGCCTTGAATTTTGAAGCGACGTTTGACATTGTCGAATTGTATGCCATGTTTTTTGAGACACGATGGGGGATTTCTAACATCCATCTTCTTCGATCGGCATCGATTTTTGTTCCATTATCTACTACTATATACCTGAGGCTCGTCAAAGTCTTTTATCAGAACTTAATGCCAAAACTTGATGAGTGTGGTGCACTTATTTCTTCGGTGGATAGAACACGAGTTCAGGTTGATATGTCTTAGATTGCTATTGCCATGGGCTATCTTTATGAATGCCAGACTAATTTAACTAATATCTACACTCCTTTATCCGATGATTTGTTAGTGGGTAACTTGGTTGCACGTTTGTGTGCTAACCAATTCTCTGGGCCAAAGCGTAATGCAGCTTCAGAATCTTCTACGCCAAGTCATCTATGGTTCCTTGAGGCCGTTTTGTACAAGAATGTGTGTCCCATTGGACATAAAATCGAGAGGTGTCAAGAGTTCCTTCGAGCTTTATATGCAATACATTTTGGGCATTGGTTATCATTCTCACAGATTAGCTGGGGCCAAATTGAAAAGTTCTATTCCAAGATTGTAGCCAAGGTACCGGATAGTGCAAGTGACTGGGAGTTTCCATTCCCTACTATCATTCATCAGTTACTCATTGCACAGGGATATGCAGTTGATGAGGACAAGCTTGCCTTTCCACGAGATATTCATTATAGCACACATGACTGGAATCTAAGCCGATCTCATATGCATCAAAGAGTCATTGTTGCACTCGGTGAAGTATCTCGATTGGCTCAGGGAGGGGAAGCTGTGGACATACCACCACCGGTGGAGGATCTAGAGGCGATGGAAGCAGAAGAAGAGGAAAATATACATGCACAAGCTGGTGGACCTGATTATCATTATTTAGAGAGGCAGATTGCTGGGTTGACCGCCTTGTTTGGCACCTTACAAACTGAGGTTTCCACACATTTTGGAGCTATGTAGACAGATATGGCGGATTACTTTCGTGAGACTCGCCCGGATCAGCTAGAGATGAGGAGGATGCTACGTGCATTGATATGCTAGGCGAAGCGGGATCCAGACGCTCAGTCACCACCACATCCTTGGCTGGAAGGTAACTATTTTGTGTACTTTATTTTTTTTTTATTATTTTATTTATTTTTAGTTTTTATTTTTATTTTTATTATTTTTTTCTTTTTATTTTTCTTCCTGTATTTAATTCTTATATAAAAAATATTTATTTATTTTTAGGATTTTTCTATTTCATATTTATTTTCAACCATGCTATTTCACTTGGTCTTTTGGGGTATAGTGGTTTGTTTTTACAGGTTGTAACATCCAGGTTTGGGGGTGTGCTTGCATTGCCTTCATCCACCTTGGTGTGCTCTATTTTCTTGCCACTACTCCATGATCTTGGTAACATCGTTCTTACCCTTCTCTATGCTTTTATTGGGTGTACATTGAGGACAATGTACAGTTTAAGTTTGGGGGTGAGGCGATGCCTTATTTATGTGCTTTATTGAATTCTGGGAGAAATTTGTGTGAAATTCTAGGTTCTTGTTTTAAGATTTTTGTTTATTTTATTTTTCTTAGTTTATTTTATTTATTTTCTTTTATTTTATTTTTAGATAGAATGTTTTTACATTTTTTAGGGGATTAATACATTATGTAGGTGCGTAACTTGCAATTCTTGACTATGTTCTAAATTTTTGGGAACTATAGTTTAAATTATATGGTTTTAATCATGATTTGCATTGATATGTCTTGGGGTGATTGGTTTTAGTTTTCTCACATGCACAAACACACTAGCATAATCTTGTGAGGTATAAACTTATGCTCTGAGTTATTGAGTACATATGCTTGATATTAATTACTATCTCTTGAGAATGAGTACCAATAATGTGTTTACTTGACTTCAATGAGAAAAAAAAAGAGAAAAAGAAATATATGTTGAATAGCAAATCAATTTGATCCTTTTCATGAGTAATCGGGCCTCTATGCCTCAGGAAGCACGAAGTGTTCGCGTCAAAAGTGAAATGGTGAGAAAAGATGAGCATTGGTTGTCTTGATTTGTAGCATGATTGATTCGAGTAATTAGGTTCTTCGGGGTGTCTTAAAGCCTAGTGCCCTAAAGCCATCTGGTTTGGGAGTCACTGACTGAAAGCTTGCTACATGGATCTTTCAGAAAGCTTAATAGATTAAGATATTGCACAACCAATAAAGCAATGAAAAAAAAAGAATTGAAAAAAAAATGAAAAAGTCATGTATTCATGTTTGGAAGTATGATTTCAATAAGGGGAGCTAGTGAGTTGAAGGGGTATGTGCCTTAATATATTCGAAGTTGGGTTTTGTAACATAAGATGACTGTTAGTTCACTTTTCACGAGGGAACTAGAGTTGGTTATTTTGAGATATGCTGATGTGAATTATGTGTGGGGACCATTACTTTAAATTATGGAATTTGAGAGTTTTAAATTATTCTTGAATGCAAGTTTGTAATTATATATTGTAATATTTTTCTTGAATTAATGTTGAAACAGAATTTTGAATGTTTGTAGGTAACATTTCTAGAAACCCTCACGAGATTATACTCGTTCACTAGGGGGAACCTAGGAGTTTAAAGGTTTGTTGCATATGCTAAATGCAATCATCTCTCCCACGAAAGTGGAGTTGGGTAGTTTCATTTGTATTTGTTAGTTTCCTTTCTTTTAGTTTTGTTTTATTCTATTGCTAAGGGACTAGCAATATGTAAGTTTGGGGGTGTGATCGGCGTTGATTGTTACACATTCTAGCCTCTTAACTTATATATTTTATTCTCGTAGTGATAGATTATTTTGTGATTTTACTTCATTTTAGTGTTTTCTGTATTTTCATGGCCTTAATGATGATTTCAGTTAAAACCATGATTTTGGGCTTTTAAAGATGATATGCAAGAAGGTTAGATGAAACTACATCAAATGGATCCATTCAACTATTTATTTCAACTCAAATCATCCCAAGGAAGAGGTCCAAGAGAATTACAGCTGCTTAAGAAGGATTCGGGCCTGAAACCCAATTCTGCGCATAATACAGTCTTAATCCCCGTTTTGGAAAACAGAACATAAGTGTTATCTTTGATCCTCAAATAGACTTAATTTTATTTTAAGTTGAATGAAATTCGATTCTGCACACTTTTGTATTTCACGAAAATTCTGTGAATCGAACTTCTAGTGGGTCAAAAGTTGGGCAGAACATCAGCAGAAAAAACTCACCTGATTAGTGCTGCGGGGAAACCTAATTATTTCCAAATTGGATTAGGACTTTAGTGTATTCTCTTGGGGCATAAAGTGGAGAATTGAAGGCTGTTTTGGGAGAGTTGAGAGAGCTTGAAGAGCTTTTGGATAGAATTGAAGACATACTTTGCACAACTTTCGAGTAGAGAATCATTGGAGAACGAAGTCTTACGCATAATTCATGAAGATGATGCCTTCTTCCTCAACCATTGAAGCTTCTTCTTCTATAATGAGCGGCTAGTTCATCCACTAGGGTTTTGATGTAGCCCTAACTAAGAATTAATGGTTTGATTGTTTTAATTATTGGGGACCTTCATATACATGCATAGATTGTGTAATTTAGAGGATTCTTATTATATAATTGAGCAATAAAAGTCTTATAAATTCAGTTTCAATGATTTCTTATCTTATCTTAGATATTTAGTTGTTATTATTGAACTCAATCTCTCTTATTTTCTGTAATTATGAGAGCGATTATTACATAATAGTAATCACTGAATATATCATTATATGCTTTGAAAGAGTATGCCTAAAGAAGATGGACCATACTACACCCTAGATTAGAGTAGTTAGGCAGATGGCCCATGCCAATCGAAGATAGTCCATGACTTAGCCTTAATCATATGTTATCTTTTTGACGGATGAAGGTGAGCTTGTAGCCACCGACACCACTTATGCATGATATAATTCCCTATAGTTAATTCAATTGACCATTGATTGTGGAGTTAGTGGTGAAATCAATTACCCTAAATTTATCTCATATTATCTTCACTCTCTATTTTCTTTGTTTTATTTTATTTTTGCTTTTTAATTAATTTAAATATAAAAATTAGATTTCTTTTCTTTCTAAATTTAATTAGAATTAATTTCATATTCCAACTCATTCAGACCATAAACCCTGAGGTTCGACACCCCTTTCAATAGCCCTATTCTGCAAGGAATTCATTCTATTGCGAAGTGTGGTAATTTTAATTAAGACGCACTCACACACGAATCAATAAAGAATAACGGTTAGATTTGCAAAGATTTATAAATTTTTAGAGTCAATATAGAAAAAAATTCAGAAATCAAGTGTCTTACTGGAGATAAATTTGTGTAGCATTTAGTGAGAGGAATCAAACAACCATGTATTTCTATCACCGGAGAGGAATGGGTCGACTGTAACTACAGATAGAGAGAGAGAGTTGCTTTCATCAGAAAGGACTAGTTGACTGTATTCAGAGAGAGAGAGAGAGAGAGCGCTTTTTAGTGGTATAAACAAATATAGTTGTGCATATATATATAGATATATAGATACACACAAATATATATATATATATATATATATATATATTGTAGACTTGCCTGAATGAAGATATTTTTGTCCCCGATAAAGCAATCAGATCAATCAACACATAACACCAAAAGGAAAAGGGCATGAGAGAACAGATTTTGGATGATATGCTTATCATCCATAGTAGATGAGAGAGAGAGAGAGAGAAGATTACGTGTGTGTGAGAGAGAGAAATTCGCTGGTGAGAGTGAAATCGGGAGATAAGATTGTGTATGTGACTTTCCTAATTTTATAGAGGAGAGAAAAATAAATGGTGACCAGGCATGTGAAGAGAAATGAAATTGGGTATAGCTTTTTCGTGTATTGGGTATAGTGCATAGGGACCACCCAACAAGTGTAAAGTTAGCGCGCTAGATTTTCGTGCATCAAATTTTTTTGGCACATCAAATTTTTTGGCAGAAAAAAATTGACCTCTAGGGACAGTTATATTTTACTGTACCTAAAAGTCACACCTTTAGGGATAGTCAAATATTGTTGTCCCTAAAAATGGCACCTTTCGGGATAGTTTTTAGACTGTTACTAAAAGCCCGTCCTAAAGACCTTATTTCTTGTAGTGTGATATAATATGGCCTTTCAGGAGGATTTGATTAAACCATATGACTTCATTTCGTGGAAGTTTTTGGATCATATTCTTGGGTGGTATGAGTTTTGGGATATTTAGACTAACTATATATTAATTGTGTCACATCTATGAGCTTTTCTATTTTGGTGAATGAGGTTTAAGCTGGGTGTTTTAACTCTAGGAGGGGCAATATTAGGAAAGGGTTCCTTATATGCCTTTTGCCTTTTTGCATTGTTTACGATTAATTGTCTCTGGGAATAAAAAGGTGGCTGAGGGTCAGTTGGAGCATTGTAATACAGTCAAAAGAGTGGAGCTATGGGAGTCCCACTTTTTCTTTGTGGATGACATTTCCTCATTGCGAAAGCTTCTATCTCCAATGCTAGAACATTAGTTGATACTACTCTCATATTGGGGATATGACATGCCTCAAAGTTAGTACAAAGAAAAGTGTAATGTTCTTCTTTAAATCAGTTAAAAGAAAGAAATGTATCCAAAGAAGATTCAAATGTAGTTCTCTTCCTATGAACTATTTGGGCTTGCCCATGGTGGGAAAAAAGCTCAAAAACTCTCACTGCTCAGCCTTGGTGGATAAGGTTTTTGGAAACTTTCTTGCTGGAATGCTTTCAACCTCTCTCTTTCTTATAGAATTGAGTTGATTAGATCTGTAATTTCTGCGTACTATTACTAATGGGCTGTAACATCACTATATCAGCAGGTGTTCAAAAGCTCCTTGACAGAAAGGTGAGGCATATCTTCTTTGTAATATCCTGTAAATTTGGAAGATATTTAAATTGGGATCCAATTATTTAATTGGGTTTTTATTTATTTAGTTGGGTTTTAATTATTTAAATGATTTTAGTTAAATTTTGTCAATACCTGTTTTATTTGTTTAATGTGAATGTTTAAATTGTTGTTAAATGTTGATTGATTTTAATTATGTGTGAAATATTTGTTTTAAATGAAAAGTTTCTTTTAAATAAAATATATGGGTTGTTAGGCTGCATGTTCTTTAATTTTTAATTTTATCAGGTTGGGCTAGACAGTTGGGTTGGACTAGATATATATATATATATATATATATATATATATTATTTATAGGTAGGCTAAGTATTTTATGTTTATTAATATAATTATTTAGGAATTTTTATTTTAGTTTTATAGAAAGAAAATTAAAAGAAATGAAAAAGAAAAGGGGGTTAGGATTTTTGTCATTTACACAGGGAGACTAACAGAACATAGAAGCAAGAGAGAAGGGAGACAAGGAGCGATTCATAGAGATGAGTTTTTGGTCATCAAAAAGGCAAGTTCAAACTCTTCTCTTTCCCTTTGAATCGTAAACATAGATTATATTTATATATATATATGTTGCTTGAATACATATATTCATGTATATAATTATGAAATTGTATGATTATGTATGCTAAGGGTGTTTCTGTTGATTAAACATGAAGAATCTGTGGGTTTGGTACTGATATACGATATTTGTCCATATGTATATGCATGTATATATGACTGTATAGGCAGGTGTGTGTATATATATATATACATATATATATATATGTACGAACATGAAATTTGGGTTTAATGTATTCATCAATTTCGAAGATTTTTGTTTCGATTAATAAGTAAATCTTACTTCCTCGAATAATCAAATTGAGTTAGAAATTTTAGATTTTTAAAACTTGAATTTTGGCGTTTTTGATTTATGCTGTGAGAGAGGGTGATTTTGGTACCAATGCATAACTTAAATTGAAACGAGTTGAATGGTATATTCATATGCCCGATTCGGTGCCCAGAAGTGGCCGAAAAATGACCAGAAAGTTTCAGCTCCATTGTTGAACGTGAGTTGCAGAAAGAAGGAAAAGAAAAGAAAAAAAAAAAGGAGGAAGAAGAAGAGGGGGCAGCGCCCCCTACATGCAATTAATAGGGTATCTAAGGTTAGGAAGGCATGTAAGGATTGCCAGGGGGCATGTCAGGATTGCCAATACCTAATAATGTATTTAAGGATAGTATAGGAGGCATGCCAGAATTGCCTAGCTAGGTTTAATAAGGTATTGTATTTGTGCCTTTAGTTTGAACTTATAAATAGCTTCTAAACTTGTGTGATAGGGGTTGAATTGGGACAGTATATAGGATGACTTTTGTTTTGGAGACATGAGATAAATATGAAAATGATATGCATACATTTATATATATTTGAGGTTAATTAGGGAGGCATGTTAGGATTGTCGATATGGTAGTTAACATAGATAAGGGAGGTATGTCAGGATTGTCAATACCTAATAAGGTATTTAAGGTTTAGGGTGGCATGTCAGGATTGCCAATCGGGTAGTTAATATAGATAGGGGAGACATGTCAGGATTGTCGATATCTAATAAGGTATTTAAGGTTAGTGAGGGAGGCATGTGTGGATTGTCAATTACATAGTGGAGTACTTAATATATATATAAAGGAGGCAGGTTAGGATTATCAAATATTCATAAGGTATTTTATTTAATAAAAGTGTTCAGGTATGTAAGGATTGTCTTTGGTTTGAACTTAGAAAATAGGTTCTATAATTTGTGTGTTAGAGGATGGGTTGGTACGGTATGTAGGATAGTTTCTATTTGGTACATGGGTTAAAAAAGAAAATAATTTGTGTATATATTTATATATTGTTGTTGTTCCTTATATAGAGGGTATGTTACCGATTCTCTGATTGGGTTGTAGTAGAGAGAACTTACTTGTGGGTTTAACCCACTTTGTTGATATTTCAGGTTCAATGTAGTTTTCACCTCAAGGTTAAAACTTGGAGTTCGTAGAGTATGGCATTCATATATTCCTTACCAGAATTTAGAGTAGGGACTTAGGTCTTTTCTGAAGTAATTACTTTTAATCTTTTGGTTAAGGGGTCCTTGAGTTACGGGACTTCCAAGTTATATCGATCAGACTAGAATTATCTATTTAACATTATTTATTATTTCAGTTAGACTTTTCTTTCAGTATTTATATTTCTTTTCATTCTTTCCTTGTATTCTATGCTTGTTGCTATCAGTTGTAAGTATCCCTTAAGTTTTATGTATGAGACTGACCACCTTATGCGCAAAATTTGTAGGGAGTATTTCATTCTGGGGTACAAGTCAAAGAGGAAGATAATGCATCATCTGAAATGCCATAAGGTTACTCTACCTAAATCTGAGGGTGGATTTGGCATTAAAAGATTAAAGAGCATTGATTTGGCCTCCAAGTGTGTTCTAGCATGGGATTTTATTCAATCTAAGGAGGCTTTTTGGATTGTTTGATTTAGGGTGAAGTTTACAAAGAGGAAAAAAATTCTAGAACTTTCGTTTAAAAGTTGGGGATTCCTCAGTAGCTAAAGCATCCACTAAAGTCACATCAATTCTGCATAATTCCATTCCTACATATGTGGTTCAGCGGTTTATTATTTATTCGATCATCTTCTGAGTAGCTTAAATCCCAACTGTTTAGATGCCTTTTGACTCTAATATTGTGGAAGGAAGGGACCTAAAGGTTACATTTGTAAATCATGTTATTGATGTCTGTTAGGATGGGGCGAATTCTTTGAATCTCTCTTCATGATTTGAACTTATTAATTTGATTCTTTCTTTATTTTCTTTTGGTTTGTTAGGTCTTGCCTTTCCAATCCTTTTATAAAGTGAGCTTTCCAGCTCTCGCCTTTCTTCTAGTACCATATCGTTTTATCTTGTATCAATAAAGTATACACATCAAAGGAAAAAAAAAATTAAGAAAAATCTGGGCAAATATTGTTGCAATAGATTAACAATATTCTACTCTATATGTGATCTTTGGTTTAGCATAGTAACTATCAAAAAATATATTTCAAAACAGCCCTAACAAAACCAAACCATAATATGGTTTTACATACTGAACTAGGAAGCATCCAGTGATCAGCGGCTAAAGATCTGGAGGCATGATCATTCTTGAATGAAACAGATAGCCTGCACCGAATGGTGTTGAAGGTAGCTCGATTGACTGAAGAAGGGGAAGACTCTACACCCACGAAAAAATGGCTAGCTGTTCCTTTATAAAAAAAATAAATGCACCTGCAAGGCAAAGCCTGAACATGATGGATTTCTTGGAATATATAGACTTCCAGATTGAGGCTGCCTATTCAGTGCTTGAAATTTTCTTTTTCCCCTCTGAACAAATCAAGAAATTTACATTACATTGAAACAGGTTACAACACTCTTTGAAACAACATTTCTTACTATTACCATAACAACCACATGATATAGAATGAAAAAAAAAAAAACCCATGAAAAATGATTATTTACAAATAAAAGATTAATATAGTTCATTTTTCTTTTCAGATAGAGAGAGAGAGAGAGAGATGGGTTTCTTATATATTACTCACTTTCACCTTCTGTTATGGCTGAGAACACATAACTCAGAAAAGGAGGTCTCATAAACTTGTGGTGGTGTTCTCGTTGTTTGGAATGTTTGCTTGCAGGCATTGCAAGTGATTTGCATAATGATAGAGCTGACCTTCTTTGCTGCCTGGTCTTTCAGAAATTGAGCCTTTTCAACCTCGGCATGTGCTTGTTGGCGAATTCTCTTGGCATTGGCGAATTCCAACTCGGCCAACTCAATTTGTTTCCTTGCTTGTTGTCTAGCCTCCTCGGCAAAGGCCTTTTCAGCCATGGCCAACTTTAATTCCTCACTAGCCCCTTCTGTAGCTTTCCTTCCAATAGGAGAGCTCGCATTTGGTTCATTCATTTCACAGCCACTGCATGACCCAATTGAGAGTTTCAAATGGGTTGCTTTGTTTTCTTCATTATTGTGCAGCAAGCAAGTGTATGATGATGAATTTAGGTGAAGTTCCAAATTATGTTGCACTTCATTTGCTGTTGTTGCAATTGGTAGTCCAGGCAATATTAATGAAGCAATACTGAAGTTGGCATCGCTTGACGGACTGGTGCTCGAAGCCATTCCAGATGAGCAGGCCGGATGCGAAGCTGGCAAGTCAGGCCGGACTTGCCGGACAATGCAAGTGTCTTGGTGTTCAATGAAACTCTCTACTCTGAAAGGACAAAATATAGAATTAATAAATTAGGTGGGTTTATTCTTCTCTTTAAGAGAAAAAATTAGAGTTACATGTGAGAGATCGATAGATATATATATATATATATATATATATATATATACATTTTATTTATTAAAATTGTTAATTTTTGGCAGTTTAAACTTTTAGATTAATTGATACATATCTGCAGGGCAATAAATTATTCATAGTTAACATGTTTGATTTACTCCTAAGAAACTATTTTAATCTATTGGAGCAATAAATTGGTTTAAGAACTTTAGTTCTTGGAGGTTTTGAACTAAAGGATTTTTTTTTTCACGTGAGGGAGTGTAGAGCTTTGTACAAAACTTAGATATAAATTCCTTACCCAAAAAAAAAAATAGATATAAATTATTAAGCTCATTCTGTAATAGCTAGGAAATTTGATTCCAAAAATATATAGAGTATATATGTTTTATTGGGGAAAATGATCTTAAAAGGAAAGAGAAATATATAGGATTAAAACCTGGAAAACACACGGCCACAGTCACAAGAATGTCCTCTGGTACCACAAGTCTTGAGATGTGCCTTGTAATCAGACTGAACAGCATACCCTTTCAAGCACTTCTCGCACACCCACTGTTTGTTATTGCTGTGTTTCCTCCTGAAATGCTTCTTTATCCCAACCAGGTCGCCCAGGGCGTGGCATGGGTCGTGGTGCAAGCAGTTGGGCTCCGGGCACACAAACACCCTCTTCTTGGCCACCTCCGGTGACTCCCTCTTCAGCAACTTCCACGGCACCTTGTGCCGACGCCGGTGCATCTGTAGGTTCTGGTCCCTCTGAAACCCTTGGTTGCAGATCTCACACACATATTGGTCCGATTCCAGTAAGGTCTTGGGTGAGAGTGAAACAACCTCAGCATCTGGATCTATAATTAATTTGAAAAAAGGCATTAAATAAAATGCAATAGAAAGTTATATTCTATATGTATGTGTTGTGTGTGTTTATAGGTTGTTTACCTGGGGTACCAGCTGGTCTTCTTTTCCTTCTGTTAATAATGCCATTTTCTGAGGAAATGAAGGCATTAGAAGAAGAAGATTGATCAGTACTTGAGGCTGTGTTGTCTAACATGGATGAATTCACTTTAAGTGCTTTGATAATACATCTTATAGATGAACCTCAATAAATCCCTACCTGCGCAGCTGTTAAAGTGAGAATTGTTTCTTACACCTTTAATCATAGAAGGCAACGTGGAGAGAGAGAGAGAGACAGAGAGAGAGAGACTTTGTGGAATCAGCTTTCTTTTGAGCTTTTAAGCTTCTAGCCTTTTCTATGATCTTTCTTGCTTTCTTTTCATTGACCCCCCACCTTGAACAGATAAGTTTAAGGCAAGTCTTCTGTATAAAGCTCCAAGGGTTAGAGAGAGAGAGAGAGAGTGAGTGGGATTGAGACAGGTATTCTATGTATGTATGTATAATTTTGCAACAGTGGAAGAGAATGTAGAATGGGGTTTAGCTTGAGAGCTGACCCAATCACAATGCTTGTGCCCAAATTGCATTTGAACTGAAACAAAGAAACTTCCAACCATAAGAAAACAAACGGTCGCTGACCCAAGGTTGCAAGGAAAAGGAAAGAGATGAAAATGAAAGAGATTGATCATGTCATTGTCCCAATTTTTCTTACAACACTCCCGTGAAAGAATATTTATGAAATGACTAGAAATGAACGCATACACTGTAGGAAAATTAAGATTCAATACGACAAAATGTAATCGTGCCAACCTGATGACCATGGATCGAGTAGTCCTCTAACATTAACTTGTGGCCAGTTTAGATTACTTTAAGTATGTGATAACGAGTTAAACATAATAATTCTACTTAATGACTTTTATAAAGCCCAACGAAATAGATTAGTGGATTCAGAAGTCTATTTATACATGAAGAATGTGGTAGAAACTCCACATTTTCATACTTATACAAGGTTATAAAATCATTTCACATGACTTTTTCTAGGTATGTTTATGTGATTGGAGTACATGTAGAAGCTTGTGAGATTCTGTATTAAAGTCTTTTAGAAATAAGATTAGACTTATTATAAAGACCTAATCTCACACTCATTAGCCTCAAGGCATGGGACACATTGATTGTGGTGAAAAACGTACTGAACCAAACAAACAATCAAGAAATACAGTAGAAAAATAAACACGCCAAACACAAAAATTTATGTGGTTGACCAAAAATTTGGGTTATGTCCATGGTGGAGATCCAACGAAATTTTTTACTATGCAAAAAATAAGAAGATTATACGTTTCAGCCCCAAAGCTTTCTCTTTCTCTATGCGACTATTAGAGTGATCTCTCTTTTTCTACCTCTTAACGTTCTCTTGTGTCTTTTGATGGGAGGTTCTATAAATTATCTCGAAAGGCGAGTCTAACTGAGTAATACTCAACTGATGACCTAGCGGTATGCAATCAAACACGCAGCCCATGATCTTTAAGCAAGAAAGACCTAGAGAGGGGTGAATAAGTCTACGAATTAAATATTAACCAATTAAAATTTCATACAATAAATTTTAACTTTATGCATGAATATCAATAAAACATATCAATATCTTAATTAATATGTTTTCTGATACCAATTGTCTGAATTTTTATTATTACCACTTGATATAGAACTATATCAATTTATGTTGAGCCTTAAATAAAGAAATAAATAAATAAATCAAAGAAATATATTTATTCAAATTTACTCGATAAACATATGCGGTTTGATTAGTTTGGCAAATCTGGTTAAATTGCTACACCTATATATTTAATTATATTCTTGTTGAAGATATTTTATCAAACATGTGGAGTGCATTTATTCAAGCAACCATTTATAGCAATCATAACCAATTTAAAGTGCAGTAAAAAAATACGTAAAGTTAAGAGACTTGCATAGCAAATTCATACATGAAACAAAAATCATGTGGAATTGGTCTAGCAAAGCAATCCACTATGAAGAAATTGATGGACAACTTAAGTTCACACATTCTTTCGACAACAATTCAACAATACACTTGTGAATCCTTAGTTGATCTCTAGATGAAAAAGACATCAAATCTAATAGTGCACTCATGGATCTCCCAGGAGCTCTTCTGACCTGTCTATGCAAGCTTCAATACACTCGAAACTTCGCTTCTTCCTCTTGGATATCAACTTTGTAATCACCAATCGTCCAATTAATTGTGTGTATTAGGGTTGTAATACCCCGAAAAATTTAGGTGTCAATTTAATCTCTTTACATTATTACTTTATTTTATTAATTCATGTGAAATGTTTTTTTTTTATATAAATTATCATTGTAGGTGAGTTGCTTGTCTTTTATACATGCATTTTATCATTTTATGTGAATTGGTATCAATTGTGTGTTATTTTATTTAAATGTTTTGGGTTGGGCTAGGGAGGAATTTGGGCTAGTATGAGTGGGCTAAGGTTATGTTTAAAATGATGGGCCTAGGGTTGAAATAATATTTTATTGCTATTGTTAGTATTATTAATTTGGTTTTAATTAGTTTTAGGAAAATCAATAAAAGAATAATTAAAACAAAAAGGAAAAGAAAAGAAGAAGAAATTAGGGTTTGCCGTTGTTTTACGCACAGAACTAAAAGAGAGTAAACGAAAGAGAGAAGGGAGTGACGATCGGGTGAACAAGTTGATTCGTCAGGAAAAGGCAAGTTTAATTCTTCTCTTCCCCCTTGAATTCGTATGCATAGTCTAGGTTTGAGCATATAATTATATTAAAAATTTGTAGTTAATTGTATGTTTATATTTTTCTGCTATTGATAAATTTCGTGAGATTAACTATGATGATTGTATGTAGATTTAATTGATTTTGTTCATGTAAGGTTATATGCATATGTGTTCATGTATATGTATATTGTGTTAAGGAAGAAATCATTCATTTATGCAATTTGTAAGAAATAATTGTTTAGTTGTGAACCTACTGTGTTGGAATTAAATTGTAAACAACTCTAAATCCTTAGGAAAACAGATCGTGAATTATTGGGTTTTAATTTTTTGAATTTTGCGAAGAACCCTAGAACTTGTGAATTGGGGGTTTTTGATTCGGGTTGTTTCGGATGGGGCTTTTTGCACTAATACGTAGACGGCGTCGAGAGGAGAAGAATGGCGCAAAAATGGAGGCGAACGGTGGCCGGACCGTCGCCGGGAAGTCGCCGGCAGCGCGCTGTGCGCGCTGCTGGGCGCGCTGGGGAAGAAGCCCCAGCGCAGGGGCTTCCCCACGCGCCTGGCCGGCGCGTGCCGGCGCGTGGGGCCGGCGCCGGGAAAAATATTTTTGGGCCCCACTCGCGGGGGCCCACCCCTGGGTCCACTTTGGGCCCATTCCGATATATTTTGATATTTTTTTTGAATTTTTGAAATTGTTGGAAAAACTTGAAAATTTGAAAAATCATTTTTTAAAAATACTTTCATGATTCCAAAAATTCTGAAAATTTTACTGTATGATATTGGAGATTAAATACACTTAACCTTAAATTTTCAACTCAAAACAATTTTCCCTTGTTGACCAATTAATTTTTAAAAGTACCCAAAAGCTGTCTTTTTCCCTTTTTGTAATTTTAGAAAATACTTTTACAACTCCAAAAATTCCCAAATTTTTACTGTAACTCTCTGAAGGTTAAATACACTTGGGTTTAAAGTTTTAACTCAGAATGATCTTTCCTTGTTGTTCAATTGAATTTTAAAGTGTCAAAAAGCTGGGTTTTTCCCTTTTTGTAATTTTAGAAAATACTTCTGAAATTCCAAAAATTCCCAAAATTTTTCTGTAACTGTTTAGAGATTAAATGACCTTGGGTTTAAATTTTCACCTCGAGTTGAGTTTCCTTTGATGTTCAATTAATTTTTAAAGTGCCTAAAAGTTGGATTTTCACCTTCTTTGGTTTATTAAAAATGTTTTTAAATTACAGAAAATTCTAGAATATTTTCTTAGTGTTCTTAGAAGTGAAATAGGCCCAGAAACCTAGATAAGAGTAAGTTTAGATCCCCTCGGAGATTTGAGTGCATTGGAGGTTGGTTTGGGGAATTGTTTCCTCTAATGGATATTAAATTATTTTGATTAAATCGATTGTGTTTATTATATATATAAATGCACATGGGATACTTGATTATAGTCTACTTGTGAACGATTTGTCTTATGATGATAATTTCATGTTGGATGATTTGAAATAACGGTTGTGCAAATTTAAATCATAATGCACCTTGTTATTTTATATTGCATATTGGAATGTATCTATGCATTTTATTTTGGCATGTAAGGATTGCCCGGTGTGTCAGGATCGCCCATACCTAATAAGGTATCTATGCATTTTATTTGGCATGTCAGGATTGCCCGGCGTGTCAGGATCGCCCATACCTAATAAGGTATCTATACATTTTATTTGGCGTGTTAGGATCGCCCATACCTAATAAGGTATCTATACATTTTATTTGGCGTGTCAGGATCGCCCATATCTAATAAGGTATCTATATGTGTATGCACATGTTTTCTTTATTTTGAACTTAAAGAATGTGTTCATTGTTGGATGATAAGGGTGTGTTGGAACAATGTATAAGATGATTTTACTTCTGAAAACATGAGCTAAATAGGAAATGACTAGTATGTATATATCTATACCTATTAAGGTATCAAAAGATTAAATGATGGCATGTTAGGATTGCTTAAACTTGATATTATTTTATATTATATTTATTTCTGCTGAACGTAAGGAACGTGTTCACGTTTGCATAATAAGGGTTTGGGTGGAATATTATAAATATTGACTGTTGTTTTGGAAACACGAAACTGGGTAAAAGAATAACTTGTAGGTTAAATCTATAGACTTATTTTATGTCCCTTATACTGAGGGTATGTATATTGGTTCTCTGATTGGGATGTAGTAGATAGAACTTGCTTGTGGGTTTAACCCACTGTGTTGATATTTCAGGTTTCAAACAGGTTCCACCGCGATGATAGAGTTTTAGGGTTTGGTTGTAGCAGACGTCTCATCTCATCAGTTACAGGGTAGGAACTTGTCTTCTTCAAGAGTCATACTATGAACTTTTGAGACTTTGATTGTTGGTATTAATTTTAGAATTTAAAAACTTTTGTTCTTTCTGGTTAAGGGGTCCTTGGGTTACGGGACTTCCAAATTGTATTACCAGAATATATGTATTTATTTATCAATTATTGCAGTTCAATGGGATTTCTGTTCAGCTTTTAGCAATTATTTTATTTCTTTCTTTTGCATCTATGCTTGTTGCTATCAGTGGTTAATATTCCTCAGGTTTTGTGTATGAGACTGGCCACCTCATGCGCGAAATTTTCTGGGGGGTATTTCAAGGGTTAGACACAAACCACTAGTGTTGATGTAATCTTTGTGGCATAGTGATTTGTCAATAATTGTATCAATTAAATTACCACACTTCGCAATAGAACAAATTCATTGCAGAATAGGGTTGTCGAACCTCTAGGACTGTGGTCTGACTGAGTTGGATAGTCAAAATTAATTCTAATTAAATTTAAGAGAAAAAGAGTTGCTAAATTTTATATTCTACTTTAACTAATGAAATAATTAAACAAAAACAAGAGAAACTAAAGAGTGTAGAAAGTATAAGATAAATCTAAGGTTATTGATTTCACCACTAACTTCACAATCAATGGGTAATTTCTCTAACTATGGGGAATCATACCATGCATGAGTGGTGTTGGTGGTTACAAGCTCACCTCCATCCGTCAATAAGATAACATATGATTAAGGCTAAGTCATAGACTATCTTCGATTGGCATGGGCCATCTGCCTAACTATTCTACCCTAATGTGCAGTATGGTCCATCTTATCTAGGCATAATCCATCAAAGCTTTTAATGATATATTCAGTGATTACCACTGTGTAATAATTAGGGCACTAGGTGTTAAAACACCCCGAAGAACCTAATAACTTGAATCTGTCAGGCTACAAACAAAGACAACCAATGCTCATCTTTTCTCACCCCTCACTTTTGACGTAAACACTCAATACTTACTGAGGCAAGAGGTCCGATTACTCATGAAAAGGATCAAATTGATTTGCTAGTCATCACATATTCTTTCTTTTATTTTATCATTGAAGTTAAGTGAAACACATAATCGGTACTCATTCTCAATACTATCAAGCATATGTAACCCAACAACTCAGAGCAAAAGTCTATACCCCACAAGATTATGCTAGTGTGTCTGTGCATGTGAGGAAACTAAAACCAATCACTCTAAGGCATTTTAATGCAAACAATGATTAAAACCACTAAATTCAAACTATAGTCTCCAAAAATTTAAAACATACCCAAGAATTGCAAGTTAAGCACATACCTAAAGTATTAAACCATTGAAAAATGTAAAAACATCCTAACTAAAAACAAAACAAAGGAAAATAAATAAAAAACTAAGAAAATCAAATAATCAAAAAGTCCTAAAACAAGAAGATTTTCATAAAAATTTCTCCCCATTTTGAAATAAAGCGTATAAAAAGGCATTGCCTTACCCCCAAACTTAAACTGTACATTGTCCTCAATGTACATCCAAATAAAAGCATAGAGAAGGGTTAGAACAATATTACCATGAACCCGGTGTAATGGCAAGAAAATAGGACAAACCAATAGCATAAAGGCAATGCAAGCAGTCCCCCAAACTTGGATGCAATAATCTGTCAAAACAAACCACTATATTTCAACGACCAAGTGAAATAACATGAGTGAAAATAAATATGAAACATAAAAATAAAAACAAGAACGAAAGTTTTTTTTTGAAACTGAATAAAAAAACTAAATATCGAATGAAAATTAACTAAACGAAGAAAGAGAAAAGAAAAAGAAAAAAAACAAAAACTGAAAATAAAACTAAATACATAAGGTAGTTACCTTCGAATCAAGGATGTGGGGGTGACTAAGTATCTGGATCAAGGTTGGCCTATCGCATAAAAGCACACAACATCCTCCTCATCTCCCTCTGATCTTGGCAAGTCTCTTTATACTAATCCACCATCTCTGCTTATAAAGCTCCAAACTCGGCAGACACCTCAGTCTATAAGGCACCAAACTGGGTAGTCAAACCAGCAATCTGCTCCTCTAGATGGCTATAATCCTGTCAGCCAACTTGTGCATGAATATCTCCTTCCTTAGCTTCTACCTCCTTAAGCTATTCGACCATTGGTGGTGGTGCTACTATGGCTTCCCCTCCTTGGGCCAGTCAAGCTACCTCACCTGGCGCAACAATGACTCTCTGTTGCATATGTGAACGGCTCATCTTCCAGTCATGTGTGCCATAATGGATATTTCTTTGAAAAGATAGCTCATTCTCATCGACTACATAGCCTTATGCAGAGCGCAACTGGTGAATAAGAGTAGGGAATGGGAATTCCCAGCCACTTGCACTGTCTGGTGCCTTTGCCAAGACCTTGGAATAAAAGTTTTCAATTTGGCCCTAAATAATATGTGAAAATGACAACCAATGCCCAAAGTGTATAACATATAAAGCTCTGAGGAACTCTTGACGTCGCTCTATCTTGTGCCCAGTTGGACAGACATTCTTGTATAATACAGCGTTAAGGAACCATAAGTGGTTGGGCATTGAGCATTTAGAAGCAGCATTATGTTTTGGCTTAAAAAATTGGTTAGCACACAAATGTGCAACCAAGTTACCCATCGAAAGATCATCTGGTAAAGGACTATAGATTTCTGTTAAATCATTGGGCATTCATGAGGATAGCCCATGGTAGTAGCAATGGATGACATATCAACACAAACTTGTGTCCCATCCACCGAGAAATAAGAACTCCCCGCTCATCAGGTTTTAACATCAAGTTCTGGTAAAAGACATTGACGAGTATCGGGTATATGGTGGTAGATGATGAAACAAAGATTGAAGCAGCTCGACGATGATGGATGTCAGCAATACCCCACTGCGTCTCGAGGAACATAGCATAAATTTCTACTATATCAAACATTGCTTCAAAATTTAAAGTTCTTGGGTGCCATCTCTCATATATCCCTTCTCTGTGAGGCCTAGAGGTAACCGGTGGATGATCATGTCATGCTCGTCATGGATTATGTGAGCTTGATGTGCCTTGGGTGTTTGCTCTCTTTGGTGCCATATGAATTCAAAAAGTGTGGTTGAGGAATTAAAGCAAACACGTGGTGTGCACAAAATCAAGTACCACCTTCAACCTTTTCTTTTGGAATCTTTTTCACCCCAAAATTAGACAATTCAATCCATAATTCACTCCCCCAAACTTGGTCTTCGAAAGCCCTCAAAGAGAGTCACTCAATTTTGAGAAATTAAAACTCCACTTACTTGATGAAAAACTTTTAAAAAGTTAAAGCTTATTTCAAAATTTGAGATGATCAACCTAGATTTGAAATTGTTGATGAAGACGATCAAGTACACTTGCTTCAAAATTGAATCACCCAATTGAGAAATTAAAATTTCGGTTAATGTAGGAGTCAATAGAGAGCACTAAGTCTTCAAAAATTCAGTGGGGCAAGTATCTTTTGAGAGAGCTTTATATAGTACACAACAAATTCAGCCAACCCCAATTTATAAGTGGGCAATCGATCCCCCTCAAGGCTGGGAGATCGATTGCCCAGCTGCTATGCTCCTTCTATAAAAATATGATGGGGGCAATCGATCCCCCCCATGTTAGGGGCAATCGATTGACCAGTTGGGAGTTCCTTCGGCATTGATCGTCCATGGTCGATCGAGAAGGCATATTTCGAGCTAGTGATCGCCCAAGGTCAACTGAGACCTTTCTTTTTCACTTGTTTTGAGTTTGAATACCCCAATGCACCTCTTGGCATCCCCCGTAAGCAAATAAAACCTCCAAAACTCAAAGAAAACACATTAAAACACACCTAAAATTGAAAGAAAAATTAACAAAACATGAAGTAAAAATTGGAAAGAAAAGAAAACTAAAGAAATTAAAAGTTAGAGATGCAAAATACCCCACATTTAATGTCTGTAGGCGACATTCATTATCCAAGAAGGATCAATTAAGATAGAAGGGATCCATCAAGTCAACAGACTCTACGTCTCTAGTCGGCACAACTCCTTCCACATAATGTTTCAATCTTTGCCCATTGAGTGATTCTTGGAGAACCCCAAACAATTGCTCATTCAAAAATGAGTCATGAATAGGCAATGCATTAAACATAGAATCCGACACAATCTGGGATAAATGGTCCGTAACTACATTCTCTATCCCCTTCTTATCTTTTATCTCCAAATTAAACTTTTGCAACAATAGAATCCATCGAATAAGGCGTAACTTGGTTTCTTTCTTTGCCAATAAGTGCCTCAATGCAGCATGAAATTGGCAAATTTTGATGTCAAAACTTGTTGATCGAGTTGTAATTTTGGTTGATCTTGTGTCTCGATCTTCGGAGCTGAACAGAAGATGTCTCGATACCATGGATTTGATGAGGACATCACTTAGAATAGGTATGTGAGTGAGGACACTATGTTTTGAAGTTTGGTAGGCTTAGGACTTGGAAAATATGCGTTAAATGTATAAATAGAATTTTTGCTAAGTCCCACCTATCCCCATATATGAGAACCGATCCAACTTCTCTCAGGACTTTCAAAATTCAACATGTCTGAAAAGTCCCACCGGTCCCCAAGTATTAGGACCAGTCCGACTTTTCTCAGGACTTTGGAAATTCTAAGTGTCTACAAAAGTCCCACCGGTCCCCAATTTTTAGGACCGGTCTGACTTAGCTAATGCGTGTGGAAATTTCTTTTTTGATCCGAATCGCTTTCCTAGTCAACCCAAACTTCTCTAAAACTTTCCTTAGATGTTTTAAACTTGTTTTCCAAGTAGACTAAGGACTCTAAACTTTATAAATACCTCTTTATGCTTTAACCTAAAAGCAGGGGAAATAAGAGACTCAATGAGATTTAACTGTTAGAGACAGGAATAAATTTTTGGAAGCTAAAAGAGAGATTTATGAGAGAAAATCTTCATTGATTTTTATTTTTGAGAGCACACACACATGGAGTGTTTAAGTTGTGATTTTCTTCTTCATCTGATCAACGGAATCTTCAAGACATCATTAGTCTACACAGTTGATCAAGAGCAGCAGAGGTGTTTCCTTGAAATTATAAAGATTTTACCTAAAGAGGAAGAGAAACGATCATTACGAAGGGAACAAGATATTTGCTGACTATTTTTGTTCTTTCAACTACCCTTCTAGAAGAATTGTGATGTTAGCTAGAAGTCTACAGTAGTTGGACGTGTTGTCACAATTGTAAGCCTGAGGTGTTCCGCATCAAGTTCTTGTCAGAGTGGAGTGGGTGTGAGTCTGGGATAGAGTCTGATGTACTTTGCTTCGAGATAGTGGATTGGTTTCTCTTGGATTTCTGCCTCACCCCGTGGTTTTTCCCGACTTGGGTTTCCACATAAAATTCCTGGCGTCATCTCTAACTTTTCCTTACTTGCTCTATTTATTTTGTGATTGATTTGGATGCTTAATTGGTAATAATTGTGGGTAATTAATCAATCATAAAAATTGGGCATAAAGACCTATTCACCCCCCCTAGGTCTAAGGATTAGCATCTCACTCTAAATTAACTGAACCGTTTCGGCACCGCAAACTTACAGTTTCATGATAGGTTGGAACCTTGAGTTTGATAATCTAGAAACACGTGTGGACATGACATAGTTGATATGAAAATTTATGTGCATGCGAGATGTGCTTACATGATAACATAATAAGTGCTTATGTGATAACCTGTGTAATATGTTATGTGTTAAAATGAAAACATGTTATGTGATAACATGCATATATGTTACGTGTTGACTTGAGAACATGTTTATGTGATTAAATGTGTGTTGAAAAGCATGTCTATATAATACGTGCAAAGATGATAGCATGTTGTATATTGTGTAATTATTTGATTGTGTTGAGTAAATAGCATTTGTTAACTTATTGTTTTTGATCTATATCATTGAATGGACATTGGGGACTAGAGGTTAGTCAATTGACTATGACTATTATTAGTATTGTGATACCATGATTCTGGACGGAGTATGTCTAAAGTGTACTGTTGATATAATGGGTTGAATGCTTGTAATTGATTTAATCCATTTTGAGTTAAGGGATGAGTGACAGTTTGTACGTCTAAAAGGATATGTTTGAGTTATGTGAGATGAGTTGAAAGTTCTGTGATGAGTGTTGGATATGATGTTTAAGTGATGGATTAGTTAACAGTGGTTAGAACCCCAACATATAGTATCGAAAGTGAGGATAAGTTCTTACCATGAGGGGGAGGGGTGGACCCAATGAACGCAGTCCAGTATATATGCTGGGTAGGTTGTATGAGACTGTAGGTGACCTCAAACTCTCACTAATAAGGGTTATCTAAAGTGAAGTGCTAATATGAAATGACTTCTCTCTAACTGCGAACTAGTTTCTTGGAGTGGAGGGATAAAATAACACATGATTATTTTTCAAATATTTGGTGATGGGAATTGATCGGTTAATGAGATTGTTAAATCAGTGGGATGTGAACTCCTAGACTTGGTGTTAGACTCCATTGGGTTATAGTCTATGGAATTTGGCATTGTGATGTGTCTTTGCACACTATTTATAAGGCTTGTTTCGGCAAGTGCATAGGATTTATGTGGCTTGCATTGGCAAGTGCACTATTTATGTGGCTTATTTTGACAAGTGCACAGGATTTATATGGTTTGTTTCAATAATTGCACAGAAATATAAACTATGCCCAGGATGGTATGTTAGTATTGTATATCATATTTGATAATGGTGGATTGTGTGAACATGGAAGTTGGTTCGGAAAGGATTTGGAAACCTTGGGTAGAGGTTGGTCCATTGGATAGAGTGGTTTGTGTTAATACGCCAGTGGGTGGTACAGTGATTCTTGATGGGGTATGCCGAGGATGTGCTATTAAGATAGCCGGGAAAACACTTAAGTTTGATTTCATTCTCCTAGATATGAGTAGTTTCGACATCATACTTGGGATGGATTGGTTATCTGTAATACCCCGCTCCAACACATGGTATGATATTGTCCGCTTTGGGCCATAGCCCGCACGGTTTTGCTATTGGGTTTACCCCAAAAGGCCTCATACCATTTGAAGAGAACATACTACATATAAGCACATCCCCTTTTACACACCCAGGCGATGTGGGATTGAGCACCCTGTACCCTGTCAGTGTGGTAGCTCAGCCCAGTGTCTGTCTTTGCACCCGCCCACTCACACCCGTCCACAAGGGTTACTACAATCCACCCCCCCTACGAGGCCCGACGCCCTCGTCGGCACACTTACTTCCGGCTGGGTTCAGGCTTTGATACCAATTGTAATACCCCGCTCCAACACATGGTATGATATTGTCCGCTTTGGGCCATAGCCCGCACGGTTTTGCTATTGGGTTTACCCCAAAAGGCCTCATACCATTTGAAGAGAACATACTACATATAAGCACATCCCCTTTTCCACACCCAGGCGATGTGGGATTGAGCACCCTGTACCCTGTCAGTGTGGTAGCTCAGCCCAGTGTCTGTCTTTGCACCCGCCCACTCACACCCGTCCACAAGGGTTACTACATTATCGGAGTTTCACACTACGATAGACTATTTTAGAGGAAAAGTGATGATTTGTACGCCCGAGGGTGATTGCTTTTGTTTTGTGGAAGATTGAAGTGACTCATATACTTCTCCATGTTATGGCATTAGCAATTGGGAGCGACACAATTTTATCTTGGCTAGCCTTTTAGTCAACGGGGAAGAGATTCCGAGAGAGGTGTATCCAGCAATGGTGTGTGAGTTTATGGATGTCTTTCCAGAGGATTTGACAGATTTGCCTTCCAAAAGAGAGGTAGAGTTTGGGATTGATCTTATACTCGGTACGATGCCTATTTCTATGGTATCATATCGGATGGTACTGGCGAAGTTGGTGGAATTGAAGCGCCAATTAGATGATTTGAAAGCTAAAGGCTTTATTAGACCGAGTACATCACCGTGGGGAGCACCGGTGTTGTTTGCCAAGAAGAAAGATCATGGTTTGAGATTGTGAATTGATTATCGAATGTTGAATCATGTGACAATCAAGAATAAGAATCCATTGCCGAGGATAGAAGACCTATTTGATCAATTGAAGGGAGCTCATTACTTCTCAAAAATTAATTTATGGTCGGGTTATTACCAATTGAGGGTGAATGATGAGGATATCCATAAAATGGCTTTTCATACGTGGTATGGACATTATGAGTTCCTTGTAATGCCATTCAGTTTGACCAATGCACCGGTGGCATTCATGGACATAATGAACCGCGCATTCCATGAGTACCTTAATACTTTTGTGGTGGTGTTTGCGGATGATATACTTATGTACTCATATTCGGAGGAGGAATATGAGTTACATTTGAGGGCAGTTTTACAAATTCTTAGAGAGCATCGATTGTACGCTAAGTATGAAAAGTGTGAGTTTTGTCTCCAAGAGGTGAAATTCCTTTGGCATGTTGTTTCCAGAGGTGGAGTCTTAGTTGATCCATCTAAGATTGAGGTCGTGATGAGTTAGGAGAGTCCAAAGAGTGTTTTTGAGATTTGAAGTTTTCTTGGGTTGGTAGGCTAGTATAGGAGGTTTGTGAAAGACTTCTCTAATATTGATGCACCTCTGACATGACTCACTCGTAAGGGTGTAAAATTTGTGTGGAATGAAGCATGTGATTTGGCTTTCCGTGAATTGAAGAAACTGTTGACTACAGCTCCTGTTTTGGTGATACCCAATCGTGGTTTGGGATATGTGATTTATTGTGATGTTTCGGGGAGCGGACTAGGTCATATGTTAATGTAATCTGATGGAGTAGTTCCTTACGGGTCTAGACAATTAAAGACTCATGAGCATAACTATCCTACACATGACCTAGAGCTAGCAGCGGTGATCTTTGCTTTGAAAGGGTGGAGACACTACTTGTATGGTGAGAGATTCGAAGTGTATTCAGATCACAAAAGTCTCAAGTACCTTTTCTCCCAAAAGGACTTGAACATGAGGCAGAGGAGATGGGTTGAGTACATAAAAGATTACAATTTTTACTTGTTATACCATCTAGGTAAAGCAAATGTAGCGGCGGATACATTAAGCAGGAAGTCTCACGGGACACTAGCTAGCATAGCCATTTGGGAATGGAAAATGATGAAAGATTTCTCGAAGTTGGGATTGTATTTCAGTGATGATAGTGAACCAGCTACGTTGTTTAGCTTGGTAGCTCAACCAATGCTTGTGAACAAGGTGATCGAGGCACAAAAAAGTGATAGCGAGTTGAAGTCTATTCACTCACAGATTACCAGTGATATGACAGTGGTGGGTTGGACCTGACATTTCGATGGGGGTCTACGATTTAGAGGATTGATGGTAGTTCCTTCAGATTATCGTGATGATGTATTATGAGAATTTCATCATTCTCATTTTGCAGTTCATCCTGGTGGGACCAAAATGTACTACGATATGAGACGCTAATATTGGTGGTGGGGGATGAAAAAGGATATAGCATAGTTTGTGGTCAGATGCCTTACTTGTTAACAAGTGAAGGCAGAATATCAAAAGCCAGCGGGGTTGTTACAACCATTACCAGTTTCAGAATAGAAATGGGAACATATTACCATGAATTTTGTTACGAGTTTACCGAGATCGAACAAAGGCAATGATACAGTCTGGGTTGTTGTGGACAGACTGACCAAAATAGGTCACTTCTTGCCTATGAGATTGAATAATGATATGAGGAGGCTCAGTAAGCAATATGTTGATAGGGATCCATGGTTCACTTCAAGATTTCGGTAGGGATTCTAGACGGTGTTGGACACCGCATTTTAACACAGCATTTTATCCTTCAACTGACGGACAATCAGAGTGTACTATACAGATATTGGAGGATATGTTTTGTGCTTGTATACTTAATTTTGGTAGTGGTTGGGAGGATCATTTGCCACTTGTGGAGTTTACGTACAACAATAGTTATCAGGCCAGTATTGAGATGGCACCACTTGAGACGTTGTACGACAGACTGTGTAGATCTCCAATTTGTTAGACTGATGTGAGCGAGACCACAGCTTGAGGACTAGACATCATGTATGAGACTACAAAAAAGATTAAGTTAATTAAGCAGTGATTGTTGACAACTCAAAGTCAACAAACAAGCTATGCCGATCAGAGGAAGAGGTCGTTATTCTTTGAGGTGGGAGACGATGTGTTTCTAAAGGTTTCACCACGGAAGTGATTGATGTGCTTTAGGTAGAGTGCCAAATTGTCACCGAGATATATTGGACTATTTGAGATCCTTGAGTGTGCTGGTGAGGTAGCCTACAGATTAGCTTTGCCACCACAGTTGGAGAATGTTCATAATGTATTCTATGTTTTGATGTTTAGGAAATACGAACCTGATCCATCATATGTCTTAAGATGGGTAGACATTGAGGTTAATGAGGATGTCACCTACGAGGAGAGACCAGTCCAGATTCTTGATGCTAGAGAGCAAGTTCTGAGGGATAAGACCATTCCCTTTGTCAAGGTTTTCGTGACCATTTTTGGCCAGTTTCTTGAATTTTCATTTAATCGGCATATTAATGTTTTAAATGATTTTATATGTGTTTTAAATATAAAATACATGTTTAGATAACTTATTTAAGGTTTGGAGAAATTTTTGGAACATTTGACAAAAGTTGACTATTTCGGGTCCGGTCAACCTAGGGGCACGGGCTCCGTGGGATCAAAAAATTTAAAAGTGTTAGAATGACTTCAAATTCAAAGGGCAGTTTAAATAAACTATTTGACGCACAACGGAATCAATTTTGTGTCAATCGGAGTTACGAAACTCCAAAAATGAACCCGAAAAAATTTAGTGAAAAGGTTGTGGCATACTTGTAAATAAGTGTAGGTCATTTTGCTATAAATAGCAAAGAGAAATCATCCATTCCCATTCTTTTCTCCCAGCAGTCGTATGAACACATATGTGTGTGTATATATATATATATATATCAACTTCATCTTCTTCATTACTCCATTGAATTGGAAGGTCTTCGGGTGAGAATTAAAGTTCACCTAAGAAGATAAAAACGGTCTACACATCGAGGGCTGGATATTGATCAGTCCAAAATTAATTTCAGAGAAGGTTGATCTTTTGGGTAAGATTTTGGGAATTCAATTGAAAGCTCTTCCAATTTGAGGTAGGGATGCCTAACCCATATAATCTGAGATTTTTGTGAATATATTGGTTGTTAAGGCAACCAATTGGTTATGTGGGATAATTAGATGTTTCTCAATAATAAAGCATGCTTAATTATGCTAATTGATGAATTCATTATTCTAGATTTTCTAATTACATGTTTATAATTGCCATGATTGATTATAAAGCATGTTGGGATTGAATAGTAGAAGAATTGAGCAAATTTATGTTTATGTGTGAAAGTGACACTTAGGTGTTTGATCAATTACTTTAAAGATATGTTTGATGAAAAATATGATTTATTGTTAACATATGAATAATATGAATTATGGAAAGTGTGAATTGTATGAAATGTGGAAGATGTGATGCATGTTCAATATGAATACATGTGATGTTTGAAATGGGAATTTGTGCATATATGACAATTGAATGCTATTTTGATCATTAATTGTGAATGCTCATTAATTTGAACATGTGGGTGCATCTTCATTGGCATGGTGAGGGTGGTGATCATAATTGGACGGTAATGTCCTCTTGACGAGTGATGAGGTGATCGGGTAAGGGAAAGCCCTCGTGGAGTAGACTTGTTATAGAGCTCCGTTAGAAATAAAGAGGATACTCCCTACAAAGGTGAGTCCTATGATGAGGTGGCCTTGTTATAGAGCCTAAGATGGGTGGGGTTGGTCCATCCAAGGGAATTGGAGATCAACAGATGTGTGGAGACAATGAGGGAGCCATGCATACTTTGTTGCTTATGATATGGTTGTGGTATGTGCATATTTGCTTAAAATGATTAAGAATGCAAATGTATGCTTACGTGGAATTCACGAAACTTGCGGAATTATATATTAAACATTCCTACTGAGCGTGTGGTTGATCATCTAATGAGGATTAACATTTTTTAAGAAATAGGAAGGAAGTGATGGAGTCTCCCCAACAGTACATTGGCATGGAACGGATCTTGATTTGACTTAAAGACTTATATTGCTTTTTTTGAATACATGTCCGAATTGTGGACTATATGCATGAGATGAACATGTAAAGACCATTCATATTCCAAAAACATGTATTGTTTATGTTTTACGGTGATATGCACTTAAATATTGATTTTGGTGTATGTGGTTCATGAATTATGAATTTAAACGTTATAAGTTTGACTTTGAGCATGGTATTATGCTAAATGTTTTAGAATGATGATCCTTCCTTATGTTTATTTATACATGCATAAATGGTGAAAATGGATGTGTTGATGAGTTAATGGCGTTGATGGATGTATTCATTATAAATTGGAATATGTTTATCATGGAGAACGACCCATATTGATGTATGATATTGTTCGGATTTTAAATTCGGCTTAGAATGATGTATAACGATGTTTTTAGCATTGATTCATGTTATATATGATACTTGATGATTTTTAGGCTTTTTAGAGAAGTTTTGGAGCTTATAAGTTGGGAATTTCGACCATTAGATAATAGGTTTCAATACTTGCGTTGATACATGTTCAATAAGCAAAATTTTGATGGATCGAAATCACTATTCATAGCATGCTCCAATATTTAATTGGGCATAACTTCTTCGTTTTAAATCAAAATTGAGCTTGATTTTTTTAAAATTGAGTATTTTTGGATTCTCTATCCAATGGTGTAGGTTTCAGCTTCAGATTCCAAACACATAAAGTGTTGAGTCCTAGAAGTGAATGATTTATGAGAGCACGGATGAATAAAATTTCCGGCTATGGTGATACGATTTGGTGTAGGGCCTGTTGTGGGTGGATAAGGTGGAGTTATGCACATCTATGTGTAGGAATAGAGTTAAGCTTCTGTAGTGTTTGAGGGTAAAGATGATCTATTGGGGCATAATGGACGGTTGACACTTGCAGTTCTCCGGGAGTCAAAAATCGGGGCGTTACAGGATAGTATTAGAGTTTAATACTATCGCAAGAGTGTGGTTAAGGGCGTTCACGGGGTTGAGTGAACGGGTTCACACTCGGGATTCGGGTCGGTCCGGGGGAGTCCCGGCGGTGTAGATTCTGGGGCGTTACACAATGTCAACATCTCAATGGGCCACACATGTAGTCATGTATGCATGTCCATCACAGTGTGGATAGTAAGTTTCAATTTTGCAAAATCTAGTTTTCGCATGATCGAAATGTTTCAATCAATTGAAGTACTATCGAAGTACTATCAAGATCCTGTTGGAATTTGATATACTTCCATCAAAATGTTCAGATACAAGCTCGTATAATTGAAGGCTTTCAGACAATCGAAGGATTTCGTACAATCCAAAAAAGGTTTTCGCACAATCAAAATACCCTTCGACTGGAGTTTGGAATACACCACATTTAGTCTATTTTCATGCTCAAATTCCATTCTAAAACCCTAGAATCAATCATATAACTTTCCAATTCATTGGATACATCCACACAACCTTTGCCACATAATGAAATGCTGCAATCTCATAATCTCATACATTCAGATTTAAATTCATGAATCATCCATCTCATTGAACATAATCTCAAAATGTACATATCATTAATCATGGCATTCCAGGTTCATAGTCATCATTTTTGAATTACGTATACACGGTCCAAAAGCATTAGCAATTCAAATATGACTATAACTTCAAAATAATTAACATGCCACAAGCCGACATGGATAGCCATATACACCATCCATATACATGATATCCAAAGTGTTCCATAATGTCCTATAAGCTCCATTTGTCTATTCAAGTTCCATCTATCATCAATGCCTTACCTGTAAAAAGGTTTGGGGGAAAGGGGTGATCATACAACTACGCTCAGTAGGAATGCCCTAACCCACCTAGGCATTAACCCGACAATGACCTACATGTTATTTATATCGCTACACTACAAGGCACATTCAACATTCTCATGTCCATCCAACACAATGCAATCAAATAATAAATGCATTAAGTCCATATATCATGCTTAATAGTTTAAACACATAAGAAACCAGATATTTACATCTTCTTCTATCATTGTCTGATACATAGACATGATTGGTTATCTCCGAAGATCATGTAGTGTTGGTCAACTCTGATGATACTCGTATGTTTGGGCCACTCCAATCATCATATATTCTTGGCAATATATTTGTTTTACCATTTTGATTTCACTTCCTCAAATGAATTGAAACGTTCCATCGATCACGGATAACAACCCATGACTGGTCCCAGTTCGAAGTTCATGTGGTAGTATGATTGGGCATCTCCAAATGTCATACTATGTGGTTATTTTCACCACTTCAAATACATGGTTGGGCATCTCTGATTTCTTTGTACGTTACATTTTTAGACAATACTCCGATTACACATATGTGCTCATTAGGCACGTATTTCACATAATATGTATTTTTCTCATGCTTTTCCAATACACATTCTTGTCATTTCTATTTCTAGCATGCATTCCCTCACATATTCTACATATAGCCACATAGATGTCCCAAAACATGAATATCATTAACATATGCATATAATTCACAACTTAACATATATTTTATGCTCTACAATGCACCTTCATGCTACAATTAAGTCTAGCATACATTACATCCTCCATAACCACATATAAACACATATGTGCTCACATTTACACACATAATTCACATATGCATAAAAATCACATCATAGTTATACATGCTCTCATTGCACACATATCACATGTATACCTTCACGACATCATGTATATCTTAATATACCAAACGCTAGCATGTAATAATCATAAGAATGGAGGAATTACATAATACCACAAACACACTAACCATCTCATACATGCTAACTCAACCAAAACCTCCCCAAATTCACTAAAATGTAGATTCAATAACTAAGAGCGAAGAAACATCCCTACCTTAAATTTGAAGGGTTTCCAAGCTATTTCCAAGAATTCCACCGAGTCGTATCTTGCCAAAGTCAAAGTTTATTTGGTTAAAATTAAAACCCTTGACCTATGCTACAAGTTGTCCTTCACCAGTAACTTCAGAATACAAGCCGACGACCTCTAAGATAAAGAGAGATGAAGTGGGGGAGAGAGAGAAAGAGAGCTACAGCTAGTTGTTGGGTCAAGAGAGAATGATACAATCTCTGCACTCTTAGATATTTAAAGTCTCTAGTGTGCGAAATGACTATAACACCCCCGGGCCACTTAATGTATCCTCCCAACCTCTGTTTTTTTATTTCAAAAGCACCTACGGCTACGAAATAACTTTCCTAACTCTTTAAACATATCATTTTTGCTAAAACCAAAAATATTTATTTTTCAAAGAAAAATTGAAATTTCGGGCCCACCCGACCTAATTATTAGGCCCCATCGACCCAAAATTTTCAAATTTTGCCAAACACTCACAAAACTTTTTGGAACTTCTAAAAAAGTTCCTAAACATGTTTTTCACACTTAAAACATGATAAATATTACTTAAAATGATTTTATGACAAAAATGATAAATAAAAATAAAATCGGCTAAAATTGGTCACGGTGTCTACAATCTCCATCCATAATCGAATAAGTCATGGATGACTCTTGGAATCTTAAGTAGGTTCTCCATCCACAATTGAACGAGTCATGGGTGACTTTTGGAATGTTGAGTTAATGGTTCTCCATCCGTAATCGAATGAGTCGTGGATGACTCTTGGAATGTTGAGTTTAATGATCTTTATTCTCAGTTAAATGAGTCATGGATGACTCTTGGAATGTTGACTTTAAGCATCTTCATATGCATTTGGAATTGAGTGTGTTTGGATGGTACGAGAAAACCTAGGATTGCCTAAATTGCCCACATATTTGGAAATACATGTATGTGAAGGGTAACCTATACGAAGGTCTTTGAAGAAGGGATAACCTTTGCAAAGTGAAAGAGAATGGCATTTGCAAAGGATGATGAAGTTCAATGACCCTTATGTGAGTCAATAATTTGAATTAGATGGATGAATTTTGAAAGAATGTTTGTTTTGAATTGGATGAACTAATTTATAAAGGAGTGTGTGTTTTGAGTTAGGCATGATGAATTTTAAAGGAAAAGTGTGATTGTGTATGCATACTTGTTTGAATTTGAAGAAAAATGTACTTTTGGATGATTGTTTGAATTTGTATAAGAGTACACTTTTTGAGATATAATTTTGTAATTGGCAAATTTCGGTGTTCAAAACTAGATTGTTCAAGTTGTAATTTTTCATTTATTCTCTGTAACCAATCATCAAAATCTTCAGGCTGACACTCAAGTGCATGACATAGTCATTTCAAGAAGAACATCATATAGTGCTGGTAAGTATGATGAGGACACATTGAACTTTATATTTTTGAGCCTATTTTGGACAACTATGGTTTCTGGGAAAATTTAGGATTTTTCAAAATAAGACTGATTCCCCTTTTCAAGGACTGGTCCAACTTTATTCTGTACTTTTGGTTTCTGCGATTTTCGAAAAGTCCCACCGGTCCTAGTTTTTGGGCACCGATCCTACTTAGGCTGTTCCAAATAGGAAATTAATTTTGACAAAAATTTTGATTCCTATTGGGTTTAAAAATTCTACGAGAGTTCTATATTGGTCTTCAACTTATTTTCTAAGTAGGATTTGGACTCCATTGTCTATATATATGTATGTATATTTTCTCTACAAATAATGCCTTGAGAATTAATATTTTAGAGAGAGAAATCTTCTACAATATAATTAGGGCAAAATATTTTTCTATATATTGAGAGCACACTCTATAATTCACGAGTGATATTTAGGATGGTGGTCTTCTACTGATTGGCTATTTAGAGACTACATCAAACTATCTGTTGATCAGAGCATTGAATTTATGGTTCGTCTATTACTTGTTGAAGAAGAAAGGTGAACTATATCGCACTATGAAGGGAACAAAATACTTGCGAAGTATTTTTGTTCTTTCAGCAACCTTTCTGTAAGGATCGTAACATTGGCCGAAAGTCTGCAGCAGTTGGACCTGAAGTCGCAATTGTAAGCCTGAGGTGTTCCACTTCAGTTCTTGACAGAGTGAAGAATGGTGTGAGTTTGAGATATATAGTCTGTTGTACTTTGCTTCATTATTGTGGATTTGTTTCTTGAGGCTTTCTGCCTCCCCTGTGATTTTCTTTTGATCTGGTTTTTTCACATATATCTGGTGCATTCTTTACATTACTCGCACTTTACTTTATTTACTTGTTTTTTTCATTTAATTAATTATTAATTCGAACTGAAATTGATTTAATTTGGAAAATTAAGCAAATGATCAAGTGAACCTATTCACCCCCTTCCTTCTACGTTTTAAATTACTTTTGCAACTATTTTCGCACCGCGTAACTCATAATTGGTATCAAAGCAGTGTTATCTAATTGTGAGTAGTTCCTTGCAAAGCTTTTTTAAAATCAAATTTTATTTTGTTTTTCACAAATCATCATGGAATCTTGTAGTGACCCTTGTGGGCGGGTACAAGAAGAGATACTGGGCGACCTACCACACTGGTAGGCTACAGGGTGCTCAATCCCAAATCGCCTGGGTGTGGAGAAAGGGATGTGCTTATATGTAGTGTGTTATCTCCAAATAGTATGAGGCCTTTTGGGGTAAAATCCAAGAAAAAACTCGTGTGGGCTTAGGCCAAAAGTGGACAATATCATACCATCAGGTGGAGTGGGCTGTTCCAAATGGTATTAGAGCCTGACCCAACCAAAAGTGTACTGACGAGGATGTCAGGACCCTAGGGGGGTGGATTGTAGTGACCCTTGTGGGCGGGTGTGATGTGGGTGGGTGCAAGAAGAGACACTAGGATGAGCTACCACACTGGCAGGCTATAGGGTGTTTAATCCCACATCGCTTGGGTTTAGAGAAGGGGATGTTCTTATATGTAGTGTGTTCTCTCCAAATGGTATGAGGTCTTTTGGGGTAAAACCCAAGAACAAAACTGTACGGGCTTAGGCCCAATGCGGACAATATCATACCATTTTGTGGAGCAGGCTGTTACAAATCTAGTATAAAAGAGGGTGAATTAGTTCAGCGAACTTCTCTGTTTGATGGTTTAAATTATACCTTTTGAAAGTCTTGCATGAAAGATTTTCTAAATCTCAAGGAGAGAGGGTTTAGATGGCTATTGAGAATGGCTATACAATTCCTACCATTACCACTAGTATTGGTGATGCAGTGTAATTATAGATAAGGATAAAACAACATGGCCTAATGCTAAGCATGAAGATGCTAACCATAACAACAAGAGTTTATATGTTATATTTAATTTTGTTTATCCTTCTGAATTTGCTAGAATTATTATTTGTTCCATTTCGAAAGAAACGTGGGATATTTTACAGGTAACTCATTAAGGTACCACGAAGGTAAGGAAATCAAAGCTACAAATGCTAGTAACTAAATATGAAACAATTAAAATAGATGAAGATGGGATGTTTTCATATTTTTATTCTAGGCTTAATGATATTGTTCACAGTTGTGCTAACCTTGGTGGGAAAATTCCATCTTTTCAGGTTATTAGAAAAATCATGAGATCGTTACTTGATAGGTTCCGGGCTAAGTTGGAAGCTTTAGATGAGAGTACATATGTTGATTCAATGGAGGTGGCAGAATTAATTGGATCAATTCAAACTTTTGAGATGAAATATCCAAAACTTCATAAAACAAAAATTTAGCTTGAAAAACCTCAAAGACTTCCAAGTCTTCAAGTTTTTCAAATGTTTTAAAATTTTCAAAATCTGAAGTTGAAAATTTTGAAAGTTTTGAATGTGATTCAAATAATGATGTTGCACTCCTTGCTAGAAAATTTACAAAGATCCTTAAATATGAAAAAGATAAAAATCTTAGAAAAGGAAATTCTTCAAAATTCTGGAATCAAAGCTCATCATCTAAAGGTAAGGAAAGAAAAGATAAAGAAGCTGATGACTCGAGGGATTCTGAGATAACTTGTTGGACATGTGGTGGCAAAGGTCACACATCTACTCAATGTCCAAGTCCTAAGAAAAATAGCTTTAGTGTAAAGAAAATCATGAAAGTTATTATTTCTAAGTCTGAGTCTTCTAACTCTGATAATGACTCTTCTATTGAGAATGATGTTTTTGCTTTTGTTGCTTTATTGAATGATGATACTACTAATAATTATTCTTCTTATGTAGGTGAAATAGAGAAGTTTAGAACTCTAAGCCAAGTTAGGTCTGATGATTCTGAAGATGCAGAAATAGAAGAACCAACCAAGGAAGAACTGTCCAAAGCTTTTGAGGAGTTGTTTACAGAAACTATCAAAGTCAAAAGAGCCTACAAAAAGCAAACCAATCAATTGGAGATGGTAGAAAGTGAAAAAGAATCTCTAATGGAAGAAACTGAGAAGATCCAAAAAAATATTGAAGAGAATAAAATCAAAATTTTGAATCTTCAAAGCAAAGTCAAGTTTCTCGAAAGTGAGGTAAGTCAAGCAATCTCTGCCAAAGATACTCTTGTTGCTAGAATTAATGTTCTTGAACCTAAATTGAAAAATTCACAAAAGAATTTGATTGCATTTACTTCTGGACAAATTAACCTTGATAGCATGATTAGTGTTGGTAAGCCTATAGGAGATAAGAGTAGATTAGGTTTTGTTGGGTCATCATCTAAGGGTAAAACTATTTTTGTTAAACCCACGAACTTGAATGTGTCTAAACCCAAACCTAAGCCTCAAGTTGAGTCATTGCATGCTAATGTTACGTCCACTGTGTTTCATTGTACTTTTTGTGGAAAGAATGGACATAGTCAACACTATTGCTATAAGAAGAGAAAACATTCTAATTCTAATTTTTATATGCATAATTCTTTTGCTAAGAATATACTAAAAGACCACATTATTGGAAGAAACCTAAAAATTCTCAAGCTAAAAAGAATTCAAACAAGAAAAATGATGTTTTTGTTTCTCCATAATAATTTCCTGATAAATTTCATGTTAAAACAATATAGATGAAAAATGAAGATTTGGAGAAGTTTGTGTCTGTTAATACTATGGGATTTATTTCTAATAAATCTTTCGGTGCAAAACCCCCTAACTAGGTCATTAAGACTTTATGGTCATGGATTGAGCTTATCTTCATTATCTATTTTTAATTGGACTATGTCTTTTAATTTAGGATATATTTTGTTTATTTTTAGTGATAATCATATTTTTTCTAAAAAATAATGTGAATTCTTTGTATTTCTTTAAATTTTACTCTGATTTGTGAAAGCATGATAGGGACACTTAGGTTGTCAATAAATAAAGTACTTGATTGTATCATCTAAGTATTGATGACTAATGTGCTGTGTTTATGTCTTTTTAGAGGTGATTTTTTTGAGTCCATACAATTTGTGCACTAATCCAACTTTGAGATAATTGATTGAAAACTAATGTGAAGTTGACTAAAGTATATTGTATGAGTAGCATTGAAGGTTTAAATGATCAAATAAATAAAAAAGAATGAAAGAAAATATTCTATTTTTTTAGCATGAAAAAATGAAAATGAAATGCTAAAAATCTAAGAAAAAAGGAAAAGGCTACCTTCGAGATTTGTTTGAAGCTACCACTACGACATAAATCTCCAATGAGATATTTTTAAAAAAGTTATTTTCAGGAAATAGCTGGCTGCTTGTAAGAGTGAAAGTCACCGTCTTAGAAATAAATAAAAAATGAAACTCAATGAAAAATATTTGATCATGTGTGGTTTTATTTTCTTATCATTCAATGTGTTTTAGGAGATGAATCAAAGGAATTTGATTAATTTTAGACGATATTGGACTGCACACACACACATGGATTTATTAGATAAATTTCTAAATTTTTATAAATATTTGTGTATTGAAAGTTGTGCCGGGATCATAAATTTGAGGATGAATTTTATTGATAAATTATAGGTTTTAAAATTCTACTTTCAAAAATAATTTGAAATTTTCTAGAAATTTTAGGACTCATTGTATCCTTTGAAAAATCTGTTCTGATTATTCTCATGAGATTATTTTTTGTGTTTTCAGAAAAACAAAAATCCAAAAATATGTGTTATTTTGTTTTGTTTTGTTTGTCTTGTTTGTTATTTTGGTGTGTTTATTTTTAACGTCATAGTGTTTATTGCTAAATTAGGACTAGATGAGGTGTGGTTGGTGAATTGAGGTCCAAAGTGAAAATTTTCAAAAAATTCACAAAGTGGGACCGGTCCCTAAAGCTGAGCATATCTGCATGCGTGATTTTGATTTAACACTCACTCACACTTTTATTCGAACACACTCACAACTCACTCAAAGCTGAGCATATCTGCATGCGTGATTTTGATTTAACACTCACTCACACTCTTATTCGAACACACTCACAACTCACTCAACTCTCAAGCTCTCATTGCACTCTAACAAAATCAAACTCTCCACTCTTATGTATTCTCTTCTTCTCGTATATGTTTCTTGTGGATCATTATTTTGGAGGTTGGATTAGCATTTTGGAGTTTATTTTGATTGATTGCTTGTGTTGGTGGATATTGTGAAAATCAATTTCTTTAAAATTTGGGGCTTTTAAGATTGTACACCAAGTGTTCGAAGAAATTTCCCAATGGAACTTTTGACATTATTTTTGATTCCTTCTGTTGTGGTGCTTATGACACGTAAATGAGGACATATTGAGGCATCAACTAGTGCGGAGAATCGCATTGTTTTCACCCAAGACATGTTTGAGGATGACTTCAACTTTAACAACTTTCTAAATGTAATTAGTTGTCGGGCAATGAGGATAGAATGGAAAGTCAATCTTGTAGCGATCAAATAGGAATGACAACTAGAATTTGTTAAATACTTTGAAGATAATGGTTAGGAGTCATTGTGTGATCTTCGAAAGATAGTTAGACCGGATATGGCATGATATTTCTATGGCAATGTGATCATATCAAACTTGGACAACCTAACCTTTGTGACAAAGTGTTATGGTGTTTGTATTGAGGTTACAAAGGACACCATTGCATATATTTTGGGTGTAGCAAAGGTTGAGGATGTCATAGTCTTGCCCTATCAGGTGGAGGATCCAAACCGACCATCTATTGATGATATGATTTGGGAATTGTGCATACCTAATGCCTCGATGCTTGTAGATAGGTTACCTTCCCTCTACCTCACACAAAATGTGTTGGCTTAAACTTGGTGGTCTCATATAATCTTGCTTCTTATGACTACAAGGGCAATTTGATCAAGAGATGTGCTGAGATGCTATACCACATTGTTTGGGAGGATCCCATTAACTTTCCTGCAACAATCATGCGTACCATAATCCTAGCTACTCGGTATTCTAGGTCATCATCTGCCTTACCCTTTCCACAAATTGTGATGGTTATCCTGAGAGTTGCTTGGGTTTCTATTCTTAAGCGAGCATACATTAAAAGTCTGAAATGAGTAATTAACTCTACTTCGATTACTCATTTGGTGAACAATAAGGAGAAGGATCGAATGACTTATGAGCTCGGTCAAAGAGCTAGACAAGCTATGTTTAGAGGTTGTGGAGTATTTCAGCTTCCTGCGACTGATACACCAGTGATGAAAAATCAGATGAACCAAGTTCTGAGGTTCATTCAGCGAGGGTTTGATAGACTTCATGATAGGATAGATAAAATCGACCCTGTTATTGCTGATGTTGCTAATGATAGTGATGATGAGGAGTAGGCATAGGTTGTATGCCTTGTTTTTTTTATCTAGACTAGATGTGACTTGTTTACCCCTGATATCTAGACTATTTATTTTTGTTAAGTTTTGTGTATTTCATTAACTAATGTTCTGATTATGTTTTTGAATATTGATTTTATCAGTGATGATTTCTTTTCAGATACTGACTTATTCTCTCTGTATGATAATATTATTATCTTATTTATATATGACTCTCTTTGGCTTTATTTGTCAATTTGCTACAAAAATAGAGAGATATAATTATAAGATATTTCTATTTAAGAGGGAGCATTAAAAATTCTAATTATATTTCTTTATTAAGCTTTTCAAAGGTTGTGTTGTTTAAGTGATGTGCAGATACATGTTTTACTTCTAACAGTCTTGAACACACATGTGAAGCTTTACTGGATCAACTTTTTATTTCTGTGTATTTTTGGGTGTATTGTAATCTGATTTTTCCAATGGGTTAGGTTATACATTGTCTAGGTGGTTTTGTTATGAAATTGCCAAAGAGGGAGATTGTGAGATATACTTTTGTAATTGGCAAATTTCAGTGTTCAAAATTGGATTAATCGAGTTGTAATTTTCTATTTATTCTCTGTAACTGATCATCAAAATCTTTAGGTTGACACTCAAGTACATGGACACAATCATTTCAAGAAGAACACCATATAGTGCAGGTAAGTATGGTGAGGACATGTTTCACTTTATATTTCTGAGCCTATTTTGGAAAACTAGGGTTTCTGGGAAAATTTAGAATTTTTCAAAATAGGACTGGTCCCCATTTTCAAGGACCGGTCCAACTTTGTTCAGTACTTTTGGTTTATGCAGCTTTCACAATGTCCCACCAGTCTTACTTTTTGGGCACCAGTCCTACTTAGCTTGTTCCAAATAGGAAATTAATTTTGACAAAAATTATGATTCCTCTTCTGTAGAGACCGGAACCAAATTTGACCGATTTTCAAATTTTTTCATCATTTTCGCTATGAATGCGTTTTGAATGATGTTTTGGATGTTTTGATAGTGGAAAACATGTTTGAAAACATGTTTTGAGGTTTTTGAAATTTTTCGGAACATTTGAAAAAGTTTGACTTTTTGGTCAAATAGGGCCCCGGGATTGGTCTAGTGGACCCGAGAATTCGGAAAATTTTTGGAAAAATATTATTTTTGAGATTGAACATAACGAAATGTTTAATTAGTTAAGGAAGTGATTTCGAGTCCAACGGAACTTTCGAGAATTAATTCGGAGGTCGGGAAGGTACATTAAGTGACCCGGGGGCAAAACGGTCATTTCGCACCCGTAGGAGTGGAATAAGTATCCCACGAATTTGAGATATCCATTTCTATAGATCGCTCTCTCTTTCTAAACTCACCCACTTCATCTCTCTCCCTTCTCTCTAGATTTTAGACAAGTTGAAGTGTGATTTGAAGGTAGCCGAAGAAGGAAAGTAAGTAAAGGACGGTTAGGGCTTCGGTTTGAACTAACAAACTCATGTTTCGGTAAGGTGAAAGTTCCTAGAAATTTTGAGAAGTGCTTGGAAGTTCTTCAATCTTGAGGTAGGGGTGTGTTCTCCGCCCCCTCCCCTTTTCATCGATTCTCTAGGATCTTTGTGATATATGGTAGTGTTAGTAAGGTTTAGGAAGGTAGAAGGTCTTGTCTTAATTTCCCTTAATGTTTAAACTTGATAGGAATGTTCCTTATATGATTTATGTGATGTATGTGAAGCATATTAGTCTATGCATGTTAAATTTGAGTTTTGTGCCACCTATATATGAAATACATGATGTATGTGACTTGTATGAATATTATACATGAATAATTGTGTGCTTGAAATGCTATTTATGGCTTGATGATATCCTTCACATGTTATGACTATTAGTTGAGAAGCATGAGATTCATTAGGCTTACTTTGAACCATGACTTGAATTATGTGAGCCTGAATTTCATATGTTGAAAAATGCATCAAATGAGTGATTTTTTTTATGATTAATGCATTTGATGATTGTTATGGGTGAAAATACGAGCAATGTGATGCGTACGTTGTGATTGACTAGCATAGGTTGCTCTTGGTTGATATTAGAATGGTTGTTGGAAATAGAATGAGTATTAAGGAAATTGAACTATGAGGAATGATGCACACGGAAGTTGTGATAAGCTAACATTTCCAATTAGTGAAAAACAAACTCCTCTCCTTTAGTTGGTAGTTTTCAATTGATGAGGGACCGTAGTGAAGATCTTGAGGTTGACGAATGTCAATATGTGATGATCTTGGTGGTAGTGAAAATCTGGGATTATGAGGTTGAAAGGTTTCGTCATGATACTTCAGAATTCGTAAGGTTAAGTAGTTGAGTTAGTGGATTCATGTAGAGGATTTGGTTGCGCATTTCAAGACGTGTGTTGTGTGGTTTGTGGTTGCGCATGGTTATATGTATACTTGCTATTTGTTACGTTGTTACCTCGTTGATGACATGAGTGTCCGAGCATGCCATGTAGCATAGGGATAACATAATGCATATCATGTAGGTCATCATCGAGCCGATGCTTAGGTGGGTTTGGTCATCTCTTCTGAGCCGCAGTGGTGCTCACCCCTTTATTCTAAACTATTTTATAGATAAGGTGCCGATGACTGATGGGACTTGAGTGTCCAAGTGAAACTCTTGTAATATTTTGATTCATTTTATATATTATATATTTTGTGGCTATCCATGCAGGCTTGTGGCATGAGATCTCTCTCTTTGAGTTGTAGTTATATTTTGGACAAATATAACTTATATGTATGCCTGGACAATGAGCTTGTTAAATATGATGAAACAATGGACTTGTTTGTGTAATGCTTGTTAAGAACATCTAGTTTCATTTGATAGACTAAAACAGTTTTTGGATAGTTTCATTATGGATAAAAATGTGTTTATGAGTGAGAATGACCCATATTGGTGTATGATTTAGGACTTGTGAATGATGTCAACTCCTTTCTTATATGAGCTGGGTGTTGTTGGGATGACTTATGTTGGTAAAAATGGTCTAGAAGGTCAAAAAGGACCATTTGCAAAGTATTATCTTTTGGGCAGTTCGATGCATCGAAGTGCCCAGTTTCATGCATCGAAAAACCTACAGAGATTTTGGAATGTAAAAGTCTCGAGGGGTATTTTTGGATGATACTTGTTCGATGCATCAAAGCTTCGATGCATCGAACTTAGCACTTCGATGCATCGAACTCACCACTTCGATCGATGGATCGAAGTTACTTTTCACAGCATACCCTAAAAATTGTCCCAAACTTCAAACGGGTATAATTTTTTCATTTTAAATCGGAATTAAGTGTAGTTTTTTTTAAATTGAGTATTTTTGGATTCTCTATCCAATGGTAGAGGTCTCAGTTTCAGATTCCAAACACATAAAGTGTTGAGTCATGGAACTGAGTGAATCATGAGAGTGCGAACAAATAAAATTCCCACTAAGTGATATGATTTAACATAGGGCCCATTGGGATTGGATAAGGTGGAGTCTTGCACACCTATATTCAAGAATAGGGTTAAGCTTCTGCGGTAATTGAAAGTAAGGAGTGTTCATAAGGGATTAAAGGATGGGTCACCCTTCGGTTTCTGGAGAATGAAAGTCGGGGCGTGACAACTTGGTTTCACAACATGATATCAAAAGGTGATTATGGTTAGGGTATAGATGATAAGTGCGAGTCACCCTTGGTTTTCAGAGAATGAAAATCAGGGTGTGACAACATGGTATCATAGCTCTAGGTCAGGATACCTAGGGACGACGGGTAGTGGTTGGATCACATTTGGAATTGAGGGGGATATATCAAGTATCTGATATCAACAACTTGGTATCAGAGCTTAACCGGGTCTGAATACCTAAGGACGATGGTAAAAAGGTGAACAACATTTTGAAGTTTGAAAAAGGATATGATGGTTTGAAACTTAGGTTTTCGATGAAGGGTGAAGTCCAATCACGTATTAGATTGGAATTGTGTGTTGACCTATGGCTTGTTTGATTATTTTCGATGAAGGGTGAGAATTTGATGTATATTTAATTGAGGTTAAAGACTTGACTTGAGATTTGTATTGGATATACAACTTATGTAGTGTTATGAGGAATATGATTTGATGTTTATATGTTTAGAATAAATATACGGTCTTGGATGACTTGCTTTGAGATTTAAGTGTCTTTTTGTTGTCTATATAGCAAGATGCCACCACGGAGAGTTCGTGAAAGGGGAGACACAGTCCCTATAAGTGGAGAAAAAGTTATGCATGATATGGTTGTGACTTTGCAGCAAATTGCAAGGAAAACACAAGAGGAGGCTCAGGCTCGACCTGGAGCATCTCCTATTAGGATGATGTTGACATTGGGACACATCCGAAACATAATCCGCCATCGTACACAGGAGGATCTGACCCTATGATGGTCGAGGATTGGATGGATGAGATTGTCGAACTCCTTACCACACCTGAGGTAGAGGAGAACTTGAAGGTGAAAGTGGCTGGTGTGGCCAAGTTTTGTTTTTCTTTTAAGCTTACTTTGCCTATCAAAATATAATTTTAATGACTCGCAAGAGAACGAATCTTTGTAGATGTGGTTCTATATAGAGGGTATCAATCCCACAAGGACTACGTGGGTCAGTTGTAATATTGAGAGATTACTTCCAATTTAATTCTAAAATCAGCTTTTTGGTTTGGTCTTAAAACTATTTCAAAAATTATAGAAGCATTAAAATAAAAGTATTTCAAAGTAGAGAGAGAGCTAGGGGTGGTTTCCACCTCTAACCATCTAACATGTCCAAGTATGTAGCAAAAGGAATTTATAAAATTATATGCAACACAATATCATTAGGCTTGTGACCTACAATGACATGTCTAAAGATAAACATGAATTCAAACTAAACATAACCCATCTTCAACAAGTATAGTCCTTCAACCTATCTAATTATCTCTAAATCTACCTAAGTGCATCCAAACTATTGACATGGGTTATATAAGCAAGAAATTCACATTCCATTAAAAACCATTACAAAGCCATCATTTACACCTTTTGTGAAAGTTATAAATGTTGAGCATTCAAAATGAAAGATTTCAACTCTAAGATAAGAGGAAGAAATGGCATCAAATGAATATATGAAAGAAGTTTACAAAAGTAATGACAATACACTAGGCTAAATAATCAACATATAAATATAAATCCCAAAATTGCTACAAAATGAACAAGTTACATGGCTAGGGGTTTCACCCATACCCTAGATGAGATGTGAGTTGAACATAGGAGAGTTGCAATCCTCCATGGATAGAGGTATGAAGCTTCAAATGGTCTGGTTCAGCTTCTTCTCCTCTCCCCCCAAAAGTTGACCTTTTCTTTTCTTTTTTTTTGCTTCATAACTTGCTTATAAGTCAATCCACAAGTGTCCTTGGGTCCCACCATCCATAAATGTAGATACAGTCTACCTAATATATATATGTTCCCATCATCTCTCTTTTTGAAGTCAGAAAATCTTCAAAAATGTCGTGCAAAGCTTATTCTTAGAGGCAAGTGGCATGACAAGTGGGCAAGTGGCCAACTTGCAGTCTGCAGAATCTTGATTGTGCAAAATTGAGTTTTTGCACAATCAAGATTTCAATCATGCGAAATTGAGGTTTCGCATAATCGAGATCTCGATCATGCAAAATCAGCATTTCGATTGTGCGAAATGCCTTTTCCAATTTCCTGATGCTTACACTTGCACAGCATTCGGGCGAAACTGTTAACCTTTTCGGGATAAAACCTAAAATACAACAAAAACACAAAAATAGCATAAAAATACCTGGGTAAACATAAATACGGAATCAACATATGTAATTAAAAAGGTTTAAATGCGCAGCATTGAACACTTATCAGTGGCCACCCATTATCTTAAGGGTGAGGCCAAACGTTGGTGAAAATCCATTAAGAACTGTCATGATATTGAAATGATGAACTGGAATGTCTTGAAACCGTTATTCTTCGAGAAATACTTTCCAGTAATGGTAAAGGACAGTATGAGAAGAGAGTTCTTTAACTTGAATCAAGAAACAATGACAGTAATGGAGTATGACACCAGATTTACCTTTTTGGTCAATTTGCGAAAGAGATGATCCCAACGGAAGAGTTGAAGGTCAAATAGTTCATAAGAGGTCTCCGACCCTATTTGCGATATAGAGTTGAAATTTTGGGCTTGACAAGTTATGTTACAGTGGTGGAAAGAGCACTAATAGCAGAAGAACTTGGTAATGATAATCAGAGGATACAAGATGAGGAAAGACATGTTTCTTTTAAGAGTCAGCGAAAGAAGAAATAGAAAAGTGGTCTTTATCGATCAGTAGGATCAGTGGGACAGCAGATTACACATTCAGTGCCTACGACTTCCATGTCAGTATAGTCGATAAGGTCTGGGAGAGTGTGTCATGATTGTCAGCAGCCGGGTCACTATAGGCCTGAGTGTCCCCACATATATTTGGCACCGGCAGATAGACAGATTTGTTACCGTTGTCATCAGACAAGTTATATGAAAGTGGATTGTCTTCAAGGACAGTGCACGGGGTAGGACGGAGTCTCTTAATCACACCGATCAGTTTTTGACGAGTCAACTTGACTCAGTGGCAATGCCGCCACCCCCGCCAATGCAGTCTGCTCAGGTTTTACGAGCAAGTATGAGGAGTCATCCTAGTGGTTCAGGATAGTAGTCTAGGTATTAGAGGACACGTCCATAGTGACTAAGGTATATCGGTGATCTCTGGTTTACGAGTTATGTTATGAGATTAATAGAGCATGATGAGTTTTATATATTTGAAAAGCATACTTTTGTTCTGAGCATAGTCATGGTAACATGCCTTGTATTTAGAATGTTTGGATGTACATTGCGTATCTAATTTCAATATCCTAGTTTTGATGATTTAATGAGTCAAACTGAGATTTGAAATTGGTTGATTCACGAGATTTAAGATATGTGAGTTATACTAGACTCGGATTGTATGAACCTAGGGCTAATGGGAAAGGTTGAGATATCTCGATGTTTTCCATACAGAGATCTTTGAGAATGGATTGGAGTTGGATATATTAGTCCTTGTATATATTAGGAACTTAATATATGTAGTCCATTAGCTTTATGCCAAAATGGATAGTTGGGATTGAAAGTAAGAGGGACAAGAATGATATGTTGTCGGGGTTGGACTAACAGAAAGAAACGGCCTGGCTAGCCATTTCTCTTCGATGAGTACTTCTCTTACAATGTGTCAGGTCCAAGTGATTATGGAATTGATTCGATGAGTATTGGCAGATAAGGAAATAAAATCTGAATGTTATGAGTATAACAAGTTTTACTCATAAATGGGTGTATGATTGAGATCATGATATCAAGAGTAGGTTAGTTTAAACCACTCTTGAGGGTGTGAGTTCCCGTATATGATAGAGTACTTGGGGGGACATATGATATTCTTGGAAGGTTACATACTTTGAGATGATCATTGTGGTGCTGTCATTGAGACGCAATTTTGTCTATTGACACATCTGTTGAAGGATCGGTCTCATGTGGATGCAGTTTTATCTATTGACCCATCCATTGTTGAGACTCTTGTCACTTAGGCGCAGTTTTGTCTATTGACAAGGTGGTTGTGACTCTAGGTGCAGTTTTGTCCATTGTCCAATTTGAGTGGTGTTGTTGCTTAGACGCATATTTGTCTATTGGCACACCAATTGAGGATCAGGGTCGTATGGACACAGTTTTGTCTATCGACCCAATCATTGTCATTTAGGTGCACTTTTGTCTATTGACAAAGGTGGTGGTGACTCTGGGGCGGAGTTTTGTCCATTGTCCCATTTGAGTGGTGTTGTTAATTGGACGCAGTTTTGTCTAATGGCACACCAATTGAGGATTGGAGTAGTAGGGACGCAGTTTTGTCTATTAACCCAATCATTGTCATTTAGGCACAGTTTTGTCTATTGACATGAGTGATGGTGACCCTGGACGCAGTTTTGTCCATTGTCACATTTGTGGATTGTGTTGTTAATTAGACGCATATTTGTCTATTGGCGCATCAGTGGTGGGGGATGCAGTTTTGTCTATTGGCCCATTTATTGTTGATTGGTTGTCGTCACTATAAATGCATTTTTGTTTATGGACACAACCCTGGATATTGTGATTTTTATTGAGGGGTAGTTTGGCCCATTTGACACACCTAGTGTGTGCTTGTTATCATTGAGGCGCAGCTTTGTCTATTGACACACTTGTTGAGATGTGATTTTCACCATGAGGGACAGTTTAGTCTATGGATGTATCATCATGGGTAGTGAGACCCTGAGAGATTGAGTTTTGATGGACATAGGGGATTTGATTCCATTTTGGGACATAACTAGTTTAAATGTCATGAGAGGTGATGATGAGAATATCGTTGGATTTGTCTTGGTTAGTTGCTACCAGAGAAAAAGAAATGATATGTGAGCAGCAGAATATCCTGCAGACCTTGTTTTCTTGTGAACTGTACCTGGAGGTACTAGTGATAATAAGAATATCCATGGATCACTTATGAGACTAATGATTCCATATATTTTGGAAAAAAATGTGATAGAACTAGTTAAGGATTGAGTTAATAATCCTTAGGAAACTTTGGCCTTAGGCCACCTGTGAGATGTGTAAGTTGGATTGTGAACATGACATTATCTTGTGTAAGAAATTTGAGAGTTTCAAGGAGGATAAGTCACTAGAAAAAGGTGCGTAGCCATACTTTCGTTGATTGGAAAGTGAATAGGTTAGATAGTTTGAATCTTCCTAAACTTGGCTAGAAGATAATTGTGGTCATGGTAGTTACAATGTGGTGATTGTACTACAATTTTGGTGATGTCTGGATATCGTTAGAGGTGTACCAGTAGTTGGATGTATTGTGGGACATAGAGTGAAGTGTGTGATGTGATAACCAGAACCATGATGGTTAAGGAAATCCGTGTGCTGGATACCGGCAAGTTATGACTAATTCCAATTATAAAAGGAAGATAGGAAAAGTCACTTGAGGTTTAGTGACAACACTCTTTGAATCCAGAGGATGAGGCTAATTTCGTGGACGAAATTCATTAAAGGTGGGGAAGTTGTAGAGATCGGAACCAAATTTGACCAGTTTTTAAATTTTTTCATCATTTTCGCTATGAATGCATTTTGAATGATGTTTTGAGAGTGGGAAACATGTTTTGAGGTTTTTGAAAGTTTTCAGAACATTTGGAGAAGTTTAACTTTTTGGTCAAATAGGGCCCCGGGATGTGGTCTAGTGGGCCTGGGAATTCAAAAATTTTTTAGAAAAATATTATTTTTGAGATTGGATGTAACGAAATGCTTAATGAGTTAAGGAAGTGATTTCGAGTCCAATGGAGTTTTCGAGAATTAATCCGGAGGTCAGGAAGGTACATTAAGTGGCCTAGGGGCAAAACAGTCATTTTGCGCCCCTAGGAATGGAATAAATATCCCACGGATCTAAGATATTCATTTCTACAGATCTCTCTCTCTTCCTAAACTCACCCACTTCATCTCTCTCCCTTCTCTCTAGATTTTGGGCAAGTTGATGTGTGATTTGAAGGTAGCCAAAGAAGGAAAGTGTGTGGAGGACGGTTAGGGCTTCGATTTGAACCGAACAAACTCGTGTTTTGGCAAAGTGGAACCCACTAGAAATTTTTAGAAGTTCTTGGAAGGTCTTCAATCTTGAGGTAGGGGTGTCTTCTCCCCCCTTTTCATCGATTCTCTAGGATCTTTGTGATATATGGTAGTGTTACTATGGTTTAGGAAGGTAAAAGGTTAAACATGCTAGGAATGTTCCTTGTATGATTTATGGTATGTATGTGAAGCGTATTAGTCTATCCATGTTAAATGTGAGTTTTGTGCCACCTATATGTGAAATACATGATGTACGTGACTTGTATGAATATTATACCCGAATGATTGTGTGCTTGACATGCTATTTATGTCTTGATGATGTCTTTCACATGTTGTGACTACTAGTTGAGAAGCATGAGATTCATTAGGCTTACTTTGAACCATGACTTGAATTATATGAGCCTGAATTTCATATGTTGAAAAATGCATCAAAGAAGTGATTTTTTTCATGATTAATGCATTTAATGATTGTTGTGGGTGAAAATACGGGCAAAGTGATGCGTACGTTATGATTGACTAGCATAGGTTGCTCTTGGTTGATATTAGAATGGTTGTTGGAAATAGAATAAGTATTAAGAAAGTTGGACTATGAGGAATGATGCACACGGAAGGTGTGATGAGCTAACATTTCCAATGGGTGGAAAACGGACTCCTCTCCTTCAATTGGCAGTTTTCAATTGATGAGGGACCGTAGTGAAGATCTTGAGGTTGACGAATGTCAATATGTGATGATCTTGGTGGTAGTGAAAATCTGGGATTATGAGGTTGAAAGGTTTCGTCATGATACTTCAGAATTTGTAAGGTTAAATAGTTGAGTTAGTGGATTCATGTAAAGGATTTGGTTACGAATTTCAAGACGTGTGTTGTGTGGTTTGTGGTTGCGCATGGTTACATGTATACTAGTTATTTGTTACGTTGTTACGTCGTTGATGACATGAGTTTCTGAGCATACAATGTAGCGCTGGGATAACATGATGCATATCATGTAGGTCGGCGTCGAGTCGATACTCAGGTGGGTTTGGTCATCTCTACTGAGCCGCAGTGGTGCTTACCCCTTTATTCTAAACTATTTTACAGATAAGGCGCTGATGACTAATGGGACTTGAGTGTCCAAGTGGAACTCTCGTAATATTTTGATTCATTTTAAATATTGCATATTTTGTGGCTATCCATGCCCGCTTGTGTCATAAGATCTTTCTCTTTGAGTTATAGTTATATTTTAGAAAAATGTAACTTATGTGTATGCCTGGACAATGAGCTTGTTAAATATGATGAAACAATAGACTTATTTGTGTAATGCTTATTAAGAATATCTTGTTTCATTTGATAGACTAAAACAGTTGTTGGGTAGTTTCATTTTGGATAAAAATATTTTTATTAGTGAGAATGAGCCATACTAGTGTATGATTTAGGTATGAGCATGATTTAGGACTTGTGAATAATGTCAACTCCTTTCCTATATGATTTGTGGGTTGTTGGGATGACTTATGTTGGTAAAAATGGTCTAGATGGTCAAAAAGGACCATTTGCAAAGTTTAAGCTTTTGGACAGTTCGATGCATCGAAGCATCTAGTTCAATGCATCGAAGTGCCTAATTCGATGTATCAAAAAACCTCTAGAGATTTTAGAATGTAAAAGTCTCGAGAGCTATTTTTGGACGATAGTTGTTCGATGCATCGAAACTTTGATGAATTGAACTCAGCACTTCGATGCATCGAACTCACCACTTCGATGGATCGAAGTCACTTTTCACAGCATACCCTAAAATTGCCCCAAACTTCAAATGGGCACAACTTCTTCATTTTAAATCGGAATTAAGTGTGGTGTGTTTTAAAATTGAGTATTTTTGGATTCTCTATCGAATGGTTTAGGCCTCAGTTTTAGATTCCAAACACACAAAGTGTTAAGTCATGAAAGTGAGTGAATCATGAGAGTGCAGACACATAGAATTCCCACTAAGTGATATGATTTAACATAGGGCCCATTGGGATTGGATAAGGTGGAGTCTTGCACACCTATGTGCAAGAATAGGGTTAAGCTTCTGCAGTAATTGAGAGTAAGAAGAGTTCATAAGGGATTAACGGATGGGTCACCCTTCGATTTCTAGAGAATGAAAGTCGGGGCATGATAACTTGGTATCACAGCATGATATCAAAGGGTGATTGTGGTTAGGGTATGGATGATAAGTGCTAGTCACCCTTGGTTTTTGGAGAACAGAAATCAGGGCGTGACATCTTAGGTTTGGAACTTCTAGGAAAGTTCTATATTGGTCTTCAACTTGTTTTCCAAGTAAGATTAGGACTCCATTGCCTATATATGTATCTATGTTTTCTCTATAACTATTTCCTTGAGAATTAATATTTTTAGAAAGAGAAAGTTTATACAGTATAATTAGGGCAAAATATTTTTCTATATTTTAATAGAACACATCTATAATGCACGAGTGATATTTAGGATGGTGTCCTTCTACTGATTGGATGTTCAAAGACTACATCAAACTATCTGCTAATCAGAGTATTGGATTTGTGATTCTTCTATTACTTGTTCAAGAAGAAAGGTGAACCATATCGCACTATGAAGGGAACAGAATACTTGCTGAGTATTTTTGTTCTTCTAGCAACCTTTTTGTGAGAATCGTGACGTTAGACAGAAGTCTGCAGTGGTTGGACCTGAAGTCATAATTGTAAGCCTGATATGCTCCTCATTAGATTCTTAACAGAGTGAAGAGGGGTGTGAGTTTGAAACAGAATCTGTTGTACTTTGCTTCATTATACTGGATTGGTTTCTTAAAGCTTTCTGCCTCCCCTGTGATTTTTTCCCGATCTGGGTTTTTCACGTATATCCGATGCATTCTTTACATATCTCGCACTTTAATTTTTGTACTTGCTTTACTCATTTGATTAATTATTAATTGAACTTAATATCGAATTAATTTGGAAAAATATGCAAACGAGTAAGTGAACCTATTCACCCCTCCCCTCTCTAGGTTTAAAGTACTTTTGCAACCACTTCCGCACCATGCAACTCACATACTTGTGAATGAGTGTCTGAATCTGAGGAAGAGAGTACTTATGTATGTTTGTCGAATTTGAGAAAAGAGGGTGCCTGTTTATGTTCAACTTTTAAAGGGATATGTGTATGTGAATGTTTGAATTTGAGGAAGTATGTGCTATGTGTTTAAATTTGTATGTGTTGATTTGTATGGAAATTGTAACAAAGGATTGAGTAAAAAATGTTTATTTTTAAAAACTTAATTTTTGAAAATGAGAATCTTAAGATGTAAAATGATCATTTCTAAGTGAATGGTGTTTTTGTAATGACAATGAAAATTTTGAGATGAAAATGTTATTTTCAAAATGAGAATAGGTACTTTGAAATGAAGATGGCATTTTTTAAATGAGAGTACAGATTTGAGATGAAAATGACATTTTTGGACTTAGATTATTATTTTTTTGAAATGAGAATAGAGATTTGAGATGAAAATAGGAAATTTGGAATTAAAAGGTTAATTTTGGATTGAAAATATGATTTTTGAATAAAAATATATATTTTTAGTTGAAAATGGAGTTTTGGAATGAAAATGAGAAGTTTGGAATAAAAATGTCAATTTTAGATTGAAAATATGATTTTTCAATGAAGATATATTTTTGAGTTGAAAATGGAGTTTTGGGATGAAAATGAGGATTTTGGTGTGAATATGTGTTTTAGAGGGAAAATAGTGAATTTGAGATGAAAATGTCTACTTCTAAATAAAGAAAATTTTTGCAGTGGAAATAACAATTTTGACAGAAATGGCTTTTAAAGAGATGAAATGAAGATTTTGAATTGAAAATAACTATCTACATGGAAATGGGTTTTTAGAGATGAAAATGAGAAATTTTGAGTTGAAAATGTCCATTTATATGAAAAATAGGTTTTAGAAAGAGAAAGTGAGAATTTTGAATAAAAATGACCATTTACATGGAAATGGGTTTTAGAGAGAGAGAAAGTGCAAGTTTAGAATTGAAAATGTCCATTTACATGGAAATGGATTTTGAAAATTAAAAATTAAAATTTTGAGTTGAAAATGTCCATTTGAATTTAAAATGGAATTTTTTGGAATAAAAGACTCACTTACATGCAAATGGGATTTTAGAGAAATGATAAAAACAATGTTTTTTGAGATAAAAATGATATTTTTTACTTTTTTTGTAAAATTGGTGTTTTGGATGAAAATACCCACTTACATGCAAGTGGGGTTTTAAAGAGATGAAAATAAAAATTTTGATTTGAAAATAATTTATAGTTGTAAAAATGGAGTTTCGAATGAAAAGATCCATCCACTTCTATTCAAGTGCCGTTTTTATAGAGATGAAGACGGGAGTTTTGATATGAAAATGAATTGTTCATTGTAAAATATAGTTTTTGAGAATAAAAGACTCACCTACATGCAAGTAGGTTTTTAGAGAGACAAAATAAGAGTTTTGGTATGAAAACAAACATTTGTTGTGAAAAATGGAATTTTTGAGGTGAAAAGACCTACTTCTATGAAAGTGAGGTTTTAGAGAGAGAAAAATGAGAGCAAAATCTTGGAAATGAACATTTTAAAAAGATTTTTGATTTTTGAAAAGTGTGTTTTTGAATCCTAGTTTGAATGGTGTGTCTTTGAATGATAGGTGATATAGGTTTTTGTATGCAAACTATATGGGGTGAAAAAAAAAGAAGAAGATATTTTTATATAGTTAACAATCCAAGTGAATTTATGGTTTGTGTCATGTTAACAATCTAATTCAATTTGTGTTTTCTTTTTGTGATGATGTGCCGATAACATCATCAGTGGTAAGAAATGACCGTTTTGTCCTTGTTGACCTATGACCAATCTAAGGGCCAACACTAGGATTTTTTAACCTTCCGGGTGCAATGGCAAGGTTGGATTTGTGACTTGGGCACCCGATCTCACTATAAAAAATTACAATTTTACCATTTTGGTAAAGTTTACTCTTAGGTCAGCCTTAGGGTTTTCGAATGTTCCAAACGTAATGGCAGACTCGGATTGGTGAGTTGGCGGTCAAATTTGTCCATTTTTCCCATCACATGGTTAAAATTTTTGGAACCTCATCATGATGTGGCTTTGGGACCTACCGTAGGATTTTTGGGTATGCCGAACATCATGGTGTGCTCAGATGCTCGATTCGACAGTTGGATTTGTCTAGGAAAAATTATAATTTTGTCCCTGGTGAGATCTAGGGTCCGAAGTCGTATATGATGTGCGACCAAGTGTTCCTAAGGTTTTGGCATGTTATAGACGTGATGGTGAGGTTGGATTTTAGATCTAAAATTCAGTGTAAAATGATAATTTTGCCCTTGTGGTGATTGAAGGCTTGGGATCACTTTTTAGAGAGATCCTGACTTTGCCCAAGACTTTTAGATGTTCTGAACAAAATGGTGGCCTCCGAATCAGATGGTCAGATTTGCTTGAATGTAAATTTGTAACTTTGTTTCTTTGATTATTGAAGTTTTAGGATGGCGTCATGGTGTGATCCTAACTGATCTCAAGGTTTTAGGATGTGTTGGATATAATGGCGAAGTCCGATCGTCGATTTGACAGTCGAATTTTCTTGGGTGCAAAATTTTAATTTTTCCTCTGTGGTGATTTAGCAATTTGGAATGCAATACGGTACGATCCGAGTGATTCTAAGGTTTTAAGATATATCAAATGCAATGGTGAAATCTGATCATTGATCAAACGATCGGATTTGCTTGGGTGCAAAATTATAAATTTACCCCTACAGTGATTTAGTGGTCAAGTATGCAATATGGTGAGATCTTAGGCGATCCCAAGGTTTTGGGACATGTCAAGCACAATGGTGATCGAAATGTAATCATCGATCGAAAGGTCAAATTTGTTTGGGATGTAAAATTGTGATTTTGCAATTGTGGTGATTTGATAGATTGGATCACAATTAGATGCAATTTTTGGCAAACCCAATTTTTTGGGACATGCTGAATGCAACAGTGAAATATAACTGTCGATCAAACAGTTGAATTTTCTTAGGTGAAAATTATGATTTTGTCCCTAAGATATCTAAGGGTTCGGGATTGCTTTTCGAAGCGATCCTAGGTGTTTTTGATATTTCTAAATTTTCTCGTTGGGATGATGAGGTTTGATTTTTGATCGGATGGCCACATTTATTGTAGTGACCGTGACCAAATTTGGCTGATTTTGCATTTTTCGCATAATAATTGTCATAAATGTATTTTGAGTTATGTTTAACATGTTTTATGTGTGCGGAACATGTTTGGGAAGTGTTTTAAATATTTTGAAAAGTTTTCAGGAGATTTGGAGAAGTTTGACTTTTTGGTCAAACTAGGGCCCAGGATGTGATTTAAAGTGGGCCCGGGAATCCAGAAATTTTTCAAAAATATTTATTTTTGGGAATGGCTTAGATGAAATGTTTGGAGAGTAAAGGAAGTGATTTCGAGGCCGTAGGAGTTTTCGAAATTGAAAACGGAGTCCAAAAAGGTGTGGTAAGTGACCCGGGGTGTTTTGGTCTTTTTGCACCCTAGATGCCATTTTAAAACATGTGGCTGGGGAAGAAACAGCCATTCTCACGGATGATCTTCTCTCTCTTCTTCTTGCCTCTTCTCCTCTCTTCCTTCTCTCTAGATTTCGGAAGCCTTCGAGCGTGATTCAAGCTTCGCTGAAGGAGAAAGATATGTAGGGGACGACTATGGCTTTCTTTGAACCGATCAAACTTACGGTTCGGTAAGGTTGGTGTTGCTGGGATTTTTAGAAGTGCTTGGAAGGCCTTCATTTTTGAGATAGGGGTTGTCAATTCTAGGGTTTCGGGTGAAGCGGTGAGAGCTAAGGGTATGTATTACATGTTTTAGAGATGTAAGAGGAGTGGGATAAGGTGTTTTTCTTCTTCTCTTGAGTCTCTTGTTTTCAATAGATATGTATCTCCTAGTATTCATGATGTGAGGGACAAATGCATGAAAATGTGGGAAATTGAGAGCATATATGCCTATGTGCTTAATGTGGTGTACATGTGTAATTATATGCAAATGTGTGACATATATGTGTTATGTGTTATCCTATGAGTTAAATGCATGCTATCTTTTATAAAAAAAATGTATGCATTGGTGAAGCATGACCAAATTGTACTTAAGTGTAATTATGTGCATATGTGTATGATATGCTAGGTTTCGCATGCGTAGGTAAATATATGTGTGGCTTCGTGGAGATGAAATGCATGTTATGTTCCTATACAACTAGCTTTTGTATTGTGAAGCATGAAACTTAAATGCTTGATATTTATATGTTCAAAATGCATATATGGGACCATTCTGAGAAAACAGGGAAAAGTGGTCGAATTGCCTAGAGTAGGTCAATAATTGGTGAGGGTGTTGGAGTGGTTAAGTCACCTTGGAGGAGGTAAATTCTCGGTGATCAGGGTCTAACCACCTTGGAGTAGGTAAATACTCGGTGGGGATTCCAAAAAGTTACCCAATCAGTTTGGAGTAGGTAAATACTCGGTGATTGTGGTTTATTCACCTTGGAGTAGGTAAATACTTGGTGATTGTGGTTTATTCACCTTGGAGTAGGTAAATACTCGGTGAAAATCCAAAAGAAGAAAATGGGCTAAGTCATCTTGGAGTAGGTAAATACCCGGTGACGGTGGTTTACCCACCTTAGAGTAGGTAAATATTCGGTGGCGGAGTTGGAATGGTGTGGGAAGTGTCTCGGTTATATGATTTGGTCAAAAATCATGTTAGGGTATTGGGTTGAGTCCGAGAGAGAGAGACAAATGTATGATTAATGCTTTCATTTGAACTGTGAAGCATGCTATGTGTTTAATGCATTCTTATATATATGCATTGCTTGTCAATGAACATGGTATATGTTGGTTGATACATGTAATGTAGTGACATGCATTCATGTAGGTCATGTCGAGTCAGCACTTAGGTGGGTTAGGGTATCTCTACTGAGCCGCAGTGGTGCTCACTCCTCTATTCTAAACTTTTTTACAGATAATGCGCAGATGACAGATGGGACTTGAGTGTCCTAGTGGAACTCTAGTAGCATTTTGCTATCTTTTGGATGTTGTGTATTTTGTGGCTATCCATGTCGACTTGTGGCATAAGATCTTTCTCCTTGAGTTATAGTTATATTTTGGAAAAATGTAACTTCTGTGTATACTTGGGTTAGAACCTTGTTGTATATGATAAGACAATGGATTTTTTCATGTAATGCTTGTTGGGAGCATTTGGTTTCATTTGATGAGTTAATGAAGTTGATGGATGTTTTCAATATGAATGATGTATGTTTTTAAGAGGAATGGTTCATATTGGTGTATGATTTGGGGTATGAGCATGATCTAGGACTTGTGAATGATGTAAACACCTTTCTTATATGATTTGGAGGTTGTTGGGATGGATTATGTTGGTAGAAATGGCCAAGATGGTCAAAAATGATCATTTGCAAAGTTTCAGCCTTTGGGCAGTTCGATATATCGAAGCATTTAGTTCAATGCATCAAAAATTCGATGCATCGAAGTGCCCAGTTCGATGCATCGAAAAACCTGCAAGAATTTTAGAATGTAAAAGTCCTGAGAGTTGTTTTTGGACGAAACTTGTTTGATGCATCGAACTCATCACTTTGATGCATCGAAGTCATCACTTCGATGGATCGAAGTCACTTTTTACAACATACTTTGAACCCAAACTTCAAGCGGACATAATTTTTTGTTTTAAATTGAAATTGAGTATGCTTTTTTTTTAAATTGAGTAGTTTTGAACCCTCTTTCTAATGGACTAAGTTCCACACTCAAATCCCAAGTACACAGGATGTTAGGTTCCGGATACTTAGTGGTTTATGGACGTGAACCGAGCGGAACATCTACTGTTCACCCTCGGTTCCCAGGAGTCGGGAATTGGGGCATGACAAACATGGTATCAAAGCTTGATATCAAGGTGGGATTAGTGTTGGAATAGTTTATGTGGTTAAGTGAACGGGTTCACACTCAGGATTCGGGGGAGTTACGGCTGTCTGAATTTTTGGGTGTGATAGAATAGTATCAGAGCACTAGGTTTGAATACCTAGGGGTGACGGGTGATGGTCACATCACGCGTGAATTGAGAAAGTTGGATCTGCATGAGGTTTTAGACTTTATGTTGAAATTGCTTATGTGGAACTTGATTTATGCTTACGCTTTCTTAACATGTCTTTATGGATTAAATTGAGACGACGCATATAAACATGATGAAATTGGTGTAAAAAGTATACATTCTTTGGTTCTAAAGTTTTCTTGTTGTGCATATAGCAAAATGCCTCCAAGAAGAGTGCGAAACATAGGCGATGATGTTCCTCAGGAGCCAACAGATGGAACGCAGTTTATGCGCAACATGGCGGATACTATGAGAAGGATGGCTAGGGAAGCTAGAGAAGAGGAGGTTCAGGCATTGCCTAGGGTTGCCTTGAGCCGCCAAATGGTGGCAATGAAGGAATATGTGAAATTTAAACCGCCTACCTTTGATAGTGCACGTGACCCACTAGTGGCAGAGAGTTGGATAGATCAGACTCACAAACTCGTGGTTGCCTTGGCAATTGATGAGGATCTAAAAGTGGGAGTGGCAGCGCTTCACTTATAAGGGGAAGCGGATCGGTGGTGGCAATTCATCGAGAATGTCCACAACACTGAGACCATGGACTGGGAATCCTTTAAGGGTTTATTCTTTGATAAGTTCTTTCCGACTTCAGTGAGAGACCGGAAGAGGCAAGAGTTCATAAACTTAGTCCAAGGGGACTTAGATGTGATGGGGTACGAGACCAAGTTCACATCATTGACTCGCTTTGCCCCGGAGATGGTGATGAACGAGGAACTAAAAGTGAAGAGGTTTGTGAAGGGACTAAAAACCTCTATCAGAAAGAGGGTATCCATTTTAGGTTTGAGGACCTACAATGAAGTGGTTGACAAAGCCATAGTGGCTGAGGAAGACATAGAGACACCCATAAGATATGGGAGTCTAAACAGCAAGTGAAGAGTGCGGGGGTATCTTTGGGTGGTCAAGGACGGAAGAGGAACAGAGAATGCAAGTCAAGTTTCTAGGGGCAGCAGCAAGCTCGCCCTGTACCTTCATTGGCCTTGCCTACCGGATCTTCACGATCTTTTGTGGTGTGCTACAATTGCCATCAGATTGGACATTTTAGCAGGGAGTGCCCATAGGGATATACAGTGGCACCAATGCCAGCAGGGATAGTGGGGGAAAGGGTGTGTTTCTCTTGTAAACAACCCGAGCATGTGAAAGCTAACTGCCCATGGAGGCAGGTGATACAGAGTGGTACAGGGACTCTGCAGAGAACTGGGCAGACGACTATGGTTCAGTTTAGCTCCAGGGCATTACCACTGCCCTAGCCAACACAATTAGTACAGGGATCGCGAGTAGCGAGAGGTTCCACGCCTGCTTCTAGTCAGCAGTTGGGATTATAGAAGATTGGTCAGCAGGGTCAGCAGTCACGGGGCCGTGTGTTCACCCTTGCTCCGATAGAGGACATACCAGGACTGTCAGTGGTTAGAGGTATTTTCCTAGTTTTTAGCTCGTGGGCTAGGGTATTGATAGATTCAAGTGCTTCACATTCATTCATATCAGTTGCATTTGCATATGCTTTGGGGCTGAGGGTGTCATCACTGGAGTCACCATTGTCCATTGATACACCAGTTGGGGTAGGGTTACACTAGATAGAGTATGTCGGTCTTGTGAGATCGAGGTTACTGGGCGTCGACTAGTGTTCGACTTTGTGTTGCTAGACATGACCACTTTTGATGTCATTCTAGGTATGGACTGCCTATCTACATTTGGAGTCACGATAGATTGTCTCCGTATAAGAGTGATGGTGTGCACACCTGAGGGTGATTTCTTTTACTTTGTGGGAGAGTGGGGTGATTGCTACGTTCCGTCTTGCTTAGTTCCAATGTATGGGATGGGGTTGGATATTTCCTAGCTAGATTATTAGCCAAGGAGGAGGAGATTGTGACTAGTGGAGGATTTTCACAGGTGGTTAGAGAGTTTGTGGATGTGTTTTTGGGGGACTTGACAGAGTTACCTCCAATGAGAGATGTAGTGTTCAGTATTGATCTTGCTCCTGGTACCACACCTATCTCTATGGCACCGTACTAGATGGCACCGGCAGAGTTGAAGGAGCTAAAAGATCAGTTGTAAGAATTGTTAGATAAGGGATTTGTATGACCTAGTACATCACCTTGGGGAGCTTCGGTCCTATTTGCTACAAAGAAGGACGGATCTTTAAGGTTATGCATAGACTACTATAAGTTGAACCAAATAACGATTAAGAACAAGTATCCTTTGCCAAGGATAGACGACTTGTTTGATCAGCTTAAGGGTTTGACTTATTTTTCAAAGATCGACTTGGGGTCGGGATATTACAAGTTGAGGGGAAGGGAAGAGAACATTCCGAAGACAGCTTTTTGGACTAGATATGGCCACTATAAGTTTCTAGTGATGCCATTTGGTTTGACGAATGCACCAGCAGCATTCATGGATTTGATGAACCGGATATTCAGGGTGTATTTGGATAGGTTTGTGGTGGTCTTCATGGACGACATTCTTGTGTATTCTTCTTCTATAGAGGAGCATGAGATCCACTTGAGGATAGTGTTGTAGATTCTGAGAGAACACCGTTTGTATGCCAAATTCAAAAAATGTGAATTTTGGCTAACGGAGGTGAAATTCCTAGGACAAATGGTGTCGGAAGGATGAGTATTGGTAAACCCTTCTAAGATAGAGGCAGTACTGGATTGGGAGAGGCCTAAGAATGTATTCGAGATATGTAGCTTCTTGGGATTGGCAGGATATTACCAAAATTTCATGAAAGACTTTTCGAAGTTAGTGGCACCGATGACCAAACTTACTCGTGAAGGAGTCGAGTTTAAGTGGAACGAGGCTTGCGGGCATTTCTTTATGGAATTGAAGCGTAGATTGACTAGTGCTCTGATCTTGATTATTCCCGAGTGTGGTTTGGGTTATGTCATCTACTGTGATGCTTCACGGGACGGTTTGGGATATGTGATGATACAGACTGAGAGGGTTGTTGCATATGGTTCCCGATAGTTGAAGATCCACGAGCAGAATTACCCGACTCATAACTTGGAGTTGGCGGCGGTAATTTTTGTTTTGAAAACATGGAGGCATTATCTCTACGGAGAGAAATTTGAGGTTTTCTCTGATCATAAGAGCTTGAAGTACCTTTTCACACAAAATTACTTGAATATGAGACAGAGGAGATGGGTTGAATACATGGAAAACTACAACTTTGATCTTTTGTATAACCCAGGAAAGGCTAATGTGGTTGCCGATGCATTGAGCCGGAAGTCACATGGCACTCTAGCTAGTATTGTCATCCGAGAGTGGAAGATGATGGAAGATATCTCAAAAATGGGATTGTACTTTAGTGAGACTGATGGACAAGCCACTTTGTTCACACTTATAGCGCAACCAACTCTAGTGAGTAGGGTGATTGAGGAGCAAAAACACGACAGTGAGTTAAAGAGAATTCACACACGAATTATGGGTGGCGAAGTAGTTGAGAATTAGGTTGTTCATTCAGACAGAGGTCTGAGGTTCAGAGGTAGAATGGTTGTTCCATTGGTTTATAAGGATGAGGTTTTGAGGAAGTTTTATAACTCCAGGCTTGTAGTACATCCCGGTGGTACCAAGATATACCATAATCTTTGTAGACAGTATTGGTGGAAGGGCATGAAAAAGGACGTCGCACGATTTGTGGCGAGGAGCCTCACTTGTCAACAAGTGAAGGCTGAACATCAAAGGCAGGCAGATTTATTACAGCCTTTACCGATAGCCATGTGGAAATGAGAACATGTCACTATGGACTTTGTGATGGGGTTATTTAGGATGAGGAAGAGTCACGACGCGGTTTGGGTCATTGTGGATAGATTGACCAAGGTGGCTTTTTTTTTTTATTCGAGTGACCGACGATGTGGGTACTCTTAGTCGGTTATACATTGATCAGATTTTGAGACTGCACGGAGTGCTAGTTTTTATTGTGTCTGACAGGGATCCGAGATTTAAGTCGCAATTTTGGCAGAGTTTTCAGGCTGCACTTGATACAGATCTCCACTTCAGTACGACTTTCTATCCCCAAATAGATGGTCAGTTAGAGTGTACTATACAGATCTTGGAGGATATGTTTAGAGCATGTGCACTTGATTTTTGAGGCAGTTGGGAGGATCAATTTCCATTGGTGGAGTTTGCATACAATTATAGCTACCAAGCTAGTATTGAGATTACTCCATTTGAGGCTTTTTATAGTAGACCTTGAAGGTCATCGGTTTGTTGGACAGAGGTCAATGAGACAGTGTCTTTGGGGCCAGATATAGTTAGAGAGACTACAGAAAAGATCAAGATCATACGACAGCGCTCGCTTATGACTCAGAGTCGTCAGAAAAGCTATGCCGACAGAAGGCGAAGGCCATTACATTTGAGGTGGGGGTCCATGTCTTTTTGAAGGTCTCGCTACGATGGGGTTTGATGAGGTTTGGGCATAGCGGAAAGCTAGCCCCACGGTTTATCGGTCCATTTGAGATATTGGATCGTATGGGTGACGTTGCATACCGCTTGGCATTGCCACCGCAATTGTCAAGTGTGTACAATACTTTCCACATTTCAATGTTGAGAAAGTATGAGCCAGATCCTTCACATGTGTTAGATTGGATAAATCTTGTGGTGGAGGAGGACGTGTCTTATTAGGAAAGACTGGTACAGATTTTAGATGCTAGAGAGCAAGTGCTTCGAGGTAAGACTATTCCATTGCTTAAGGTCCTTTGGAGGCATCACGGAGTCGAGGAGGCTACATGGAAGCGAGAAAAAGAAGTTCACTCAAAGTACCCCGAGTTGTTCACTACTTGAGGTATGTTTCTAATTTTGGAGATGAAATTCCCTTAAGGAGGGGAGGTTGAAGGGACCGTGACCAAATTTGGTCAGTTTTGTATTTTTTGCATAATAATTGTCATAAATGCATTTTGAGTTATGTTTAACATGTTTTTAGTGTGGAGAACATGTTTGGAAAGTGTTTTAAAGGTTTTGGAAAGTTTTTGAGAGATTTAGAAAAGTTTGACTTTATGGTCAAATCGGGGCCCGGGATGTAATTTAAGTGGGCCCAGGAATCTGAAAAATTCTTGAAAGTATTTATTTTGGGAATGGCTTAGATGAAATGTTTAGAGAGTAGAGGAAGTGATTTCGAGGTCATATGAGTTTTCAAAATCAAAAACGGAGTCCGGGAAGGTGCATTAAGTGGCCAGGGGGTGTCCTGGTCTTTTTGCGCGCTAGATGCCATTTTAAAACATGTGGCTGGGGGAGAAGCATCCATTCTCACGACTGATCTTCTCTCTCTTCTTTTTCCCTCTTCTCATCTCTTCTTTCTCTCTAGATTTTAGAAGCCTTCGGGCGTGATTCAAGCTTCACCGAAGGAGGGAGATACGTAGGGGACGACTAGAGCTTCCTTTGAACCGATCAAAATTATGGTTCGACAAGGTTGACGTTGCCGAATCGTAATGGTATATGTTGGTTGATACATGTAATGTAGTGACATGCATTCATGTAGGTCGTGTCGAGTTGGCACTTAGGTGGGTTGGGGTATCTGTACTAAGCCGTAGTGGTGCTCACCCCTTTATTCTAAACTCTTTTATAGATAAGGCGTGGATGACAAATGGGACTTCAGTGTCCTAGTGGAACTCTAGTAGCAGTTTGCTATCTTTTGGATGTTGTGCATTTTGTCGCTATCCATGCCGGCTTATGGCATGAGATCTTTTTCCTTGAGTGGTAGTTATATTTTGGACAAATGTAACTTCTGTGTATGCTTGGGTTATAACCTTGTTCTATATCGTAAGACAATGGATTTGTTCATGTAATGCTTGTTGGGAGCATTAGGTTTCATTTGATGAGTTAATAAAGTTGATAGATGTTTTCAATATGAATGATGTATGTTGTTAAAGGAGAATGGTTCATATTGGTGTATGATTTGGGGTATGAGCATGATCTAGGACTTGTGAATGATGTAAACACCTTTCTTATATGATTTGGAGGTTGTTGGGATGGATTATGTTGGTAGAAATGGCCTAGAAGGTCAAAAATGACCATTTGCAAAGTTTCAGCCTGTGGACAGTTCGATGCATCGAAGTACCTAGTTCGATACATCGAAAAACCTGTAGGAATTTTGGAATGTAAAAGTCCTGAGAGCTAGTTTTAGACGATACTTGTTCGATGCATCGAACTCGTCATTTCGATGCATCGTAGCTCCGATGCATCGAAGTCATCACTTCGATGGATCGAAGTCACTTTTTACAGCATACTTTGAAAATTGTCCCAAATTTCAAACTGGCATAACTTCTTCGTTTTAAATGGGAATTGAGTGTGGTTTTTTTTTAAATTGAGTAGTTTTGGACCCTATTTCTAATAGAATAAGTATCACACTCAAATCCCAAATGCACAGGATGTTAGGTTCTGGATGCTTAGCGGTTTATGGACGTGAATCGGGCGGAACATCTACTATTCATCCTTAGTTCCCAGGAGTCGGGAATTGGGGCGTGACAAACATGGTATCAAAGCTTGATATCAAGGTGAGATTAGTGTTGGAATAGTTCATGTGGTTAAGTGAAAAGTGTTCACACTCGGGATTCGGGTCGGTTCTGTGGAGTCCCGGCGGTCTGAATTTTGGGGCGTGACATTTATAGATATGCATTAAGGGTGTAAAATGACCATTTTACCCATCCCATTGATGTGGTGTTTGGAAGAGAGTTGTTGAACAAAGGTTTCCAACCATGGTTATCTTAGCTATTTTGATGATAACAAAGTATTCATAATCATATATTATTGGTACTATTGACCTCCATGCTTAGAACTCATATTCTATAGAGGTAGAAATCACACACGAGCTTAATTCTTTATTCTTGTCATTATTCATCATTCTAGAGTTGAACTTTCATATTAATTCATCAATTATAACTCTAGATTTGAGAGAGCTTTAAATTTGTATATCCTGTCCATTACAAGAAACTAATATGTACACAAAAACTTCTTATTCTTGAGAGTGTATTGTAAAACCAAAAGGTGCTCTTGACAAAGGGTTGAAAATGTAAGGGTTTTTTTTCTAAGCCTGCAAAAGAAGGAAGGTTCCACTCAACCTAGTAATGAGCAGATTAGGAAAGCTATCTACCCATAAGAGTGAGCAAGGTTATCTCTAACCCCATAAAAGAATAATGGTGTTTCTCCACCAAATAAGTGAGAAAATGTACAATTTTCTTTCCACTCGTAAAGGAAGCCCCATAGTGGATTTGGGCAAAATCTGGAAGGTGTTCTCAAGTCAAGGATGTTAGAAGAAATTTTAAACCTTGTAAAAATATTAGAGTTTAATGTTTGCATTTTTTTCTATCCTTAAACTCCTTTATTTGATAGTATTTCATTTGTTTAAATTTCATATGTTTTATATATGAATACTATGAGTCACACTATAAGCATGATACCCGCGGGGTGGATTACCGAGGCATGTCAGGATTGCTCAATCCCACATCGCCTGGGTGTGGAGACGGGAATGTGTTTATATGTAGTGTGTTCTCTCCAAATGGTATGAGACCTTTTGGGGTAAAACCCAAGAACAAAATCGTGCGAGCTTAGGCCTAAAGCGGACAATATCATACCATGTGTTGGAGCAGGGTATTACAGTTGAACAAACAATGCAACAAACAATTTACACATTACAGGATTTAGTCTATGCATACAGATTCAAAGGAAAAGAGAAGAGTCAAACTTGCCTCTTTAATGATTAAAAATTTGTTCACACGATCGCTCCTTCTCTTCCTCCTCTCTTTCGTCTACACTCTGGGTTTCTGTGTGTAAACTAATGGCAGAAACCCTAATCTCCTCTTTTCTTTTCTTTGTTTTTTTTTTCTAGAAAACTAAATAAACTCCAAAAATAATAAAATATAGAAATAATATAAACATAAACCCTAACCCATCAAAATAAGTATACCCCTAGTCCAGCCATTCCAGCCCAACTCAACCCAAATTAACCTTAGCCCAGTCCAAAAATTAAAATAAAAGAAAATCCAAATACCTAACCCAACCAGAATTAAATAAAAAATAAATAAAATAAACTCCCTAACAATGAAAGCACTCAAGGAAATTTGAATCAACCAATACACAGTCAGCAAAGCAATTCAAATTAAATAATAACGAATACATAAAGCATTTAAATTAAAATAAATGACATCAAAAATTACAGGGTATCACAACTTACACTAGTTGTATCCATAGGATATTTTAAGTGCATAATGAACTCTAGCTTTGCTCACACACCTTTCATAGTTAGGATATCTTTGTGTGCACAGAGATCTTACTTGCTTCTACTTGACCATCTTTAAGATCTTTGAAACACTTGCGCATATAAATATACATCCCTCATTTGAGTGAGCCCTTCTAGAGAAGAGCATTCATCACTTTGATTCATTTATGCCTCTATAAGATAGAGAACTTAGATTGTAATACTTGTCTATCAAGGGACACATCTTATATGGATATTCTCTCATTGTGCTCATTATTAAAGGGTTGGTGCAACTCATTGAAATTCTAAGTGAAGTAATCACTTAACTAGAAATAGAGATAGACATAGAAATCTAAATAAAGGATTTATCCCAATAGATTCACATTGGTGGATAAAACTTTTATTTGGTCATATATCCTATAGTTTGCCAAAGACCCTATAGGGTCAATACTTGGGCAATAAGAGTGATATAGTTTATCTGAGGTGCTTCCCTAGATTTTCATGTGTTACGAACGTAGTGGTGAAGTTTGTTCTCCGATCAAATGGTCGGATCTTTCATTCAATTTGTCAAGTGAGTCTCGGTCCTTGTGAAAGTTCGTGTGAACAGGTAGGGCAAAAATAGAATGTCTACAATATATATATTGATTATTAATAATCGAAATAAACCTAAAAATACTTACTATGATGCTAAAAACGCGGCTAAAGCTAAATGACCAAAAAAAACCTAATAATTCATATTTTCTTTTTAGTAAACCCACAATTCAAGAATTGTAAGGAAGTGATAAAAAAATATTTTTCACAATATCTTTGAATTGAAAATGTGCTAAAATTTTGATTAAAATAGTACTATTAAGAGTAAATATCTCTAATCTCTTCTGAGGTTTGTCAAATTATGTGTCAACTGAAACCTCTCCTATTAGGAGTTAACCACCTATTAAATTACCATTTTACCCTTACTAAAAGTCTTTTAAAAGTTAATGTGTGCGCCGACAACATCTATAAAAAATAAATTTACCTTTATACCCTCGTTAGTTTTTTTTGACATTATCAATTCACTTCATATACATATATATTTTGTATACAGTAAAATTCCAAAGAATAGAATTCATACACACACATACGAGTCTACTCACCTATTAACTATTGGCAAAATAACTTGTTCTGTTTATTCAGGTCAAAACTAGAACTTCGTTTTGCATTATCATCTCATTGTGTCTCACGAACTCGTCTGAGTTATGGGCCATATATACACACCACCATTGTAGAGAGAGAGAGAGTTATAATAATAGAGAGAAGTAGAGAGAGGAAATGCAAATACATATACCATCATCTTTAGAGAGAAAAAATACTTGTAATATATATATATATATATTGTTAGAGAGAGAAAGTGGGAGAAATTGGAAAGGAGAGAATGTGAGAAATTGGGGAATTAGAGGGAGAAAGGGAAAGAAAAAAAAAGGGAGATTGCGCAAAAACTTGTCGACTTTGAGTTTTGTCATAATTTATCCAAAATAACGGTAGTGTCCTAAGAATACAACTAATGCACAAAGCTATAAAAATCATGCTACTAAAGATCAATTTGGCTAACAACATACTGAAAATTCTACCTAAATTCATTAAAATTGTGTTCTTAGTCTACGGTAATGTCTAAGCTAATTTATTTACCTAAAAAAATAAAAAATAAAAATTTACCTAAAAATGTCTAAGCTAATTTGAACAAAATTTGGATAGAGTTTCCTCTTAATTAATGGACTTTTTAATATGCTAATTGAACTAGGTGTGCTATATTTATCATGTGAATTACAAAAGTGCATCTTTAAGTCATACGAGTGCACACACAATAAAAATACTTTTGGGGTTAAAAATCCTAAGGGGTTATAGGGTTGTGAAAGGGTTAAATTCAGCTGCCTTTCCCTCCTCAACAAGTACCAAGAAGCTGGAATTTTGCTGGGGTTTTTTTTTTTTCCAGTTGTATAACTTTCCAGTTTTTTGGATGATAATTGATGTTTTCAGTGTTCATCTAGACGCTTTGTAGCTAAATGCATCTTTGGATTGAGTTTTGAGCATTTTAGAAAAGCTTAGGAGGTGATTAGACACCTCATGTGATTTCTATACGATCAAATGGTAAAAGTAACTGGCTCAAATAGTGATCATGGATGATCCATAGTAAAATGATTTGTATTTTAACATGGAAAATTGAAGTTTTGACAATGGTATGATGGCCGCCAAAGCAAAATCGGGAATTGGTGTGGGTCCAAAATCCTAATTTGTATGATTTGTTGAAATTGCGTTGACCATATAGGCCCTCTCAAAATTGAATGGTGTAATAGATGAATTACGACATGAAATGATGTTTTGGATCGTTTAATTGGGTCTAAAATTGAATGAAGTGCCCAAAACATATTCGATTTAAAATTGATTTAACAATCAGACAATGAAAATGACTTGAAATATTAAGGAGTGTTGAAGTTCCACCTTCATAGCAGATTTAGAGTATTTGAAACTCCTTGATTGCTTTCATATATTGTTGGACTTTACAAAGTCTGGGGATAAACTCAAAATAAGGAGTGTGACAAAATGTGAAGTTGACAAATCATTTGACATTGAAAAATGAAAATTTATATGAGATTAGCTTATTGCCATGACTATTCAACAGATTTGGTCACACTTGTTAGAACATGATTTGTAAAATATTGAATTAGGGTCTAGTTTACTTACTGATAGATTTGTAGTATGAGGCCTAGTTGAATATACTTCCCAAATCAACTTGTTTCAATTTGATTTGGCAACTTTTGATTGAAATAGTTGAGTTTAGATTCATCAAGTTAGCATTCTGCGTCATTCAAAGTTTGAGTAGTGAGTACTTGTTTAATTTTTGATCTATCAAACACACTTCAGTAATGGTAATTAAGATGATATCAGAGTTTTCGGTCTAGGAACAGTAACTATCCTATGTACAAAACCAAAGTTCAAGATTTTGATGTAATCGATAATTTAACAGTAGTAGCTATCTAATAGCTATCTAATCGACTGAATTGGTCAATCAAATATTGTTTAGAAAGTTATGAAATTGACCAATCAAGAATCAATCAGCTTATTTACGAGGGAAAAAAAATCAAAATCATACGCTTACTTTTTTTTCTTTTTCAAATGAGTTGTTTTGATACAAAAAAAAGTTTAGTCGGAGATAATCAAACAAATAGAATTTTCAAAACAAGCCTTGTAACTCCTTTTAACTCCACATGTAAAATCCGTATTTCTTTATATTGGATCACTTTATTAATTCTATTCCAAGATAGGACCTAACTAAAACCTAAAATTTGAATAGGTGTAATGGCATTGTGCATAGTATCATTATTGCTACACATATACAAACATATCCACTAGTATGGAAGTGGTGGAGATGGAATGTAGGCACTTTTACGGTGCATGGATCCTAATACTTGTATTATGGTTGTACCTTTTCGTACTAGTTAAATTCCCTCAAATCCCATCAGCCACGCAAATATATATATATATATATATAGAGAGAGAGAGAGAGAGAGAGAGAGAATTTGTTGTCTTTTATTTTAATTATAATATCAAAAGGAGGATGATGCTTAGTTTCTTTTGTTGCTGAGTTAGAAGGTATGGGAGGATGGTGGGAGGTGGACCATAAAAAAAACATGCTGCATCAAAAAAGAGACGTAGCAGAGGCACAATCATCATACCCAATTGTTGTCGATTTGAATCTAATTATATAGTATTAATTAAGTAGTCTGGCTACCCTGTCAAATTAACCCGAGATTTCAAATTTGAATTTTAAACTAGTAGCTTAAAGCAAATCCAAAGATATTTCTGATAAGAGCATTTCAAATTTTTCTTAAGAAAATTCGTGCTAATGTTTCAGAATATCTTTTAAGGCGGACAAGTTTGGATGTTACATAAATTCATGAACAATTTATAATCCAAAAAAAGAAATTATTACAAGAACACGAATTCACAGTGAAAGTGTCATCCCAACACGCTAGCTTGTTTTATTTAAAAACCAATGATTCTAGAAAAAAAGAATCATACAAATGGAGCAATAATGCATGTACCCCTCAATAATTTGATCATGGGTGAGCCAGTAATGGCCTCTTTTATTGCACTGGTGTCTGAGGCCTTTGTCTGGTTTATTTTTGTTGCTATTCAGAGCACTGAACATAAGGTGGCATAAATACAGTAATTGAAAACACCAGATATACAATAACTTAGAACAGTAGATCTCCAGTATCTTGTTGTACACATATCCCTCTCTCCCTCTCTCTCTCTGTCTCTCTCTCTCTAAGTTGAAGATTACAGAAGATATAGTTGTACGTACGTTTGTTGGCTGTAACAAATTTGTAATGATATGTAAAATAAAGTTCCATTTTCTTGATGGGTGTGCACTGTGCACTTCATTAATTTTATTGGCTGTAATAAGTTTCTTTCTTATATTAATAAAGATAACGTACATAGAAAATTTAAATGTACTGTACGTACAGAGACAGACATATATGCCACTTTACAGTCATTTGGCCTTTATGACAGAAGTCATCTGCATTCATTCTTACGCTTACTACTGGTTAGGTCACCAGAGACAAATATACCCCTTACAACCACTCATTTGACAGTGCAAAAGTTTGGACACTCTCTCGCCCAATTCGGTAAAATTTCTGCAACCTTTATGCGTATCTATGCTGAACTTTATCGACCTGAAAAAAGTAATAAAATAATGAATGGTTCTATATATATATATATATATATATATTTTATCCAGCAAAATAACAGATACACTCATTTGCTTATATGAAAATTTGAATCCTGGACGTTACATTTGAGAAGATGAAAAAAATCACTAAATTAAAACCTTTTGTGGCGAATGTTTCTAACCATAAGATATTTTGAATATAGGGTAGTGATATTAAATTTTTTTTAATTAGATAGCATTCAATCTTTTCGGGATTCAATCTTTTTGGTCTAACCTATTTATCAGCCCATCAAAGTATATTCATCTAATGGATTAAGCCCTCAAAAAATTCTTTAATCAGGATCTGCTATGCCTCAGTTTGGGGCTAAAGTAGCTTGACATAATGTTTGCGAAGCTAAGAAAAAAAGGTGGTCTTGGCATTCCTTTGTTGGATTTATAGAATAAGGCTACTGTCCTCAGACATGTTCTCAAAACGTTTGGCCCAAATGGGCTAAACAGTAAAGTCAAGTTTTTATGACTTGAGTATTGCTACTAGTCGAGTTTCTGGAAATTATTTTAAAATTTTTAGAAAGTAGAACATTAAGACATTCTTTACAAATTTGAATAAGAAAAGACAATAGTATATATTGGAGAATCTCATGAGTTATTTATGACATTGATAGTAAGAATCTTCCATCAATGTATTATTTTTTATATTTATCACTTGTAGACTTTCACTTATAAATAGAGGTGGTCATTATACACAAAATGAAGAGAAAATATAATAAAATTGACATATCCTTTTCGTTTTGTCTGCCGTGAATGTAGGCATTAATGGCTAAACCATGTATATCTTTGCGTTGTTTCATTCTTAATTTCTCTCTTCATTTTTTTTTTTTTTTTATCAATATGGTGTCAGAGCATATTTATCATACTCTACTCTAAACTTGTTTTGAATCTTCGAATAAACTCATTTCGGATATCAGGATCAACTCGTTTTCGATCTTTGGATCAACTTGTCTTGGATCTTCGAATCAACTTATTTCAAATCTCATGATTAATTCGTTTCAGATCTTTGAATCAACTCGTTTTAGATCTTCGACAACTGACTTAGTTTCAAGTTGGACACTTAAGTTAAAATCTTCGTGTATCAACTTGAGGGAAGAGTTGGAGAATATCATGATATGAGTGATTAAAGTCTTGATAGAATATTGATATGAGTAATTTATGTGATTGATTTTAAGAATCCTCCATCAATGTCTTTTTCATATTTATTACTTTGTATTCTTTCACCTATAAATAGTAGTAGTCATTGTAAGCAAAACTAAGAGAGAATATAATAAAAGTGATCTACCCCTTTGGGTTTTGTGTATCATGGATGACTTAGTGGTGGAATCACATATGTCCTTTTGTTGTTTCACTTTTTATTTCTCTCTTCAATATATATATATTTTTTTTATCATACCCTACTCTAAACTCTAAGTGCTTACATGTCATGCCCTAATGGATTTCATATTAAAACAATATCATTTTCAAAATCATTCTTGATATCACACATTTTCAATGTACATAAATAGTTTATAAATTAATCATGTTCACCAATTAAACTCACACCACATATACTCTAAAATCAATTCAATTAAGGACTTTTGCTTGTCACAATCCATCTTAAGGGTCTTTTCAAAACCACATACTCTACTTACACTCTACGGGTTACTAACCTGACAGAAGTGACATCCACTTGGCCGAATTTTGGGTCTTGCATCCTAGGGCTCTGAACCCTTTTTAATTCTCACACATGCCCCAAAAACCAGAAATTATCACAAAGGTACATATTATCACACATTTGCATATAACCATGATTCTCACAAATTTCATCCAATGCAAAACATTTGTCAAATGAATGCATTTTAATTTCATCCCAAGCCTATCACAAATGCTATTTCAATCACTTCTTAGAAATCACAATAATGAACTTTGAGGAAATCTTATTTCATGCATTTATCCCACCCATGGGCTCAAATTTTCATTTATGATGCAAATGGGCATAAAAACTCAACATAAACGCAAGATAGCTTTTAAAAGATGTATACCACATAACCTTAACCTAGAACATGTTAGACAACATCAATTTCATAATTTAGAATCAAGCTTAACAAAATGAATTCTTAAAAATTTTATGTCACAATTATGTGACCTAGAGAATCAAAATAGAGAAGAGATTCATGCCCCTACCTCAAATTAAAGTCTCTTCTATCTAATGCCCAAAATTTTTCCAAATCCCACCTTGCCAAAAATCAACTTTGTTTGATTCAAACCGACGCATTTAGCCCAAGGAATAATCACCTTGTTTCGAAAACTTCCAAATTAAGGCCTAACTTTTTTGAAATGTAGAGGGAAAGGAGAGGGGTGAAGAGGCAAACTGAGAGAGAGATATTTTCTGTATCCAAATGGCTAGAATCTCAGTTTCTAGATATTTATATCTCCTTAAGGCACGAAATGACCAAAATGTCCCTAGTTCAATTAACGCACCCTCCCGAACTTTGTTTTTAATTTGGAAAGAAAATGTGGCTCCGAAATCACTTCCTTAACATTTTAAATATTTCATTTGGTCCAAAATAAAAAATAATATTTTTTCAGTTTTCGGGTCCACCCGGACCGCGTCCCAGGCCCCATTGACCCAAAAATCTCAAATTCTCTCAAATGTTTCGAAAACTTTCCAAAACCCTAAAACAACCTCCCAAACATGTTTCCCACATTTAAAGCATGCTAAATATCATTAAAAATTTAATGAGGGTAAAAATGATGATTAAAATGGAAACCGGTCAAAATTGGACCTAGTCTCTACAACCTCCCAACTTTTAAGGAATTTTGTCCTCGAAATTAAAACATACCTCAAGTGATGAACAACTCGGGATACTTGGAATACACCTCTTGTTCTCATTCCCACGTAGCTTCTCCAACTCCATGGTGTCTCCAAAATAGCTTGACCAATGGAATGGTCTTACCCCGAAATACTTGGTCTCTAGTATCCAGAATTTGAATTGGCCTCTCTTCGTATGACACATCCTCCTTCACCTTAAGATTTTTTGAATCAAGCACATGTGAAGGATCCGATTCATACTTTCTGAACATAGAAACATAGAAAGTGTTGTATACACTTGACATTTGCGGTGGCAATGTGAAGCGATAAATAACCTCTCCAACTCAATCCAAAATCTCGAATAACCCGATTAATTGTGGCACTAGCTTGCCAGTACAACCAAATCTCATCAAGCCTCTCTGTGGCGAGACCTTTAAGAAGATGTGGTCCCCCATTTCAAATGCTAATGGTTGCTGCCCCCTATCGACATAGCTTTTATGACGGCTTTGAGCTATAAGCAATCATTGCCCTATTATCTTGATCTTCTTTATAGTTTCCTCAACTATATCCGGCCCCAATGAAACTGTTTGTCAAACTTCAATCCAACAAATAGGTTACCTACACCACCTACCTTATAAAGCCTTGAATGGAGCCATTTCAGTGCTAGCTTGATAGCTATTGTTATAGGCAAACTCCATCAATGGAAGATGATCCTCCCAACTACCCCGAAGATTAAGCTCACATTCCCGTAGCATATCCTCCAAAATCTGTATAGTACATTCTAACTGACCATCTGTCTGAGGATGAAAAGTCGTACTAAGGGGGAAGTCTATATCAAGTGTTGTCTAAAAGCTCTACCAAAACTATGATGTAACTCATGGGTCTCTATCTGAAATAATAGAAACTAGCACGCCATGAAGTCTAAGGATTTGCTCAATGTACAATCTACTGAGAGTACCCACATCATCGGTCACTCAGATAGGAAGAAAATGAGCCACCTTGGTTAATTTTTGACAACTACCCAAACGGCATTGTGACTCTTCCTTGACCTTGGAAGCCCCATCACAAGGTCCATAGTGACATGATCCCACTTCCACATTGCCATAGGCAATCGTTGTAACAACCCAGATGGCCTTTGGTGTTGTACTTTCACTTATTAACAAGTGACGCACCTCACTACGAATTGAGCCACATCTTTTTTTATACCTTTCCACCAATACTGTTGACGTAGGTTATGGTACATCTTGGTATCACTTAGATGTACCGCTAGCCTTGAATTATGAAACTCTTTAAGAACTTCTTCTCTACAAGTTAAGGGAACAAACATCTTCCCTTTGAATTTCAAGCTCTCATCAGAATGAATTGTCCGTCCTTCCACCACTTCACCACCTAAAATCTGAGTACGAATAGCTAGTCTCAATCTCAATATCCTTCCTTTGCTCTTCAATCACTATACTCATAAGAGTTAGTTGAGCGATAAGAGTAAATAAGGTTGTCGGTCCATCAACCTCAGTACAATATAATCCCATTTCTAAGATATTTTCTATCATTTTCCATTCACATATAGCTATGTTTGCCAAGCTACCACGTGACTTCCTACTCAGTGCATCCACTACCATGTTAGCTTTCTAGGATGACATTGCAAGTCAAAATTATAGTCTTCCATGTACTCCATCCACCTTCATTACCTCATGTTCAAATCCTTTTGTGAGAAAAGTTATTTGAGGCTCTTGTGATCATAGAACATTTCAAACCTCTCACCATATAAATAATGTCTTCAAACTTTGAGTGAGAAAATCACTGCCGCCAATTTCAAGTTGTGAGTTGGGTAATTTTGTTCATGTATTTTCAATTGCCTTGAACCATACGCCACTACTCTTTCGGTTTGCATTAACACACATTCTAAATAAAATTGTGAAGCTTCAAAATATATTGTGTACCCTAACCCATATTCTGAAATGATTAAAATTGGAGCTAAAGTCAATCGACTCTTCAATTCCATGAAGGCATGCTCACACGCCTCATTCCACACAAATTTAATCCCTTTTTGGGTAAACTTGGTCATCGATATTGCCAACCCTGAAAAATCTTTCACAACCCTCCGATAATACTCGGCCAATTCCAAGAAACTATATATTTCAAATACGCTCATTGGCCTTTCCCAATTTATCACCATCTCTATCTTAGATGGATCTATAGAAACCCTTCCCTCGGACACAACATACCCAAGGAACTTCACCTCCACTAGCCAGAATTCACATTTCTCATATTTGGCATACAATTAGTTCTCTCTTAAGAGCTGCAACACGATCCTCAAGTGGCCCTCGTGCTCCTCCGAAGATGAGTACACTAGGATGCCGTCAACGAACACAACTACAAACTTGTCCAAATACACATTGAACACACGATTCATCAAATCCATAAATGTCACTAGTGCATTTGTCAAACCAAACCACATAACCAAGAACTCGTAATGTCCATATCATGTGCAAAAAATGATTTTCTCAATGTCCGCCTCTCTAACCCCCAACTGATAATATTCGAATCTCAAGTCAATCTTTGAGAAACATCTTGAACCCTTAGTTGGTCGAACAAATCATCTATCCTTGGCAAAGGATACTTATTCTTAATCATTGCCTGATTTAACTTCCGTTAATCAATGCAAAGCCGCAAATACCCATCTTTTTTCTTGGTAAAAATAATCGGAGATCCCCAAGCTGAAGTACTAGGATGTAGAAATCCCTTGTCTAGAAACTTTTATAATTAGGCATTTAGCTCTTTCAATTCAGCCAGTACCATTTGATACAGTGCCATAGAAATGGGCGCGGTACTTGGGGCGAGTTCTATAGCAAACTCCACTTCACGTCTCGAAGGTAACTCAGTCAAGTCCCTCAAAAACACACCCAATGCCTCATGTACTACATGAGGAAACCCCCCCTGTGTCATCTCATCACCATCAACTAATAGACTTGCTAAGAAATACCCAAGTCCTTTCCAATCACTAGGACTATGTGAAGAAGACAAGTAGAAGTCATTTCGCTCTCCCACAAAGCAAATACCAACACCCTCCAATGTACACAAGGTCACTCTTCCCCGATAGCAATCAATGTTGGCCTTAAAGGTAGACAACCAGTCCATACCCAATATCATATCAAAGCTAGCCATGTAGAGGAGAATGAAGTCCAACATTAACTGGTGCCCCAATATCTCGATCTCGCAAGACCGACATACACTACTCAAGGTCACTCTACCTCCAACTAGTGTATCAATGGATAAAATCGAGTCCAAGGATGACACCTCTATCCCCAAAGCACAAGCAAACACACATGTAATAAATGAATGTGATGCACCTGAGTCCACTAAAACCCTAGCCCACGAGCTAAAAACAAAGAATATACCTCGAGCCACTGACGGTCCTGCCAAAGTCTCTGTTGGAACAAGAGTGAAGGCACAACCCTGTGTTATTTCGCCCTACTACCACACACTATGATGTCCCGACTGCTGACTAGGAGCACTAGACATGACTCCTCTAGTTGGTGCCCGTCAACTTTGAATAGATGGAACTGTCTATGGTGTTAGCAATACCCTAAAACCCGACTGTGGAGTAGTAGGCTACATGGAACGCTGTTGTGAACCCACCCCACTCTGAGTACCCTTCTTGGGAGGACATTTCTAACTAATGTGCCCTATTTGCTGACATTGGTAACACTTCTTATCTATTATAGAAGTAGTCTGCCCTTGAGTACATTCAGACCTATAATGACTGGGCATCTAGCAGTTAAAACACACCACTCTAGACCATGAAGATCTAGTACGTATAGTCACAAATAGTGTCGATTGGGCTTATTGCTACCCTTGTAAAAATGACCCACCATGTCTTTGCTTCTTCCTAGCATGATTGTCTAGAAGGGACCCTATGCTCCTCACTTAATTCTTTGCTTCTTTCACCCTCTGATTATCATTGCTAAGCTCCTCAGCTATCAATGCTCTCTTTACCACCATGGCGTAGCTCGTCAAACCCAAGACTCTAACTCTATCCCTTATGAATGTTCGAAGAGCTCTCATGAACTGTTTTATCTCAAGCTCCTCAGTTAGGGCCATTTCTTGTGCAAAACAAGCCAAGGATGTGAACTTGGTCTCATATTCCATTACTGTCATTGAGCCTTGAACCAACTCATCAAAATTCCAGACTCAAGTTATCTTTCACTGTCATTGAAAAGTACTTCTCAAAGAAAAGTACTTAGAACATGTCTCAATCCATCACCTCGATGTCATGGTAGTTCCCGATAAACTTCCACCAACGATTGGCCTCACCTGTGAGATAATGGGCGACCACTTTCACTCTTAAATCCTCTTCTACCTCAACTGCTATAAGGAGCTTGGCTATTTCATCTAACTAGTTTTCTGCCACTATAGGATCAGACCTTCTTGCATATAATGGCGGACTATACTTCTTAACATGTCCTAATGCCATCATCATCTGATTAGGAGGAGCTAATATTGGTGGAGCTTGTGTTGCCTGTGTCTTCTCTTGCATCTCCCTTGCTAGTTGCTGCATGGTCATGACCATGTCTTCCATAAACTGCTCTCCATCTATGGGAGCTGTCAGTGCTCCTCCATGAGCTCTACGAGGTGGCATCTTCCTATATTGATAACAAGAAGACACTTTAATCCAAAGCATGCATAATATCAACCAATTCTTTTCATGCATACTCAACACCATGCCAAGTCACTTCATAAATAACATGTTATACTAGACAAATGAGCATATAAGCATATTCCATGTAATATGTACTTATCCTTAAATCTAGAATCACAACCTCAAGTTCCCCCATCTATGCATGGTTCAACCCCATCTGTCATCCAAATGTATTCAAACCTAGTTAAGTTCTGATACCAAGTTGTCACACCTTGATTTTTGACTTTCAAAACTCAAGGATGATTAGGTTTTCACATATTCAACTCCTATCACTAATCTCACATTAATACCATATAATGTAAGCTAGCTATACATACGCAATTACATATGTGTATACTCATCATTATCCGTCCTAATAGTCCCTCATTGGTCTATGCCTCTATACATACTCATTCTAATTCCAAAACTTCATAAATTTCAATTCAGTCCAATTTCGGTCAGCTGAAACCTTCTTCAGTCGGTTAAAACCTGGGTTCAGCTAACCTTCAGGTTCCCAGCTCTGTCGGTCATCTGGAGGTTAGTTTCGGCTGACCGAAATGCGGCCAGCTAAAGCCCTTCTTCAGTCGTCCAAAATAGGTACCCCATTTACAAATGTTCGGGATCTCACACTTTTAGTCCGCTGCTGTAGAGACTAGGCGACCGAAAGTTCAAAAATGTCCAAAAACTTAATTTTAAAAAGTGTAGATGCATTTCCAAGGTTCATACATTCATCTACAACTCTAAATAAAACAAAATCACCATACAATCTATATATTTGCCTCATAGATGCAAGTCTATACATTTCACAATTACACTCCAAAATATACATTTTTCCTTGAATATCAACATCCAAAATATATATAACAAGATACAAACATACCACCCTCATTCCAATGGTCATTCCCATATTTCTATACATAAAGAGATTCAAATGATCCATCATTCATTCAATTTTCAAAAGTTATAAATAAAAAAATTCATTATACATTCACTCCACAAAAATCCTATATAAGTCAAGTGTGGCGAATATATTTGAAGCTCGTGTACAAGATAAGGAACTAAATGTAAATGAAACACTCTTAACATAGTCAACATGCTATATGCCAGCATAGACGTCTATATACATATGTCCAAAAGGCATGAATCCAAAAGAAGCTCAAAAGTCCTCTCGAGCTCTTTAAGCCTCATCCTTCTTGGGACTTTATCTGAAAAAGAGTTTGGGGCAAGGGGGTGAGCATATAACTATGCCTAGTAGGAATGATCCACTCGACTCAACCTTGACTCAAGCAGCCATGCATGAATGCACAATGAAATCTCTAAGTGCTTACATGCCATGCCCCAATGGATTTCATGTTAAAACAATATCATTTTTGAAATCATGCTTGATGTCACACATTTCCAATGCGTATAAATAATTTATAAATTAATCATGTTCACTAATTAAATTCACGCCACATATACTCTGAAATCAATTCAACCGAGGGTTTCTGCTTGTCACAATCCATAGTAAGGGTCTTTTCAAAACCACATACTCTGTTTACGCTCTACAGGTTACTAACCTGACGGAAGTGACATCCGCTTGGCCAAGTTTTGGGTCTTGCATCCTAGGGCTTCGAGCCCTTCTTAATTCTCACACATGCCCCATAAACCACAAATTATCACAAAGGTGCACATTGTCACACATTTGCATAGAAACATGATTCTCACAAATTTCATCCAATGCAAAGCATTTGTCAAATGAATGCATTTTAATTTCATCCCAAGCCTGTCACAAATGGTATTTCACTCACTTCATAGAAATCACAGTAATGCACTTTAAGGAAATCTTATTTCATGCATTTATCCAACCCATGGGCTTAAATTTTCATTTATGATGTAAATGGGCATAAAAACTCAACATGAACTCAAAATAGCATTTCAAACATGTATACCACATAACCTTAACCTAGAGCATGTTAGACAACATCAATTTCACCATTTAGAATCAAGCTCAACACAATGAATTCATAAAAATTTCATGTCACAATTATGTAACATAGAGAATCAAAATAGAGAAGAAATTCACACCCCTACCTCAAATTGAAGTCTCCTCTAGCTAATGCCCAAAATTTTTCCAAATCCCACATTGTTGAAAATCGACTCTGTTCAGGTCAAATCAACACCCTTGGCTTAAGGAACAATCTACCCTTCTTCAGGAACTTTCAAATCAAGGCCTAACCTTTCCAATATGTAGAGAGAAGGGAGAGGGATGAAGTGGGAGAGTGAGAGAGAGATATTTTATGTATCCAAATGGTTGGAATCCAAGCTCCTAGATATTTATGTCTCCTTGAGCCATGAAATGACCAACATGGCCCCGATTCATTTAATGCACCCTCCCGAGCTCCGTTTTTGATTTCAAAAGTGGCTATGGCTCTGAAATCGCTTCTTTAACTCTTGAAACATTTCATTTGAGTCAAAACCAAAAATAATATTTTTTTCAAAAAATTTTCATTTTTTCGAACCCACCCGGACAGTGTCCCATGCCTTGTTGACCCAAAAATCTCAAATTCCCCCAAATGTTCTAAAAATTTCACAAAACCCTAAAACAACTTCTCAAACATGTTTTTCACATTTAAAACATGCTAAACATCATTAAAAATGCAATTAGGGTAAAAATGATGATTAAAATGAAAACCGGTCAAAATTAGACCCGGTCTCTATAGTACTAGTCTTGGATCTTCGGATTAACTTGTCTCGGATCTTAAGGTATACTCTTCTTAGATCTTTGATAAATTCATATTTAGTTTTAAGTTGGACACTTGAGTTAATATTTATGTGTACCAACTTAAGGAGAGTGTTGGAGAATATCATGATCTAACAACCTACTCCACCACATCGTATGATATTGTCCACTTTGGGCCTAGGCTGCAAGGTTTTGTTCTTGGGTTTACCCCTAAATGCCTCATACCAATTGGAGAGAACACACCATATATAAGTACATCCCTTTCACCACACTCAGGCGATGTGGGATGTCATAATTACCCCCTTTTGGGAGTTAGCGTCCTCGCTGACGTCTCCCTCATGGGCTTGTGCATGCCATCCACCACATGTCCGGTTGGGTTCAGGCTTTGATACCATTTGTGATCACCCATTCCACCACATGGTATGATATTTTCTGCTTTGGGCCTCAGCCCGCACAATTTTGTTTTTTAGTTTTACTCCAAAAGGTCTCATACCATTTAAAGAGAACACACTATATATAAGCACATCTCATTCTCCACACCCAGGCGATATGGGACTGAGTACCTTGTAGCTTGCCTAGTGTTTCTTGCACCCGCCTACATCTTACTCGCCCACAACGATCACCACACATGATATAATATAATAAAAGTGATGTAGCCCTTTGGGTTTTGTGTGTTGTAGATGTAGGCCTTAGTGGTAGAAACACGTATATCCATGTGTTGTTTCATTCTTAATTTCTCTCTTCAATATTTTATTATTATTATTAACATGGTATCAGAGCAAGTTTATCGTGCCCTACTCTAAATTCATCTTGGATCTTCACATCAACTCATCTCGAAGCTCTAGATTAACTTATCTCGGATCTTCGGATCAACTCATCTTGGATCTCAAGATCAACTTGTCTCGGATCTTTGGATCAATTCGTCTTGGATCTTCGGATCAAATTGTCTCGGATCTCAAGCTCAACTCATCTTGAATCTTAGGATCACTCATCTCAGATATTCGATAATTTTGTAATTAATTTCAAGTTGGGCACTTGAGTTAATGTTATGCCCCGAATTCCATACACAGAACGGGATAATAACTCAATGGTGAGAATGTGAAACATCAACACATCTTATCCTTTATCATGCTTTGATACCATCCCATCACGCCTCGAATTCCCATACCCAAATCGATATAGCAAAATGGAAATGAAGGTGATCAATTCACTCCTTATCACAAATTACCACTCCTTAACCTTATTTACATTCCAATACTATGTTGTCACGCTTGTATTCTGTGACACCCTATAATTTCCATACATAAGTTGGCCAGGCTTATACATAAAAATTAAGAACTACCAATACATGATAATAAACAAGCATAGTGTACAAGATGCATGAAATAAATAAATATATATATCACAGAAGTAAAACTAATAAATTAAATAAATCTCGAACTCCATAAAATCTCAATGTTTACAACTCCGAAATCTTGTAAACCAAGGATCCCTAATCCAAATCCATAAATCAATGTTGACAAAAATATAACGATATCTAATAATTAAAGATAGAGTGTCATGCCCCGATTCTTAACTCCGGAGAACCGAGGGTGAACACTGAAAGAGGATCCAAAAATTCTCAATTCCAAATTAAAATGAAGGAATTATGCCCGATTGAAGTTTGGACCAACTACGGAGCTTGCCCGTAATTATAAGGGCAATTTCGTCCATTAAATTCTAATACACCACCTCAATCACTAAATCAACGTAGAATCATAATTACCCACATACGTTTACATACGTATAACTCAATTGTAATAACTTATTGTGGGTCTGTTACATAACGTTCCTAAATTCCCCAACACTATCTCAATAATCCACCAACCACACATTATGATGTATCATAATGTTGGTTACGATGCATCGCACAAGGTGACTAACATCCTGTGAAATCCACTAGAATCTCACTTAAAACACTCAATGATTTACGATGCATCGTTATTGCTTTTACAATGCATTGATATACCATACTGCATCGTAATAGGGATTACAATGCATCATAATCACTCACCCTACTATAATCTCAAAACCTTGAAGTGACTACAATCCACATTCCACCTACCAAGTTCTCAATCCACAACATGCATACATTAAGATTCAACCATACACTATATGGTTCATTCCTTTACTCATCCTAAACATACAATTATATAATCATAATTATCATTTTTACACATCTCAAACATCCATAAAGTGATAATTAATTACAATTGGATTCCACCTCCTACACTTAATACACAAAAATGATAATATATGCATTTTATACACAGACTTCAAAAATAATCAATTTTACATTTCCATAAAAATCCACATAGGCCAACGTAAGTCCATAATACACCTATAACAACTTATTGTCTATGCATACAAGCTCTAAATGAATATACAAGTTACATATATAAGAATGTAACTACTATGCCTACATAATCCACATGCCACATGCCAACATGGATAGTCAAATATATATAGCGTGTCCATAAATGTCCAAAAAGCATCTAAGTGCTCCAACATGCTCCAATGAGCTCCAAGTGACTAATTAAGTCCTTTCTGTCTGTCCTCAATGCCTTACCTACAAAAATGTTAGGGAGAAAGGGATGAGCAACTCAACAGCTTAGTAAAAATACCCCAACCCACTTAGGCATCTACTTGACACCGACCTACATGTCGTTCCACTACATGGCATACCAATGTTTTTATGCCAACCAATTCAATGCACACTATGAATGAATGCATTTAACACACACACACACACACACACACACGCATATATATATATATATATATATATATATATATATATATCATGCTTAACATATAAATCACATGAGCAACAAGATATAACTTCACTCTCTCTAGCCTCATTCGATATCCCACATGATTTAGACCACTCCGGCTGATCATTTAACCTAGGACACCTCCTATAACAAGTGCATGATTTGGACATACTTTGACAGTGTCATGCTTAATTGGCAATATTTTGGTTTGCCACTAGGTGATTAGAAAAATTCGACTGTCACCTATTATGGATATAATCCTGTCTTTTCCTCAAGGAGATTAGATGTATCCGATCGTCACCGAGTATGGATATAATCCGTTCTTTACCTCAAGGTGATTAGACATATCCGACCGTTACCGAGTATGGATATAATTCGATCTTTGGCCGTAGCCTTGGTATGATTAGACCACTCTGACCATCATACCTTATAGGGCGATAATGCCACTTTCATAGCATGGGCGGACAACTATTCTGACATCCCATGAACGATCCATTTTCCTCATTTCCTTACAATTACCTCATATATCAATTTCTAACATATAATGTCTAGCATATCATTTTTATACTTTTTAAATGCACAAACTAGTAATAAAGGTACTTAGCACGTATTTCTCACCACATAACCACATATAGTCGCATATATGTCAAAACTTGCATATAAGTTAAATATGCACATAATCTAGCACATTAGTGTTCATGCTCTTCAAATGCTCATCAATGCTACGATGTATTTAGCATGCATTTCCACTATTCCACATCACATATAACCACATATATGTCACATAATATACATATCACACTCATATGCACATAATCCACAACTTAGCATACTAGGTTCATGCTTGGCCTATATCCATTCATGCTATAAATATGTCTAACATGCTCTCAACCTTCCTATACCTCCATAACCCACATATAATCACTTATATGTACATTACTATGCTCACATTTCACATAATACCCATACACCCACAGTACATCACATAGATCATTATATGAATCTATTTAGCATGTAAATACCATAAGAGAAGAGGGATATACTAACCCACAGCCCTTACCTATCTCTATTATACATGCCACTCAACAAAAACCTCTCCAATTTTGCCCAAACCCTAGAATCGATACATAGGAGAAAAGGAAAACCCCTACCTCAAAATTGAAGACCATTGAAGCAATCTCCAAGAATTCCAACGGGTTCCATCTAGCCAAAATGTGACTTTGTTTGGTTCAAATTGAAGCCCTAGTCGCCCTCTACGCATTATCCTTCTTCGACGAATCCAAATCCAAGCCGAAGTTAGCTGAAATGTAAAGATAAGGTGGAGGGATGAAGATGGGGGAGTGAAGAGAGAGAAAGTGGGGTGTGAAATGGACTGGAACCTCTTAGCCTAGATATTTATTATGTCTAGGGTATGCAAAATGTCTAAAACGCCCCTATGCCACTAATCGTACCCTCCTAGCCTCCATTATCGATTTCGAAAACTCCTACGGCATCGAAATCACTTCCTTAACTCTCTAAATATTTCATCTAGGTCAAAATAAAAAAGAATTAATTGTCAAAAGAATTTTGGATTCCCAGGCCACCTAGACCGTGTTCCGAGGCCCCGTTAACCAAAAAGTCAAACTTGTCCAAACTTTTCAAAAACTACCAAAATCCTATAACATGTTTTCAAACATGTTTCCCACTCTTGAAACATCCATAACATCATTCGAAGTGCATCTACAACAAAAATGTTAAGAAAAAAGAAAACTGGCCAAACTTGGTCACGGTCGTTTCATAGAGTCCCTACAATGAATAATTGGAAAGAGGAGATGATCACGAGCTATGAGAAATAAAGAAGTCCTCAACGCTATGGCTGGAACTACCTATGACCCAAAATATCAACAAAGAGTGGTTTAAACTCATGAGCAAATCCTCTCTATTACATCCCAATCAGAGAATCGATAAACCAATTATCTCCCATCCAATCAACTTAAACTACATGGTAAATACACAAATTTCATGCTTATAACACAATTGATGAACAATTTTACATAATAACAAACAATAATAAAATATAATAGTTACCAAAAAAGAAGCAATATCCTGTAGTAGAACGACGATCTGTTGGGTCCCCATCCCAATCTGCATCAAAATAAGCACGAAGCAGCAGTGAAGATCGATGAGAGAAAAAGAGTCCATGAAAATCAGTATCCTAACATAGCGAAGAATACAAAGAACAACAACAAAGTGAACTGATCTTTGCGAAGTTATGAACTGACTGACGATATGAACAACATGAGAAATATCTGGATGAGTGATAGTAATATATACAAAACTACCAACCAACTGATGATATAGAGTACCATCACGAAGAAGTTCACCATCATATGGAGTGAGTCTCACATAAGGCTTAAGTGGAGTATCAGCAATCTTGTTGTCTGTGATGCCAGCTTTAGAAAGAAGATCAAAACAATACTTTGCTTGAGTAAGATAGTAGCCATCAGTAGTTTTATTAATTTTTAAGCCAAAAAAATAACTAAGAGGTCCAAGATCTTTCATTTCAAACTGATAATTGAGAAACTACTTAAGTTCCTGAATACCCTAAGTATCATCCCCGGTGATGATCATATATCAACATAAAGCAAGAGAAGAATAACACCACTTGTAGTATGTTGGATAAATAAAGCTGAATGATATGTACTGGTAGAATAGTCAAAGCGAGAAATAGTAGAACTGAACTTGGCAAACCAAGCTCGAGGTGCCTATTTAAGACCATAGAGAGCATACCTAAGTCGACAAACCTGATGAGGTGAATGATCAAAACCTAAAGGAGGATTCATATAAACTTCCTCGAGCAAATTACCATTGAGGAAGGCATTTTTGACATCCATCTAAAAAGTTCCCAGTGATAGAAAGCAGCCACATTAATAAGAATACGAATAGAAGGAAGATGAGTAACAGGAGCAAAAGTCTCATAATCGATGCCATACTCCTGTGTGAACCCCCTTGCCACGAGTCGGGCTTTATAACACTCAACAGACCCATCTGAACAAGTCTTGATTTTGTAGTCCCATTTACTTCCAATGACAAACTTCCCTAGAGGCAATTCAACTAAATCCCATGTATGAGTCTGGGCAAGTGCATCTAACTCTTCTTTCATTGCTTGTTTCTATAGAGGGTTAGAGAAGGCCTCGTGAAAAGTATGACATTCATGAAGGGTTACAAGAGCATGATAATAATGATAGCCATGAAGATGTGCAGGGGAGGTTCTTACCCAAGTGAATCAACGAGGATTCAAAGCAGTGGCAACATTAGGGGTCTCAAGTGGGACAGATGATTGGAACTCAACTGTAGGAGGGTCAACCACATGTGATGAGACAGAAGGGTCAATTGTATCTGATGAGCTAGCAGAAGAAAAATCTAGAAAAAGATCTGTAGATGTATCTAAAGAATGAATAAAAAATTGATGATCAGGAATACTAGTGAATTTGAAAAAGGTATGAAACATTTTATGTTCCCAAAAAATAACATGACGAGAGACTCTAAGGCATCTCGCAACTAGATCATAACACCTATATCCCTTTTTTTCAAGTCCATACCCAAGAAAATAACAAAGTTGAGCACAAGGTTGTAATTTTATTTGCTCATGAGGATGAAGAAGAGCGAAACAACCACACCCAAAAACTCTAAGATTATTATAGTCAGGAACCTACCCGTAAAGATCCTTATAGGGTATTTGATTTTGTAAAAATTGTGTGGGTACACAATTCATGGTATAGATAGCAGTGAGGGATGCTTCACCGCAAAAAGATGATGGCACAGAAGAAGAAATGACAAGTGACTGAGCCAAATCTAAAATATGTCGAAGTTTTCGTTCAGTTCGACCATTTTGTTGAAATGTACTGGGGCAAGAAGAGTGAAAAATATTACCATAGTATTTGAGGATATTTTGAAATCTATTTTGCCTATATTCTGTAGCATTATCAGAACAAAAAGTTTTGATATTTGTGAAAAATTGAGTTGAAACTACTTTGTTGAAATCACGAAAGATGTTGAGTAATTCAGAATGATTTTTCATTAAAAATGTCCAAGTGAATCATGAAAAATCGTCTAGAAATATAACAAAATATCGTGCCCCACCCATGGTGACTAAAAGAGAAAGTCCTCAAACATCAAAATGAACAAGATCAAAGGAGAATAAACAAATGACTCATTGTTATTAAATGGTAAAGCAGGTTGTTTGTCTAATTGACAAGAAATGCAATCAAAAGAATCGATTTTAACTGATCCTAACAAACCCTTAGATGCGAGACTTTTGACTCAAGATACCAATGCATGACCCAAACGAGAATGTCACAACTTAAGAGTATGTATACTACTTTGTGTAGATGTAGCTGTGATAGATAAAGTAGGTAGATGTAGGAAGAAAGCTCAAATAAGCGCCCTATCTTACAGCTTGTCCCAATGATCTCACTTGTTTGAGGATCCTGTATAACACAGCCAGTATAGGAAAATGTTATACTCAAACCCAGCTCAGTCAATTAACCAATAGGCAAAAGATTAAGAGAAAGATTGGAAATAAAATAAACATTGGGAATAGATAAATTTGACTGAGAGACAGTGTCTATATGACTAGCGGCCATAGTGGAGCCATTAGCTGTGTGAATAATAGGGGCATGAGATGTAGGAGTTTGAGCAGTGAGCAAAATATGGTCAGGTGTCATATGATTGCAGCAAACTGAGTTAAAAAATCATGAATTAGGTTTACCTAATGCGGTTGAGAAAGCAGAGTTAGATGAGCTTGAACCTAATTGCTTGGATAGAACCAGGCTAAGAATTGCCTTCAAATCAGTAGCAAAAAATGTAAATGGGGACGCCTTAGAAGGAGTAGTAACTGGTGCAGAAGGAGAATGATGAGATGACACTCTCTCTATGGTAGCTATAGCTACAGCATTGTGAGGTCTAGTAAGTTTGAAACACTTCTCAATTGTATGCTCTGATTTACAACAATATCTGCAGGAACGTTCACTAATTTTGGAATGAAATGATTGTGCTCGTTGTTTGTTACCACCATTGTGACAAAAATAAGAAGAATATATGTTGAGTGAAGGTCGAAAAGAAGAATATCTGTGAAGTGAAGACCCAGCATGAAATCTCATTTTGGGGTGAAAAAATCTCATTTTGAGCCATTTAGAAAGTCTAAATGACAAAATCAACTGAAAATTTTGAATCAACGCGAAATTTTACGCAAGGTCCAAGGTAGGCCCAAGAAAAAAAAAATCAGTTGCTGACGTGGTAGTGAAGGGCTGACGTGGCAGCCCACGTGGCAGAGAAGTTGACAAGGAAAAAACTAATGTGGCTGCTAACATGGAAGATGATGTGGCAACAATATGATGTGTCAAATGAGTCAGTTCTGACGTGGATGTTGACGTGGCACTAAATGTTAAGTCAATGATGATGTGGCAGATGATGTGGCACTGTATGTTGAGTCGAGTCATCCATGATGTGGCATGCGTGAATGAGCTCGTTGGCACGTGAGATCAGTGTGTTTGGCAGCGCATGGACGGTGTGTGGAAGCGCATGGCGGCATGTGGCAGTGCCAAAAAAAAATTTTGAGGACTTTGACGGCGTGTGGGAGCATGTTAAGCCTCTGTTTAGGCTGAATTTTGTGGCGTCTTGATCGTCTTGTCGAGTGCTTCGATCTGATATATTCAGAAGAAGAAAAAAAGTTCGAGAAGATGGAGTTTCGGCACCAAATAGAAAAGAGTTCTCTTTGAGTGATGAAAACAATTAAGTGTAAGAAAAAAAGTTTTAAAACCCTTGCTCTGATACCATGTTAGAAATAAGAGGAAAAAGAGAGAAATATCTCTGAATTATATTATTGAATGGTATATCAGAAATAATATATAGTGAGAGCGTATATATAGGAGAAGAAAAAGAGTTAGGTGAGTGGAAAGCAAGTTATCTTATACATGATAAGTCCTCAATCATAAGAATCCTAATTAGATATGGAAAAGGATAAATATAAAATATACTAATATATTCTAATAAGGACAATCAAAGATTTAGTCAAAATTGAAACGAAACTCTTAACACTCTAACCGCGTAAACTTTTAGAATACATGGTATTTAGCAGTTTGGAGCACATTCCTTTGTCTATTGCAATTGGAATTTGATCCGGAGATAATTAGTTCAGAAATTGAAAGTATTACCAAATATATGTATATTCTTTATTCATTTCAAGTTTCACAATTTAATCTTTTTCAAAAATTGAGCCCTTACTTATATTTCCGAAATTCAGAAACAAATAGTAAAATGGCTTACACTTTTACTTTTAAGTAAAATTGTATTAAAGAGCGAAAAATTGTTCATGAATATGAGGGCAAACATCACAGGCAACAAACAACCACCCAAGTAGAATTTGAATGTGATTATGATAAATTAGATAGAATTTTCTTGGGACACTTCCAATTTTTAGTATGGGTTAGTTTATGAAACAACATAAACTAATAACAATAATTGGAACAGAGAAGAAAGCCGTGGTCATTTGTTTGAATCAAGAGAATTGAGGTAGAGTAGCGGTCCTCTGTTGAATTTTGGGTTCTAAAGGTGTGGGTTGGGGTGAGGTTGTTTTTCATATTTAGTGCTGTGGACTTTGGCCTTGTTAAATATCTTTTATCTTTTGATATCGTTCTAGCTTGCTAAGCTGAGCCCACTCTGTTGGCCCGTTAGCTTGTACATATTTTTTCTTGATTTATACTATACACTTTTTGCTTTTCAAAAAAATTTAATAAATAACATTAATCGGAGCCATTACTAGAATTAATAAACGACTTCATACTTTAGGGCTACAAATTAGCAAATATATTGAAGGACAATACTTGGGTCTAATCCACTTGGTACACCTAGGTGAGCTGGTTTAATGAGATATAAACATCTATTTAAAAGTTAAAAATATTTAAAATGAGTTATACTCATCTTGTTACAGGTTACACTTATCTTGTCCTCTATCGCTCTCATCTTGATCTTTTCTCTCAATGTCCATCTTTTCTAGCACCAATCAATCTCCCTCCTCTACATTTCGATCAAACTCAAAAAAAGGAAAAAAACATAAATACACAAAAATTTTAGAATGAAACCCTAAATAGATGAAGCAAGAGAGAGAACTAGTTTAGTGGTGACACAAACGTCACCGACCAAAGTTTCAATTTTGAATGAATTTGAAGAGGAATGGATTGAAGGTTTAGGTTTTCAAAGGTGAGAGAAAAAAAAAGGAAAACTAGAGAGAGAAGAAGGGGTAGTGGGGAGAGGGACAGTTGCAATTGAAATGGAGAGTGGGTGGGGACTACTGCCATTGTGGCGAAGATGTAGAGAGGGCGGTTATTAGGGTTTGCTAGAGGGATAGGGAATTTATTTCTAAATAGGTCTACCGGTTCACCCATTAAAAAACAGGTCTAATTCCTTTTCTTTTTTTTTTTAATATTTTATAATTTTTAATACACTTGTTACTTTTTTGTTGGAGCATCTCACATCGAATAACCAATTTGGTTGAACTAGGATTGGACCCAAGTATTGTCTTATATTGAATTTTTTTTTTTTTTTTTGTGGATTGTTATCATTTCACTATTTTATCAAAACACTTGGTGCAGAATTCGTTGCACAGTTATATATACAATCAAACATTCGAATGAATTCAAAATTAATTTTCTGATAAAGTAAATTCCTTAATTTTTCTTCCATAGGCTAGAGACAATATTAATTAACTCTCAACTTGAATCATTGAACTCTTTGGCCATAGATATGACTGCTATGGAGTTTGGAATGAAAACAACTTCCATCTTCTAAAAGATTTAATCATTCAGAACTGTGATCATTACAAGACTACCATAGGGATATATATAAATCTTGAAGCATAGTAGTCAACATAATTTTGTCAACTACTCAAGTGGTTGTTTATTCACAACTTTTATAATGCTATGGTAGAGAATGGAAGAGTGAAATGTCATGCTCACATCGACTACACAAAAATATATTTGGGATTTCTTCATCATCTGGAATCCGAACACACCGGCTATGCTGCCAAACTTCACAAATATCACACGATATCATACGTTCGCCATCATTGTCTTTTGCTCCACAAGGACAATCCACCACACAATTACTGCTAGTACCTTCATATATATCCTCATTAGTAATCCTTCCCTCTCCATTAATCCCCTTGAAGACAATTTGACCACCCACTTCAACTAGCTCAGAAACTAAATCTGATCCTTTTGCATTCAAATTCGCTATAGATTGTACCACAAAGCACCTCAATCCCCAATAGATCTCTCTGAAGTTCCTTTCAACTTCTAGCTTGAGCTCATCAAATGTAGCATTGTGTCTCAATAATACACACTCATATGGTGCCATTATAATATTTCCTAGCCTTTCATCAACATCACCATTGTTCGATAACATAACCGTGCAACATAGCTTTGATTTTGTTTCAAGGCCAAAAAGTTTTGGTGGTAGGTCCTCAGAGTAATCCTTGATGAGGTACTTGGTGTCAAGAATAATCCTTGAAGCTATTGGGATTGTAGCAAATATGCCCGCCGTCATTGTTGGCTTTTGGTCTTTGAGGACGTGTTTGTATAAGTGAAACATGTCCCTCGCAAGTTGCAGCCTTGTGATATTGTATTTAGCCTTCACTACTCTGGAATCATTCATAACTAGACCTTCTTGATTGGGAATTGCTTTAGAGATGTCCTCCAAGCAGTACTCAAGAACTTTTGTTACTGGATTTAAGCTGCGACGAACCAAATAATTCCCTACTACGTGGTTTCCAAGTGACTTGAGCACGAAATCTAATAAGCCGGTGTCACCAATGTAGGCACGAGAAGCATCCCTAACCTCTTGCCTCGAAACCCACCTGAATTCAGCCCTCTTTAGGGCTTCAACGATCACCCGAGTGGCCATTTCCACTCGCTTGGGAGACCATCTGCAACTAGTTTCCACCAAGAGTCCCGGATTGTATGAATCGATACAACTTTCCTTTGGAAGGCGGGACTTCAGCTCTAACATGAAATGCATTAGATCGCCAAGTGTGACCAAAGAATGGCCCGAAAGTGTTTGATACCTTGAAAAAATAATTGAAATCTCTTGGTTAAAACTGCCAAGATGATGAACAAATAAGCTCAATGGCATGCTTTTTATTGCTTCTATGGCTTTTTGGTACATTGGTTGAGTAACACCAAAGCTTCCACGACCAAATCTATAGCCCCATCGACCAAACCATGGCATGCCATATGCTACTCCATGAATCAACCTCAAATCCATGCTTCGCTTCTGTGAATTATCATATAGACTAGCTTCCCTACCAAATAAAGCACAATGTCATCAATATATATTTAGTGTTTTCTTCGCAATAGAACTCTCTTAGACTATGTCTTCTTACGTATGATTAAACTAGCTAGAGAACTTTGTTTGTTTCTTTGCAAAGAATAAAAGGTCAATTATGTTTCTATCACCCTTTTAATGAGGGGGCCCAAGGAAGAGGCTCAAGCCCAGCCCATCTCAAATGATGCCAAACCTTTTTGGTCTTGGAAGAGGCCGTTATTGTGCAGGTATAAGATTCAAATTGAAACCTATTAAGGACTTTTTGCAATTAGTTTTTGCAAAAAGCTCAATTAAGCTCAATTATTTTAAACTCAATTATATTAGAGCCCAATAACGCCTGTAATTGACCGTTAAACCAACAACAATTTAAACAAGAGTTGCTCGATGTTTTGAAATAGAACCCACATGAGTCCAACTTCAATGCATCCGCTGCTTAATGGATTCGATCTTCTTTTTATTTTGATCAAAATAAGAAAAAGAAAAAGAATAGATTTACTTGGACTGATTCAGCCTAAGCCGACCACTCACAAACATGTGTGACCCAGAGATTTTTTGGCTTGGACCAAGAAAAACTTTAATTCACCACTTAAAATCATGGTAATTCACATTTACAACATATAAAAAAAATTTTGAAATTTGAAATTTAGAATAACGTGGGTAACCTTGCTTGCAATCCGGTGCAGAGACGATCCCAGAAATCCATGATCTGGTTCCCTGTCAAGTCTGAACCCATTTCCACTCCATTGACACACAGCAAATGCCCGAACCCATTAGAGTGAAACACACCATGCATGATATGACCCTTTAATTCCACAAAATTGTACTTACCCTTTGTTGAATCTGATCCATCATGGTTGCCCTCATAGCTCAAACAAGCCGATACTGTCTCCTTGGAAGGCACCAAAAAATGATACTTCTTATTGCATATCATATGGTGCCCCCAGCCTGAGCTATATATAACCAATATCACTGTGAGTGTCTTTGATATATATATATATATATAGCACGAAACATGTGTATGCATGCGTGTTAAGCGTAGACTAACCAGAAAGCAAAATGTGGATAAAAAAACAGTGATATTTGTGCAAATTTGTTGCATGCAGACAAAACTTTATGTAAATATACTTTATTCTTTTTTCCTTATCGAAAAAAAAAACTTCAGGTAAATATATGTGATTTTCCATGCTAGCAACTAGGACCACATGCACATTTATCTAAAGTTTTACGACCAAGACGTACCAAAAACACACCTAAAAGGATCACAAGGGTTACAGGAAATTATAACAATTAATTTATTTTTATTATTTTCCCTGGTTAAAATTAATTTATTTTCATGTTCACTTTCTAGATTACATGAAATGTTGAATTGATGGCCAAATCATTATAATATATATATATATATATACACACACACACACACACATACACATACACACTTTAATTCACAACCCACACTCTTTTTATGCACTCGGGAGCCCGGAAATTAAATAGCAGGCATGAGGTCCATGACAGTATTATCTGTAGACCAAGAAACATTTTCATATATATACACATAGATATATCATTGAGACATTACCGACAAATTGGCAGTGCTTGCAGTGACGATTGAGCGATACCTCAATATGTTCTTCGACGACAAACAAGAAGATATGAACCGGAGGGTGGCGGTGGACTTCAAGCTGAAACGACCAACTCGGCGCCATTCCACCGCCACTCTCCGAATGCCCAAATTCCATGAGAGCTTTTACATTCTGCCAAAATGCCCCTCTAGACTCTATAGGATAACCATGTTCACCAAATGTCTTGAACTTGAAGACCTTCTCTCCTCTCTTCCTTTTCTTGCACCCAGTGAGGTCCAAATGTGACATGTTAATGCCAAAAATTGAGAATCCAAGAGAGAAAAAGAATCAGAGGAAGAGAATATATATGAGCAGAAGCAAATGCATGAATTTACAACTTAAGAGAGGTCCAAGGAACTAGAACACCCTTATAATTACATATATAGCTTGATCACACACATAGTGCCTAGAAATAAAATTGGAGATAGAGAACTCAAACGAGCTCATCGGTTTATCAAAATGGAATAAAGGGTGTCTCACTATCTGCATGATTTGTTTCAAAATAGACCCATGCAAATCTATCGCAGTGTGTACATGCATTGACAGTTATTTTGAATTAAATTAACTGTACCATGCTTTCGATCATGCAACTATATATTCTGTGGTCAGCTTATGAGAATGTTGAGATATCTATCTTAAACACTACAAACAAGTTAATATATATATATATATATATATATATTACATGAATCCGAACATTTCAACATCATGGCCACCAGCCACGACAATCCTCTAAACAATATCCAACTTGGTAAGTCATGCACTATCGCACTTGTGTTGCCTTTATAGTTATGGTAACTAACATGAAATAAATTAAAGAAAGCACCTTCCGTATCTTACTAGTATCTTACTACATTTAAAGTAGCATCCATTTTATTTTCACATATTAGTAACGCCTTCAAAACTGTTTTTTTCTTTTTTCTCGGAAATTCAGACAAGTACTGTATTGATGTATAGTAGTGAACGGTATTGGGCCGGGTTGGGCTTAATACAGCCAGACCCATAGCTTTACAATAGATTAAAAGGAGATTGTTAACCATTGCAGGTATGGTCTCCACTTAAAAGTTCAAGCTCAGTGGTATACAAGGGGCCCAATACCTCAATTCAAAAGGTGTTAGTCGTTGCAACTTGCAACAGCTAACTGTATGCTTTTCTGGTAACCCAAAACAGAAATGACGAAGGCAAGAAGAGGGCAAATTCCAGTCGAGAATGTCACATTGCCTCTATATTGTCTACGAGTTTGCAGCAAGAGAGCTTAAAGGAGATGGAATGCATAATTTGGTTCAAGAGATGCATCTGTGTGGACGAGTGCATCTGAAGATCCTAGAACTACGTTTAGTCTTGACATCATAAACACTTTCAGAGAGGGCGAGCATTTCCACTTGGTGTGAGACATTTTTTCCTTTCCAATGGTGAGAACACCATCATTGAGTGTTGTCCAATTTGGGGAGAAAATAAGGAAGCCACATTTTAACTATATAAATCTCCATATAGGGCCAACGAAATCACATTAGATGTGAGTGGGAATCAGAAGAAGATAGTCATATTGAACATGCATTGGAAATCTGAAGGGATGCAAGCCTTCTCTAGTCTAGTGTGGGGAGCCTATTCGGAATAGCTACCAAGATGATGAAGTTGTGTTTTGCTATGTTGAAAGGATTCAAGACAAGGTGGCTCCATTATGTGAGATATAAATTTGTAATTGACATATTTCAGTTATCAAAACCTGATTGATTGAGTTGTAATTTTTGTATTATTTTATGTATTCATGTTTTCTCTACAAAAAGAGCCTGAAAATTTAATATTTTTACAAAGAAAAAGTATATACAGTATAATTAGGGCTATCTATTTCTAAGAACACACATTCATACTACACGAGTGATATTGAGGATGGTGTTCTACTTTTCATTAGCTGCTCAGAGACTGCATCAAATCTATTTGCTGATCAGAACATTGGATTGATGGTTCTTCGCTTGGTTGCTGAGGAAGAAAGGTGACCAGATTGCACTACGAAAGGAACAAAATAATTGCTAAGTATTTTTGTTCTTCCAGCAACCTTTCTGTAAGGATCGTGACGTTAGCTGGAAGTTTACAGCAGTTGGACATGTTGTTGCAATCATAAGCCTGAGGTGTTCCGCATTAGATTCTTGACAGAGTGAATAGGGGTGTGAGACTGAGACAGAGTCTGTTGTACTTTGCTTCATCATAGTAGATTGGTTTCCTGAGGCTTGCCGCCTCCCTCTGTGATTTTCTCGCCTTGGATTTCCACGTATATCTAATGCATTCTTTTCTTTACTTGTACTTTATTTATTTATTTGCTTTAATTGTTTGGTTAATTGGACTTAAAATTGAATTAATTAAAAATTAAGCAAACGAGCAAGTGATCCTATTCACCCCCCCTCTAGGTTCTAAAATACTTTTTGCAACCGCTTCCGCACCGTGGAACTCACAATTGGTATCAGAGCAATGTTCTCTAATTTGTGCGTAGTTCTTTGCGAAGTATTTTTAAATCAAAATTTATTTTTATTTTCAAAAATTATTATGGAATCTAGTATGAAAAAGGGTGGATCGATTCAACCTTTTTAAAATCTCAAGAAGAGAGAGCTTGAATGGCTGTAGAGAATAGGTATAAAATTCCTACTACTACCACTGGTGATGGTGATGCTATTGTGACTATAAAGAAGGATAAAGTAACATGGTCTAATGTTGAACATGAAGATGCTAATAATAACAATAAGTGCTTATATGCTATATTTAATTCTGTTATTCCTTTTGAATTTGCTAGAATTTCTACATGTTCCATTTCGAAAGAAGTATGGGATATTTTACAGGTAACTCGTGTGGGTACCACCAAGGTAAGGAAATCTAAATTACAAATGATTGCCACTAAATTTGAAACAATTAGAATGGATGAAGATAAGATATTTTTTTATTTTTATTCTAGGCTTAATGATATTGTTCAAAGTAGTGCTAACCTTGGTAAAAAAATTTCATCTTTTCAGATTATTAGAAAAATCATGAGATCATTGTTTGATAGGTTTCAAGCTAAGTTGGATCATAAGTCTTTGATCATTGTTTGTAGATTCAATGGAGGTAGCTGAGTTAGTTGGATCAATTCAAACTTTTGAGATGAAATATCCAAAGCTTCAGAAAATAAAAAAAAATGGCTTTAAAAATATCAAAGACTTCAAGTTTGTCAAATGGTTCAAATTCTTCAAAATCTAAAGTTGAAAAAATTGAAAGTTTTGAATATGATTCAGATAATGATGTTGCACTTCTTGCTAGAAAATTTAGAAAGATTCTTGAATATGAAAAAAGTAAAAATTTGAGAAAAGAAAATCCTTCAAAATTCCGGAATCAAAGCTCATCATCCAAAGGTAAGGAAAGCAAAGAGAAAGAAAATGACTCTAGGGAGACTGAACTTACTTGTTGGACATGTGGTGGTAAAGGCCATACATCTACTCAATATCCAAGTCCTAAGAAAAATAGCTAGGGTTTTGTCAAGCCCTAGAGAAGAGTTTAGTTGATCATGGTGGCAGAAAACAGCTCCATAGACATAGCCACTCCAAGCTTCATGGTCTGTTGTAAGCTTTGCAAAAGCTTCCCAATATTTCTCACTCTTCTTTCTGTTCTAAAAATATTCTAGTAGCTCTTCATATCTCAATCTCTTCCGTCTTCCTCCTCTTTCTCTATTCTGTCTTTGCCTCCTCTATTATCTAACTCCCTGATAAGCAATAAATATTGCATATTCAATACCCCTAAAATTATATGAATTAGTGAATTAGTAATATTTCTTTCATATTTTTATTAATAATTTTAATCTTTTTATGATTTCAGATGATTAAGGGTAATTCTAATTAATAATGGTGAAATAGGGCTTCAAATGGTGCTCATTTAGTAAGAAGTTAAAGCTTGACCCTTGAGAGATATGTTTATATTGAAGATCCAAACTAAATGGACTAAATAAATGGGTTGGAAATGAATTTAAATGAAGAAAAGGAGCACGGGCCTATTCACATTGAAGATTGAGCCAATTCAGGCTTAAAAAGTTCTAGACCTATTTTGGAATTCAGACAATAACTCCGTACACAATTATCAAAATGACCCAAAATTTGGGTAAGTTGAAGGAAATTCAATTCTGTACAATTTCATATTTCACAAAAATTTTCTAAAATGGACGTTTACAGTAACTTTCTGCCCTATTTGCGCAGCTGCCACTTTTTGGGCGCAAATGCCACTTTGTGAGGTGCAGGTGTCATTTTCTATGCGCACTTGCCACTGGGGAGGCCAGGTGCCCCTTTAGTTTTGTTTTGAAAAGTAAAAACAGCAAAAAGGAAGAAAACTAAGTATACTAGAAGGAATAAACAGACAGAGATATATAGAGGCGATTCGTGACGATACGGGGGAGAAGATGACGATTTCATCATCCTTCAAGCCTGGACCTCCGATCATGAGTGGCTAAACACCATTCTGGGGAAGTGACATAACCCTAACCTATCTTTCAATGTTTTAAATTGTATATTAATTTAGGGATTATTTATTTTGTCCATTGATTGTATAACCAAGACATAAACAACAGCTGTGCTGTTAGTTTTAATTTGAATGTATTAGTTCAGTGCATATTTACTCTTGTTCTTGTAGGATGAATGTAAATTTGTAGTGATTAGGGTTTAGTTCTTTTCAACTTTTGTGATTTTGTTAAGACAAGTTATACAATAGTTTTCATTAATCATTTAATTTAGAGTTTTGATAATTCATACTAAGCAAAGATGGACTATTATATCATTAGTTAGTCAGATGTATAAGCCATGCTAAGCGAAGATGAGTTATGCTTAATTGTATGTTGAATGAATCCTCTTGATAGAACTGAATTGGGCTTGTAGCCATTCTTTTCTGAATACATAGAATAGACGGTCCAAATTAATACAATTGTTATTGTTAGAAGGTTAGTAGTGAAATCAATTCTCAGGACTCTCTCTCTCTAGAATCTATCATTTATTTATGACATTTAATTTTAGCACTTTAGTATAAAATAAACAAAACAAATTCTTTTTGAATTAAATTAGACAAGGTCTTGATAGCTTAACAACAAAAGCAGCGCAATCTCTGTGGGTTTGACCCCTACTCACCACTTTACTAATTTTAGTAGAGTATTTGTAGGCTTTTATAAATTCTTTTTTGTCGAGGTGTAAAACAACAATGACATTATTACATATTATTTTATCGCATTTTGCACAACGAACACTCCCTCCGTCTATCTATATATATAATGTTGGAAGATATTTAAAATGCAACGGAGATATGTATTAATGGTAGCCGAGCCGTCTTTTCTCTTCTTTCTTTGACATTCCTTAATTCTATCCCTCTAGCGCCTGTGGATTTTACTCCAGCTTTATCTTCTTTTCTTTTGACTCCACCAGCCGACACTTTCTTCTTCTCTTTCATATATCTATCTTCTTTTCCTTTTCTTTGTCTCCTGCCTACATGATCAAATATATATATATATAAAATAACATACACTATAATATAATATAACATAATGATACAATGAAACAAATATATAAAATGTAATATTATAATATATACATACAATATAACATACATAAATATATATATATATATATACATGTGTCGGCAAGTGGTGGAAATGGGTGAGATTGAAGGTTTTGTGAGGTGCTGCCAAGTGGTTAAGTTTGTGGGTTAGGATAGTTGGTTAATGATGTTGTGGGCTTGATTTGTGAAAGGATGCTTTGGGTTTATCATTTGGATTGTGGATCTGATTAGTGTATGGGCTGTAGAAACGGGTTTGGACAAGGAGGTTAACTAATGGTGTGTGTGCATGAAATATAAAATATATAACTAACTATATTTAATAATATACTAAATAAATATGAAAATATAAGAACATAAATAAATATACACAATGAATCTTAAAGAAAAACTACAAATATAAAAATATATATTTAATAATAACAAACAAAAATATAACTATATGTACATATATAATATAAATAAAAGAAATAAAATAAAAGCATAATTATATATAAAAAAAGAAACTAAAAAGAGAAGAAAATAAATAAAGAAAGAAAACAAAGAAAATATAAGAAGGAAAACTAATAATAAAGATATGAAAATGCACACATTGCACTCTTTGGACTTGAATTAGCTCATGCAAGACATTATTAAAGATGAAATCACCAGATTTGACTGATTTTATGGGTAACATCTTGAAAATACCAAAACCAAGAAAATAACATAAAAACTACAAATAAACGCAGTTAAGGTATTAACATATGTATTTAAAAGGGCTTGAATGTGCAACATCCAACGCTTATCAAGTCACAAGTCGCATAGACAATTCCAAATGATTATACAACCCCAGTAATATATTGATTTTGCCAATTGTGAGAGGATAACTCTGACGCTCACAAGGTCATGGACAACTCCGAATTTCAGGCCTCAGCCTCAGAATGGTAGGATAATTCTAATGATCTTACCCTAGTGGATGATTAGCCACTTCCGTGACATGGTTGGGCAACTTCGAACCCATGTACGGTTCACTTACATAACCTTCTGAAGCATTTACTTCCCAGAATCCACACTCTCTACCTCAAGACCTGTCCAGTCTATCTCTATCTTTACTCTAAGGTAATTTCCTTGACTAATTATACCAATCACTCACCGTAATACTTCCCCATCATTGGAATCATCAGTACTCAAAACTTTCCATCATTATCCAACATGATTTCAACTGGCACACTCTTCCAAGTATAGTCTGAAATCTCGTACCTCATTACGACACAACTACATCAACATAGTGCACATCATCAATGCACTACCTAGAATAAGGCACATAAGAAGTGCACTTGTCAAAACCAATCATATAGCCCTGTCCATTTTTATGGACTACAATCTATTGGCATTTAGTGCCAAGATTAGGGTTTTACATACCATTGACTTCACCATCTCATTTTATTATTCCTTTCCAAGGAGCTAGTTGACAGTTAGAAAGAAATTATTTCATATAGTATTTCACTTTAGACAACCCTTTTTCAATGAGAGTTCAAGATCACATACAACCACATACAACCAACCCAGTGTATAATTCTGGACTACATCCATTGCGTCCACCTCTTCCCCCTCATGGTAAGAAATCATCCTCACTTAAGATGCTATATGTTAGGGTTCTAACTGACTATCAACTTATCATTTACTTAACTGTCATATTCAACCTATGATACAACTTTCAACTCATCTCACATAACTTAAACGTCTTATTTTCAGACGTACAATGTCGTCACACATCCATTGATTAAAAAGGATTAAATCAATCCCTAGTCCTCATTTAACTATTTCAATAGTACATCTCAGATATACCCTATTTAGAACCTCAGTATCACAATACCACCAATTGTCTTAGTCATTTGACTAAACATTATCCTCAATAGTTGTGAAAATATTGTAACACTAATACAATTCACCAAACTCTTTGTTTGGAAATCTTCAAGGTAAATCATACCCCTTTTCATCAACCCTAGACTCATGCTCTCGAAGTCTATCACAACATCACAATCAACTCAATTCCAAACCTCTACTTAGGTTTACCAATCCTCAAAATCCAGGATTTCTAAGCGGTGACTACATGTCACTACCTACTATGTGATGCCTAATGAAACACTAAAGTGTAATGCTCGGTCAAATGAATCATATAATCTACATAGCATATAACATATAACATGCTAAACTAATTAAGCACATAAAATGCATGACATGATGCATGATGCATCTAAACAACCCAATACCCTAGACCTCGGGCTAACACTAGGAAAATATCCCTGACCACGCATGGTCCTAGTACGTCCTCTGCCTGAGCAAGCATGATAACACAGCCCAGTTCCCCTAGCACACTAACACATATTAGAATGTACCACATCAAGAGTGGTTGTCTCAGTCCTTAATCTTAAATGAATATATAATCATTTCTCATCATTCGTCTAAGGTACTCATACATATAGCTTTAACAAGCGATATTTCATTGCAGTTCCAATCTAACACGTGATTGGACTTCACCCTGTGTCCTTAGACTTTCAACCCATTACCTTGACGTAAATCTAGTACTTAGTGTACGACCTCAATTTCACATGTAATCTAACCATTACTCTTTGCCCCTAGGTATTCCGACCTAGTGCCTTATTAACCATCCAGATATCATCAAATTCTCTCAAATCAAGATGCAGTTCAACCTTTAATCGTCGTCCCTAGTGCTTTACAAATCAATTGATATCCGTGGTCCTCAGGTATTTGACCAAATACTCTGACAGCTACATATCTACATATAGTTCCAATCAATACTTGCTTGGACCATTACTTTTCGTTCTTAGGTTTTCAAACCTAATACATTGATACCATCCCATTACTCAATACTTTATCTCAAATTCATAAATGGTCTGACCATTTTCCTTCATCCCTAAGTATTCAAACAAAGTGCTCTGATATCATGTTGTCACGCTCTAATTTTTGTCTCCCAAAAATCGATGGTGATTAAGCTAATCAACCACACTCTAACCATAATTACTCTTTGATATCATGTTCTGATACTAAGTTGTCACACCCTGATTTCTGATTCACAAGAACCCAGGGTGAATAGTGAAAGTCCAACCAATTCACACTCATGAAACGCTTAATTCCAGAACTCAACTTCCTGTGTGTTTAGAATTTTGAGGTGATACTTAGTCCATTAGAAAGAGGATCCAAAAATACTTGATTTAAAAAAAATCACGCAAATTCGAGCTAAAACGAAGGAATTATGTCCGATTGAAGTTTGGACCAATTTCGACACTTGCTCATAATTACAAGGGCAATTTCGTCCATTAAATTCTAATACACTACCTTAATCACTAAATCAATGTGGAATCATAATTACATACATATGTTTACTTATGTATGACCCAACCTGAATAATCTATTATGGCCCCACACATGGCAACGCATACATCCTCATTCCATTCCCAAATTTGATCTCACATTACGATGCATTGTAATGTTGGTTACAATACATCGCACAAGTAATGACAATCAACTATTTATGATGCATCGTAATTGGGTTTACGATGCATCATAATCACTCACCTGCTACAATCTCAAAACCTTCAAATAATGAAAATAAACATTCCACCTACCAAATTCACAATCCACAACATGCATACATTGATATTCAACCATTTTTATACTACAATTATCATTTACTCATCCTAAGCATTTCATAAAGTGATAATTCATCACAATTAGATTTCACCTCATACACTTGAAACACAAGCATGCTAATCCATGCATTTCATACACCTACTTTAAAAATCATTAATTTTACATTTCCATAAAAATTCACATAGTCTAACATAAATCCACAATGTACATACATCAACTCATTATCTTTACATACAAGTTCCAAATGAGATATACAAGTTACATACATAAGAATGTAACTACTATGCTTATATAATCCACATGCCACAAGCCGACATGGATAGTCATAGATACATAATGTCCAAAAGCATCCAAGTGTTCTAACATGCTTCAAAACAAACTCCAAGTAACTATCAAATCCTTCTCATTCATCCTCAATGCATTTCCTGAAAAATGTTAGGGGGAGTGGGGTGAGCATATAACTATGCCTAGTAGGAACATCCACCCACCTAGGCATCGACCCCACACTGACCTATGTGATATGCAACCATGTTGTCGCTACGCTACATAATACATGATCATGCTCTCACGTTCCATACTTCCCAAATGCAATTTAACTAACATGTATTTAAATATATAACATGCTTAACAATTAAAACACATAAGTATTCAATGTAGTTAGACCTTGTTCGATCATACTCCGATGCATAGCCATGATTGGTCTACTCCGAGGATTATGTGGTGTTGAGACACTCTAATGACACTAAAGTGTTGATCAACTCTGAAGGCACTCGTGTGATGGGACAACTCCAAAGATCACACAAATTAAGGCATTTCATAAGCCATTTACAAGTGATTAGACAACTCCGATGATCACTATACTTGAAGTATATTTAGGCCTCTTTGACGATCATCCCATTGGGAGTATTCTCACCAATTGAAACACATGGTTGGCCTTCTCCGAATTTCATGTGCATCATACTTGGGCAACACTCTGAAATTTACGTGTACAAGTTTATAAATCACATATATAGTACGAGCATGAAATTCTCACGATTTTCAATCCACATTCATGCTACATTAGTTTTTGCATGCATCTCCACTACTCTTCATCGCATACAACCACTTATATGTCATTTAATATGCATACAACACACTTATGCATAAACTCACAACTTAGCATACTTCTCATTCTATATCAATGCACATGTTTGTTATATGATCTAGCATGCATTCAACACTTGCATACATCCACATTCAACATATAAACACATATACGAACCCAATTATACACATATGCATATAATACACCACAACTAACAATTCATGCTCTTAATTAATATACATTACATGCATAACATCACAATTCATCATATAGTATGAATTAACAACCCTATCATGCTCACTTATGCAATAAAAAGAGAGGAAGGGAATAACTCAACTCCCACCACTCACCCAACTATACTAGCACATGCTACATAACTCCCCCCCTCCTATACCCTAAAATTATACATAGGAGAGAAGAGACAGCCCTATCTCGAATTGGGAGTCTCCCGTACTTAAATCTAGTGCATGACTAAAATACAATATCCATAATCAACTATATTAACATAAAGTGAAATCATTTCCATTCCATAATTTCATTAAAACCAAATAAATCCAGTATTCAATACTATTTAAATAAAATTCTAACAACTAAAATCATACTCATTATACGAGTTCTCAACAACAAAACCAACTAAACTAATAGAAATAAATAAATGAATAAGACTAGACGATATCCATCTCTATCGCCACCTCCGTCATAGGTCTCTACCATATGCTTACTCAACGAGTACCTACAAATATTAAAGGGGTGAGCTCACAAGCTCAGCAAGAGTACCGCTAAACACTGTCACTACTCAACAAATTGACCTTACCTTATACTCTCATATATAAAGTAACTCACAACAACCAATTATATCATTCCAAAATTGGTTAATCAAATCATTATCAATTAACATATCAACAACTAAGAATGCACAATTTCATATAAGATGCATTGATCACATATAACCCATCTCAAGTTATTTTATGACCTTTCGCATGTTACCATCATTAGTTTTCTCACATGAGCCACAGGCTCCCCTCCAATTAATGGCGTGCATCTCATAATCCCTGATTACCGAAAACACACATGTGGCTGGGTTGTACATCTACTCACCCAAATGATCCTGGACTACATCCACAAAATAAGGTCATGTTGAACCCTATGGCCATACAAAAAAGAATAGTGTACATCCAAATAGGCTAGTCATGGACCATGCCTAACAAGTCCTCATAGGGTTAGTCCTGGACTATCCCTTCGTTACTTGTATAACATTTATTAATACCAATTATGTTGATTTATGAACATATAAAAATTTTAACTTATTTTAACCAATAATTAACATGTACCTATACACATGAATTATCATCTAAGGCATACAAGGCACCAACAACTACTTTTTCAGATTTTAATCTGATTAATTACCTATAAAATCACCTAAGTTTTTTGAATTTCAACACACTTAAGTTTATTATGAATAAACCTATTATTATGTAATTTTTCATAATTTATGGAATTTAATTTATAATTTTTCTAATTTTCTTTATAAAAAATATCTCTTAAATAGTAATTAAATATATTTTTTTATTCTAACTGAATCGGGAGTGGCCCAACGGACTGGGCTCATGAAAATAATTAAACTAAATCAAGAGAATTCAAAAAAACCTACCAAGCATGCCAATATCTATCACTTTCATGAAACTGTTTTGCAAACCAAGCCACCAATTAAGCACTGTTCCTACAAGTCCATTCCTTGTACACTTTTTCCTGTGAATCACTGTAATACAGACTTATTGATATATTTTATATAAGCAGACCCATATATAAATATATATGCACCAATATATACTCATTCACCTATTTCAGAGAATTAGGATTTAACTTCCTCTTTCCTGTATACAAGTTATATAACCACCCATCTCTTATGTCCAATTCTTCCACATAAATTATGCTATATAATTTCTAAGTATTAATTCAGTGAACTATTTATCATATCAAAGTCATCTACATAAATAAATATTTATGTATAGTTCTCGACATATATGTACACACACAACCAACTATATTATCTATATAATAGAGACCCACTTATGCATAGGCTTCAAGAATTAAAGTTTCACCATACTTTTGTTATACATCCCAATCATAGTAATAAGGCTGTCACATTCAACTTTGAGTTTCCAGTAGCATGTTCATAAGTTGATAGAAAGAAGAATATATTTGGTTGATATATATATATATCTTACCAGCCTTCCTATATTAATCAAATTTGGATAGTTAGCCTATTAACAAATGACAGGTCAATTAATATGCAAAACAAAAATAATTTAAAACTAAACTGATTAATAAATCTACGCATCTCAACTCTTGATTTATCGAACTAATCAATTTCTTATTAAGATGACAAAATAATTTACACACTAATTTTAATTGACAAGTTACCAATATATATGAAATTATAAAAGCAAGATCAACTTGCCTTAATTATTTCTTCAATCCAATCTTTGTCTCTCCTACTAGCCGATTCCCTCTGCCGCATCTTTCTCACTCTTTGCGTGAAATATTGGAGTTTTTTTTTTTTTTTTTTGTCTATATTGTCTGTACATAACCCTAGCCTTTTAATTTATAAAATTTTTATTTAGAAGTCATTATCCTATTAGGATTAGAATCATATTTAATTCAAATTTCTAATCTTGTAATACCAATATATATATATACCCTTATATGATATATAAATACACCTAGATATTTGACTTATTTACTTCTATATCCCTTTTAAAAAAAAAAATTTCTGAGGTGTTACAGTATAAGTGTGAAGTAGTAGGAATTTTGTCGAAGAACATTTCGATTGATTGAAAGCCTTCGATCAAGCGAGCTTGTATCGGAATATATCGATGGAAGTATGTTAAATTCCAACAAGATTTCGATAAAACTTTGATACATCACCGATTAATTGACCATTTTGATTGATCGAAAGTCAGATCTCGATTGTGCAAAATACCCATTTCAATTGATCGAAGGGTATATTTCATTTAATCGAAATTTGTAGTCCACAACTATGTTGGACGCGTATAAGTGACTACGTGTGGGGCATTGAGATTAGTTGATATTTGATTGTACATATACATGTGCAAGAATGTAATTAAGCTTCCACGGTAAATTAAAGGTTAAAACGGTTCATTAGGGTTTAATGGATGGGTTCACCTTCGATTTTCAAGAGTCGTAAATCGCGGCATGATAGCTTGTTATCAGAGCATGATATCAGAGTGAAAATGTGATTAAGATTGTGGGTGTGTAACTAATTCACCCTCAGTTTTCGGAAGTCAAAAATCGGGGTGTGACAGGCACTACCACCACGCGCTACCATGTGTCGTACATGCCTCCAGGCACTTCTATGTGCCTCAACATGTTAAATTTTTATAACTCTGCCCCCGCACTTCCACATGCCTACAGTGGTAATTAAACGAATCCATGCACCTCAACATGTTGAATCTTCACAATTCTGTCATAGTGCTTCTAGTGGTAATCATGTGCTTCCGTACGCCTCAACATGTCGAATCTTCACAGCTCCGCGATCGCGCTTCTATACACCTCAATCTACATCATGAGTGAAAACTCATATATTTTATGGGTGAAAAATTATCTACTTTATGGGTTCAAGGCCATTTACTCATCATGGGTGAAAACCCATCTTTATCATGGGAAAAATTCATCTACTAATTTGTTGGTGTGTTTACACACGCTTGCACATGCTCTCATGTGTCTGATCTACTGCAATATCGACAATCCACATCAGCTAAAAGTCTAACCTGCCCAGAATCCTGATATCTTGATCACCAAATCACATCCGCCATGACGTTTTCATTAACCATTGCCAGATCATCACCGTCTGCGCCGGTAACAATGCCACCATGTCTAACCTCATTTTCTATCCCTCCATGTTTTCAAGATTTAATTTCCAAACTCAAGTTGGTATTTACTCTACCAACTTGAGTTTTAGGGGAGATGTTAATGTATATTATTCATATTTTACATTTAACTAGACACAAAATAAGACTAAGTACATTTTTGGTACTGCACTCACCTACTCCTTACCTTATAGTGCCTCACTACCACTTTTCTTGTATATCACTCACCTACTATTTTCTAGCCTATAAATAGTCTCTTTGTACTACTTCTCAATATATACAAAAATATAGAGATTTCTCTTATTCTCTCTTTTGTCTTACTTTAACATCTTCAATCTCACACAATTGAAAATTTCACAAAGAGAGTTTTAAAAATAAAAGAAATTGGAAAACTCAAAGTGATGAACAATCATTATGTGAAGTGGTGAATAAATTTAAAATTCTATTGGTTCAAAGAATTAAAAAAAAAAAAAAGAGTACTGAACGCGTTAATCAAGACATTGGAGATGCTTCAATTATTGAGTTGAAAATTAGATTAAAAGAAGAATTAAAGAAGTTTGCAAGTTTCAATATAACTGAATGATTGAAACCTTTAGCTCAAATTGGTCGTGATCGTGTCTTGATTCTTTCTTTTTACACTTGACGTGGATGAGAAAAAATAATTGGTTAAGACAGTCATTTCGTGAGTAGTTTACTAAATTTTTTCATAGTTGATATTTTTTGCTATAATATTCAGGATAATATATATTTTTTTAATTTGGTGATATTTAGAAAAGGAGTTTATAGATATTTTTAAGAATGTTTGGTTTTATAATTTTTGTTCCCGCTAATTACTTTTGTTCAATGAATATGATGATAAAATGCATGGTTTTTTGAATTAAAAATTATATTTCTAATATTTTGTACAAATAATATTCAAGACATTCTTATTCAACCAATAAAATATTGCCTTGTCTGATTTTGTTTGCATCAGATGTAATACTCTATTCGATTTCTTTTTTGTCCTAATATATACATAATCAAAGTTCCCTTTTGTTGTTCTAAAAGGCTAATAAGAATTATCCTTTTAATGTTGAAACCTAAAATGGAAATTTGTCATTTTAGGAAAAGAAATTGATGGTGCCGTGTTTGTCTTCCCTTAGAGAATAAAAACTCAAAATGCAATAAACATTGATCGGCGTTGAATGTTACGCATTCTAGCCTCTTAATTTGCATATTTTATTCTCTTAGTGATAGGTTATATGTTAATTTACTCTGTTTTGTGTATTTTCTGTCTTTTTCAGGGCCTTAATGATTATTTCAGATAAAACCATGATTTTGGGCTTTTAAAGATGATATCCAAGAAGGTTATATGAAGCCTACATCTAATGGGTCCATTCAACTCCATATTTCAACTCAAATCAGTCCAAGGAAGAGGTTCTAGAGAATTACAACTGCTTAAGAAGATTACGGGCTTGAAGCCTAATTCTACACTTAATCCAATTTTAATTCCGTTTTGAAAAGTGGACTGAAAATATTATTTTCGAGTGTCAATTTGACTTAATTCCTGCGTGGGTTGAACGAAATTCGATTCTGGACACTTTTGTATTTTACGTAAATTTCGTGAATCGGACTTCTATTAGGTCAAAACTTGGGCCGAAAGTCAGCAGAAAAATTTACCTATTTAGGGCTGCGGGAAAACCCTAATTATCTCCTAATTGGATTAGGACTTTATGTATTCTCTTAGGGTATAAAGAGGTGAATTGGAGGCTGTTTTGGGGGGTAGAGAAAAGAAAAGGAGGCCAAGGCAGAGAAGACAGAGACAATTCGGGTTTTATTTATTCATTATGTCTTTTATTATATTGTTATCTTCTTCTTCTACTATGTGTAACAAAACTCCTCAACTAGGGTTGAGGAGGAAACCTCCATTAATGAAGTGAAGTTCTTTTGTTCATTAATTAATTCTCATGTGTGTGATTTAATTGCTTATGATTTTTGCTTCTTGTGATTAATTATTTTATAATTCTTTCACCATCTATATCATGTATATGTGGTAGTTAGAAAGTATTATAATTAATCTAAGCTTGGATTTGTATTTCTTAAAAGTGATAATCTTTGATCTTATGTTTTTTTATTAAATTGGATACATAGGATACTTAGAATTTTACACTAGTAAAGCGAAGGAAAATCTACCTTTTTAATATATTTTTCATAGTGCTTTATTGTTAAATCTTGAGTAAGCAATAGATTGATTTCTTGATTGCTACTCTAAATTTGGGAATTAATAAATGAATATTAGAAGCTTCAAGAATTTAATGATGGTGGAATCCGAAACCTTAGTGATTTTCTCTATTTGATTTCAATAGTGTTATTTTATTTATATGTTAATTTAATTTATCTCAAATCAATCAACTTTTGTTTAAACTAGATTAGTTTTAAATTAATTTGAATTTATGTTATTTTTTCTTCTCAAAGCATTCCCTTGGGTTCGACCTCGTTCTTGCCGAACTATACTTTAATAGATTCGTACACTTGCGAGTTATTTAACAATTTTAAAACAACATCAAACATAAAATTACCCCATATTCAACTATAAAGAATGCCATATTTGTCATATAACAAAAGTTACAATCCAATTTTTTTTATTTTATAAATAATTTTTATTTATTTATTTTATAAATAGTTACAATCCCAAATTTGTCAACGAAGAATAATGGTTAGTTACTATATGATAAACTGCAATAAAGCGCAGAAAAAATAAAAAGGAATCAAATATAGGGCAAGTGGGGTGCCACAAAATATATATATATATATTTATATATATCATTTAAAAACATAATTGAGGATAAGAGATTGGTTTTGCTGTAACTTGCATGTTTGAAAAAATAGATGTCACTTAGATTTCTTTTTTACATTTTCCTTTTCCTTATTAATGTTGAAACTTGAGACGTTTGATAGGAACACAATATTGGGGCTTATCTCTAGTTTCTCTCTCCTCTGTCTCTCTCTATCTCTCTCTGGTTTCTCTCTCCTCTCTCTACTCTTTCTCTCTCCTCTCTCCTCTCTCTATCCAGAAGGGCAAAAAAACCCTAAAAGAGCCGTTTACCTACAAGTAAGTTTTCTCTCTCTGTATCTGTCTCTGTCCCTGTCTCTCTCTTTCTCTCTCTCTCCCCCTCTCTCTTCAAAATCTCAATTTTCCATTTCTTTTTTTAGAAACTTGAATTTTTATCCATTTTACTGATCTTGTCATTTATATTCTGATGTATAATTGTCTTAAGGTTTAATTATCACGATGAATCTGTTTTTTGTTTCTATTTTCTATGAGATCGAGGTTCAAAACCATAAAGTTGTCAACTTTTGGTTTGAAATGCATTTTTCCTAAAATTTCAGCATTCTGCGATTCTGGGTACCTGATCTTTTGGTTGTTAATGTCTGTGGTTGTTTGGATCTTCTCATCCTTGTGTTCGTTTGATCTATGTGGTTTTGATTTTTTCTGATTATTTGGATTTGGTGATTGTCATTTGTTATTAAGTTTTTTAGCCTCGGTTGCCGATAATGGATCTATTGAAATTGGAACATTCATTTGATGCTCTTTGTGGTTATTGGTCCGATCCTTTCTTCAAATTCGTGACTGTTTGGATCTTCCCACCCTTCTGTTTGATTTTACCGATTGAATCTTGTGCTATGTCTATCGGTTTGGGTTTGGATTTCATGTTGTCAGTGTTGTTGTTGGTCATGGTACATAGTCTGTTTTATAGCCACTGTTATCAGGACTACAATGCCTCTAATGATTAAATTAAAAACAGGGTAAAGGTTTAATATATCTGCTGTTGTTTGCCTCAATCTGTAGTTTTGATGGATGATGACGGGTTGAATATGCGGAATTGGGGTTATTATGAACCTTCCTTCAAAGGGCATCTTGGTCTGCAGCTCATGTCGTCTGTGGCAGATCGAGACACAAAATCTTTCCTATCTGGGCGTGATCATACAGTTATGTTTGGCACCAACGGAGGTTTTCACCCTCGGGATTGTGGGGTTTCGGAAGCACCTGTACACATGGACTATGTGAGGGACAGTTGGGTAAACCAGAGAGATAAATATCTTAATATGATACCGGGAAACCCTAATTTTGGGGTTCTTCCCGAACCTTCTGTAACTCATCCCATGCAGATTTTACAACCTCCAGAACCGTCAAAGGATGTGAGGGTTGGTATGGAAATTCCAGTTGTTAGGAAGGAAGGTGGTCCTTTGAAGAAGAGGACAGGTGGCAGCATCCCGAAATCACCAAAACCAAAGAAGAGTAAGAAAGGCCCTTCTGTGCCAAAGGAGAATGGTAATTCCTCTGTTCAACGTGTGAAACCAGCTAAGAAGAATGTGGATGTTGTTATAAATGGGATCAACATGGACATCTCAGGTATTCCTATACCCGTTTGCTCGTGCACTGGGACTCAGCAGCAGTGTTATCGATGGGGCTGTGGTGGTTGGCAATCGGCTTGTTGTACCACAACTATATCGATGTATCCCTTGCCAATGAGCACCAAAAGACGTGGAGCAAGGATAGCTGGAAGGAAGATGAGTCAGGGTGCCTTCAAGAAGGTGTTGGAGAAACTCGCATCAGAAGGTTATAACTTCTCCAACCCAATTGATCTGAGGACTCACTGGGCAAAACATGGTACCAACAAGTTTGTGACAATCAGGTAGATTTACATTGGGGTTACTGTCACCGGACTCCCATCCATCTGGTGTGTTTTACCTGTACATATATCTGTGACCTTTTTCAGAAGTTCATTTGATAAATTTGGAGTCTGAATCTTCACACTCATGATACATGTTTTTGAACTCAGACATCTGAGATCGATCGGAAATGTTGTTTATTTCCCTTTCTGTTTTTGTTTCAAAGGCTCCCAATTTCTGGCCTCCAGGATGTAGGACTGTGAATGAGTTTTTATTTATTGAATCATTTTGAGATAATATCATTTCTTCATCCATCTTTGTGGTCTAATATTAGAAATTGAATGCTGCATTTGCCTCTTGTACTTCAACTGGCATGCTGGACATGAATTTCGCATTTTATGTATACCTGGATTTGGGCATTTAACTTTTATCTGGTGCAAGTAATTTGACAGGAAAGTTCATGATCTTGGAAATCTTTTACATCTTTGTTTGTCTTATTTTCTTGTGATTGTGCTTTTATATAAATGCGTGAAGCATTCACGTCGCACACAAGGCACTTGGATATGATGTGTGTTCTATGTGCCTAGTCAGATGTGCACCTAATAAGTATCACTAGTAAATCAAATTGGTTCAAGAGTTGTACATAAAAATTTCGTATCATGTTCTTATTACATTATTTATATATAGCTTAGATGTATATAAAAAGCGCCAAAGTCATACATACCCAATTAAAAAGAGAAGAAGAAAGATCTAAAGTCGGACAAGGAATAAAGAAAAAGGCCAACACATAATGTGTCCAACACAATCTGTACAAAGCCTATAATACACTCAACACACGGTTTTAGTTTACTTTGAGGACTGTTTCTCTAACCACACCATTTTTCTTCTCCTTCCTCTTCCTCTTCCTCTTCCTCTTCATCTTACTACTCCTCTCAAGTCTTTTGCTTTTATAACACTTCCAGTCACTGACGTGCCAGATTCAAAAGTAATTTTTGTCCGTCACCGATCTGAACCCAAAAAAACAGAAAGGTCATATTGATGGGTAGCAGTTCCATTATCTTCTCATTTTTCACTCATACGAGTGTCTCTTTCAATTGCGTGCAATGATAATTCTACTCCTTTCATGGATTTTCTTGGTACACTTGTTGACAAACTTGTTTGGCATCAACCCGGAATTGGTTTCTGGCCAATGTCTCGATGTTCAGCAATTGCTTGGTCACTGGTAAAATGCTTGGCTCTCAAGTATGGGATTACGGATTCAAATCTTGAGCTGCCAATTTGTGCAAATAAGACAAAGGTTAAGTCTGTAATTATCATACTGATATAGCAGTCAGAAAAAAGGAACGTCACTGGTCCTTACCATTATGTAATGGCTGTAATTTAAAACATTGGTCAGATGCCCGATTCAAATTGAAATAGTTGCTTCAACCTTGGAAGCACTATTTTAGTCAGATATGCCTTGAAGCATTGCCTCAAATTACTTTGGAAGCACCATTTTAGTCATTGTATCCCTGGTACTCTTGATGGTAATAGAGAGTTGACATAGGAGTTTAGGAAATATCTTGTGGAATGAGGACTTCAGGAAATGTATGTTTCTGGTTCTTAACATTATATTCTTTTTAATGGGGGCTGTTATTGTTTTAGAGAATCGTCTTCTCTATGTCTGTTTATAGTTAATTTCTGGGTTGTTTCTCTGTTAAAAATCTGCATTGCTTTAAGTTCGATGGGGTTGGATTTCAGATTGTATTCTCAAGTATGAAGCTTTTTAGTAGTTTGAATATGTAGATTATCTTATCTGTGTATTTGGCACTGTCTTGCATTTACATCTTACTTCATTCAGTTGGATATGATGTTCCATGTTTGAGCATTTTATATGGCTTGCCTTTTATCTATTATGTAAAAAGGGTACTTCTGTGTTTATCTTTAACATTTTGTTTGTTACCATGTCTTAAACAAGAAAATTCTGGCATTGATTGACAGATATAAATGAGCTTTCCCAATTTCATCTTGTTTCACATTTTTGATAACACATCTGTGACATATAAAGACTGCCCTATTAACCTGATCTCTCGGATGACAACTTTATTGAAGGTTTAGATGGCTTTGCTGGATTATGTGTATTTTTATTTTGACAATTTTATGTAGGTGGAGAAGCATCATTAGCATTATCTTATTAGATTTACTTCCAAGTTTTTCTGAATGTGAATAAATATGGAAGCTGGTAATACATAACTGAGATAGCCCTGGGGTCCATTTTCATGGGAACTTCATGTAAGCTTTTGGGAGCACCTCTTAGAGTGCAGATATAACCACGTAAAAGGATGTCTTCTTGGCCCTACTTTGACTTGTGGATAAATAACTTACAAATAAGACTTTTGTATGCACCCCTTAATAGACATTCTAGAAGTGGAAGGAACACAAAATCTGGTTTCAAGCATGGAAAAGTAGGTATACTTTGGTTAGGTAATGATATTATGGGAGTATAATTTTGTTATATTTCATTTGATAATGAACACTTTTGCATACATACTCTTCCACTTGTTTGATTCTAATATTCTGTGCTCCTTTTCTATTTGTGTTTTTATTTCCAATTTTCATCAAGTGATGGGAAGGGGATGGGTAAGGATATTTTAATTTTCTAGTGCTAGGTAATTTAGTAACTGCACATCAAATGGAAAAGTAGGTATACTTTGGTTAGTTAATGATATTATGGAGTATAATTTTGTTATATTTCATTTGATAATGAACACTTTTGCATACATACTCTTCCACTTGTTTGATTCTAATATTCTGTGCTGCTTTTCTATTTGTGTTTTTATTTCCAATTTTCATCAAGTGATGGGAAGGGGATGGGTAAGGATATTTTAATTTTCTAGTGCTAGGTAATTTAGTAACTGCACATCAAATGGAGCTGCGTCTATGAATTCCCGCATTAATTTTGTGACAGTTTCTTTGAAAGATATTGTTTTCTTTTTAGTACAAGTTGTGCAAAAAGCATTAAATGATATTTAGAAGAGATACAAAATTGCTTGGAACTATTAATGATTGAGACAGTAAAGAGTTAGTTTGGAAGTAACATGAAATTAGATGGGGCTCATGAACAAGGCAACAATCATTAGAATTACATTTCTGTTTCTTGTGATGATCAGTTTGATTTTTTTTGGCACTATGTAGAAATTGGAACAATGAGAAGTTTTATTTTCCCCTGATAAGATTGCAAATTGGTTTTCTTGAACATTGTAGTGGTTGTAGAAATTCTCTATATTTTTTTCCCTTAGGGCATTGAAGAGGAAGAGTGAGATTCTTATGGTTTCATTATTAGTTTGAGTTTTAATAGAGACTAAGGTTTGTGGCTATGGGAAATTCTAGTAAGTTGAATCTCTTATTCTGAATGGATTGCTAGCTCAAAAATTGTGGCAGTCGACTATAGAGAAGGGCTGGGCATATGTATAGAAAATTTCCTGCATCCGATCTCTGTTTCCTTTATCTTCATTTAGGCCGATGTGGTATGATGATCTGATACAAATATGTCGTTTCAAGATTTGACATTTCGGTCTTCAGATTATTCAGCCTAGTTAAATTAGTTGCTTATTTTGCTCTCCTGTCTACAGTAACTTGATCTTGGTGGACAAAAGTATTTTTTATTAGATTCTTGTGCATTTCTGCTTTTCAGTTCACTAATCCTTGTTATTTAATTTATTCCTGTTTAAGTTGCTTTAATTGCTATGAAAGTCTGTTCTAGTGTATGTGACAACAACTTCTGTTTCTCATGTTTGTGCTCATCAGGATTCTTGAAATGACAATAATCTGTGTCATTAACTGTTTGGTTTTGGTGAAACTTTCAATTGCCTAGAATTGCAATATGTTTTGAATCTCAACGCTTTGAAGAATTTGAACTATTTTAGAATTGGAAACAACAAACCAGAAAAAGAAAACACCATACATCCAGCAAAGACAAGAAGAAAGTGAAAGTGAATGGAAGCAAAACAAAAAAATTGTTCTGTGCTACTTTGATTTGAGCTTATTAGGTAGTGACCTTTGTGGGAAACAATTGTTCTACCCTAGTTGATTGGAGCATGGCCACTTGACCTTTGTGAAATAACTTGAATATAGTACCAACTGTCATTAGTATTTTAGTGAAGTGGATGCATTTAAACTCAAACCTTCATGTTCCATGTTTGAAGCTGAGGTTTCACAATTAAATGACATTCAATCAAAACAAGGAAGCCTGTCTCTCTGTGATCATATAAAATGTATGTATGTGTGTGTGTATTTAATACCCCAAACTTGTTTAGTCACTATGTGAAGATTGAATTGCTTGTATTGGAACCATGGTAAATGTATGTATGTGTGTGTGTGTGTTTTTTTTTTTTTATTATTATTTTAATATCCCAAACTTGTTTAGTCACTATGTGAAGATTGAATTGCTTGTGTTGGAATGCCCTCTCTCTTCAATGGAACCATAGTAAAGTTATTAGATGGCTTGATGCTACTTTAGGAGATGGATGGTTTGCCCTTTGTCTCAACCCATGAAGCAACCCATTTTAAGGAAGTAATTGGGTGACCAAGATTACAAAACCAGGAAGTTGTAAAGTAGCATCTTTCCAAACATTGTCAACCTTGATTTAGTAGGGCATTGTTTGGTGTAAATGGAGAAGTTTGGACTAACAAGTGTGAGGATGTTAGTGTGAGTATGAGAACAATGATATTAAAGATTAGTTCTGTTTCCTGGTTTGAGTATGAGAATAACAATCATTTGTGTAAAAAATTATTGAAGGTTAGTTCTGTGTCTGCTTAGCACTTGTCAATTAGATCATGACCTAACGAAGAATATAATGTCAATTAGGTCATGACCTAACGAATGCTAACCACTTCCCATTCATTAACCAATATGAGAGGTTCTCCCAAGTGAAGGGTTGAAAGAATGCCTACCTATTTCTATTTTTTCCAAGGTTAATTGCAAAAAAATTCTTGTACTGTAATTTTTTTTGGCAAGTTGTCTCCCTCAACTAAAGATATAGTACAGTACATCTTACAAGTTTTTAAAAATTAGGGTTAAATTCATAAAACCCCTGAATTTTCAAAAACCCCTATTTACTATCAATTTCTCTCATATAAGGACAAAATTAAACGGCTCCGTCAATTTGATAACGAAATTACCAAAATATCCTTCCTTTATTTAATACAATAACTTCATAAAAAAAAGTTATTTGTAAATGACGGATGTACCCTTTACGAAGGGGCAATTTGAGAAAATTAAAAAGTAGAAGGGGGTTTCTTGATTGGGTTAAAATCATAAAACCCCCCTCTACTATAAAAAATTCTCATAAAACCCCCCTTACTATGAGGGTATTTTAGTATTTTAACTTCAACAAATGCGTCAAGGGTAATTTAGTCATTTACACACCACTTAACAGGTCACGTGAGATACACATGCGGCTTCTCCATTAATTTCAACGGAAAACAAACGAGAGGGGGCAAATTGATTGATTTTTAATATAGGGGGGTTTTATGAGAATTTTTGGTAAAAGAAGGGGGTTTTATGAATTTAACCCTAAAAATTATTGCAAGGTCTTGCAACTTTTCAATAATGGTGATGGTGGGTCCAAAAATTCTTTAAGCTATCCGACATGCAGCTCAACATTCAAATGGCCAAATTTAAATTGTAGAGAGTTACATCAGCTTATTAGATTGACGTGCTTCTTCATAATTGTGATTTGCCCAACCAACCGGTATAGTATTGGTTAGACTAGCCACTTTTATTATAATTTTTTTATATGTATAATAAAGATATATGTATAATTGTACTTTTTGCATGGCGTGTTCTTGATGAGAGATTAAAAGATTAAAAAAATACATCAATCAGTGCCAAGGCTGGTCGAAACTTGTGTGTGGTCGACAAATTGTGGGCCCGCAAATGGAGATGTCACGGTCCGGTCACTATACGGGATGCCCTTAGAATGTAAAAAAGACAAAAGTAATGAGTGAATTAAAAAAATAATGTCACTTGGTTGAACACCAAAAGAATGTTTTTTGGGATTTCTTGCACAGTTAAAAAACTTGAGGACCATTTGGTGTATACCCGATGTTGGACTCATAACATGTTGATGTACACATCCTTGGTAGGCTCTACTTAGACTCTCGTAATGAAATCATGATCACTTTTACATCTTGTACCACTTACGTAACACAATAGATGGTTTACGCAACACAATACATCGTTTATGAATTAACAATGTAAAATTGTTATGTAAGGGCATGTTTGACAATCGTTTTCATTTTACATTTCTGCTTTCATTCGAAACAAAAACAACTTGTAGAGTGTGTTCAATAGTGATTGGAAGCATGTTTGGTAATGTAAGATTTGTTGCAAGATTTTTGGAAGCAAAAGCATGTTTGGTAAAAAAATGTTTCAAGATTAAGAAACAAAATGACTAGTTAAAAAGGGCTGCCCATAGCTTTTTTTTTTCTTTTTTAGTATTGTTCACTACTACCGTGCAAAAACATTAGGAAACACTAATTTTTTGTTTCTTATTTGGGTCTCGACCTTTTCAGTAACAAATGTAGTACTATTCAAATGATAACAAAAGTTACCAAACATGTTGTGGTATTTTGCTTCGCTATAGTACACCACCCACAATACAAAACACGAAACAAAAACGGTTGTCAAACAGGCCCTAAGCGATCTAAGGTAGTTTCATAAGCGATGTTAAATGATTGTGTAAGCAGTGTAAAATTGTTGTGTTTTCACAGGACATCCTGTGGCACGGGAGAAGATCCGAAATCCTCATATTGCACCTCTGTGTGAGACTCGTGTAACAGTTTCATGGAATCATTTGGTGATATAGCAAATCCAACTCTGATACATTTCCATTAAGGCTAGTTCCCAACTTAAAAACTACTACCTCCCTTCCCAAATTCTTGTCCCTCTTTCCATTTTTGGATGTCTCAAAATTCTTGTCACAATTTCATATTCAATGTAAAAACATAATTTATATTGAAAACTCACAACAACTAACAATTATTTTAAATTGGTAGTTTTGTAATTTTTAAAAAGAATTATACATTAATTGCATATCCCTTTAAAAAGTTAAAATTTCAAAGAGGGATAATAATTTTTGGACGGAGGGAGTAGTTACTTGTGCGATTCTCCGTATCTACTTAAGAGCCTAGGATAATCCAATACACACCCAACTCAAATTACCTTTATGTATAATGACATTAAACTTAAAGCTTAATGGTTCTCTTTACCCTTAATTTGTTAGTTTCTGTATAAGCTAAATTTACTTAATAATCTCCACTAGTCATTTAGGTTAACAACCCTAATAAAAATCTTGTATGTTGAATTATTTAAAGAAAAACACAAATGTGAGACTATCCATCCTGCTCATCAGTGGTGGAGTACGTGTATATTTATACAACATCATCTACTCCTAGGATAAAGTAGGTATATTTCAAATACAATAGTGATTTAAATTCAAACTCGACATGTTCTGTTAGGATGAAGATAAATTTAAATTCAAACTACCAACATCTTCTTCTAGTGCTTATCAGGCTTAACATCTTCCAACGGTTGATCTGTTGCTCTTTTGCACATGTGTTGGATACTTGTTCTGTTATCACTCCCCGTCAACTTGATGTGGGGTTAACCTATAGTCCAAGTTTTTTTTATTATTATTTTAAAATCCATCAAAGAGTGCTCGTGAGAGAGATTTGGTGAAGATGTCGGCGAGCTGTCTAAAAGAGAACAAATCTCATTGTAAGAGTGCAAAGACCAACTTTCTCATGTACAAAGTCATAATCAATGGCAATTTGTTGAAGCATGAAACACTAGAATAGTTGAGAGATTATCATAGAAGAGAATCTGAGGGTTGTCTTAATAAATTCCAATGTCACGAAGAATAAATAAAAGTTATGTTAATTCAATTGTCATTGATGCCATAGTCCTATATTCGGCTTCAACACTTGATCTAGAGACAATAAGCTTTTTTTAGCTCTCCAAGAGATTCAATTAGAACCTAAGAAAGTGCAATTGTTAGTGGTGGAATATCTCGTAGTTAAGTAGCCAACCCAATTCGCATCAGAGAATGCATATAAGTCGAGACTTCTATTTTTAAGTATGTGAAGACCAATGGAAAACATGCCTTTTGAATATCTCATAATTCTTTTTATCATCTGGAAGTGTGCATTTGTATGAGCATTTATGTGCTGACAAAGAGTATTAACTGCATAACGTATATGACATCAGGATAAGGAGTATCTCTGTTGACAATAATGGTTTATTTGGACACCATCGGAGTAGCAATAGGTTTAAAGTCAGCCATGCGTGTGGTATGAAGTAAATTAGTCATATATTTAGACAAAGACAGAAAATCCCACCACTAAATGACTGAACTTGTACGGCCAAAAAATAGTTCAACTGACCAAGGTCTTTTATAAAGAACTCGGTGTCCAGTTGTGTGATTAAATAGACAAGGATGATTTTGGTCAATGGTTGGTGATAAGTGGGTGGGTGTTTCAGTATAATTGGGTAATATAGAGGGAGATAACCAATCAAGAAGGGTGGTGTCATCAATAAGGTTAGCAATTGGTGGTGAAGGTTGATGAAAAGGGATGCGTCTTCATCAAACACATGTCTAGAGATGTATATACGACATATTGGAAGGTATATGCAATGATATCTTTTGTGTTTATCTCTATAGCCCATGAAAATACAAAGAACGAATCTTGGTTTAAGTTTATCTTAGGTGTAGGAACGAAGGAAATAGTCATAACTCGCTGGTATCCAACACGTGGCTTTCACTCCCAAACTACCAAGGTTCTTGGTTATCACATCACTCCACATTTCACAAAATATTCATCTGCTAGTACACCTCAAACGGTGTCCAGACATCTCCAAAATTGTAGTATAATTATCATACAATGAACTATCATAACCACAATTATCTCCCAAACCAAGTTCAAGAAGATAAAACTATAACCAATTCACTTTCCAATCGACCCACTTTTCAATAGCAAAAGTATGCTTACACATATCTTTCTAGCAATTCATCCTCCTTGAATCACAATTCTTAAAGTTCCTACATAAGACAATACCATGTGTATAAGTCCAAACTCACACTTCTCATACGTGGCCTAAGGCCAACGTTTCCTAAGAAGTCATACCGTAACCATTAACTGGTTCACCCACATTTTCAAAACTCATGAAATCTTTACCCTCGGAGTTTCACAATGGATTCTTTCAATCCCACCGGTACTATAAGACAAGGTTCATAGGCAAACAAAATCTGCAGAAACTCTTACTGCTCACGTATCACATCTCCTCCTTAGTTAACAATTGATCAAGGCAAACAAAGAGTGTTCTCATCGTTATCCTTGCATGACATCTAAGCTAGTCATGTCCCAAAACTGAATCAATTCCCATATAACAATCAAAACTCAATCTCTCAAGGTCACACTACCCATAATGATACATCTATAGACTAAATTGTCTCTAGTGATGAAAATCCCACCTCAATAAATGTGTCAATAGACAAAGCTGAGTCTCAATGATAGCCAGTACACCCTCAAGTGTGTCAAATGGGCTAAACTACCCCTCAATGAAAATCACCAAATCCAGGGGTTGCATCTACAAACAAAATTACGTCTATATGAGGACAACCAACAACAATAGATGGGCCAATAGATAAAACTGTGTCCCCCACCACTGATGTGCCAATAGACAAATCTACATCTAAGCAACAACACCAACCACAAATGTGACAATAGACAAAACTATGCCCAGAGTCACCACCAACTGTGTCAATAGAGAAAACTGTGTCTAAATGACAATGGATGGGTCAATAGATAAAACTGTGTCTCCACCAACTGATGTGCCAATAGACAAAACTACGTCTAAATGACAACACCAACTCACAAGATGAGTTAGTAGACAAAACTGTATCCCCCACCAACTGATGTGCCAATAGATAAATTTGTGTCTAAATGACAACAATAGTCTCAACAGATAGTCAGCAGATAACACTACGTCCTCCACCAACTGATGTGCCAATAGATAAAATTACGTCTAAATGACAGCACTACAATAATCATCCCAAATTCTATAACCCTCCAAGAATCTCAACTATCCCTTCAAGTACTCTATCAAGTACAGGAACTCATAATCTCAAGAGCAGTTTAAACTAACTTACTCTTATAATCACAATCTCAATCATATACCAATTTATGAGCAAAACTTGTTATACTCACAACATTCAAGTTTTATTTTCTTACTCGGCAATATCCACGAGTCAATCCCTAATCACTTAGACCTGACATATTGTAAGAGAAGCACTAATCAAGAAAAGATGTCCAGCCGGGCCATTTCACCTCGTTAGCTCAACCTCGGTAATATGTCTTTCCTGTCCTCCTATCTTAAATTCCCTCAAACTTGTAATTACAATCCATTCCCTATTTTTCCACATGAAAATCACTACTTAAAAACTTTTCCAAAGTCCTAGGCTTCCACAACTAGAGTCTATCACAACTCATATTTCTCAACCATTGTACTCTACCTAAGCTTAAACCTTTAGTTAAACTCACCAATTTCCCAAAACCAAAATTCCTAGGTGTTACTAATATGCCCACATATACAATGTACCATTTGATGTAACATCTATACACCCTATAAAGCCGCACAAATCATGCTAATAAGCTAGCATATCACATATTACATATAGCATATAAAATTGAACATGCTTTACTAAATGCAACTAATATCTCATGATGTGTTGCATGATGCACTCAAATGAATCAACACCCTGACTCATAAAACAAAACTCTAATCATACCTCAGTCTCTATGGACCAATCCTCTGATACGTGGACCTTTGATAAGATACACTAGGGTTGATCCCTCTCACTACTCGTGAACCCTGAGTAGACTACTCCATCTGCAATGGCGATAATGCCCTAGAGTTAGGCTAACTCACCAAAAATTGAGTGGTATGCTGTTAAGAGTCGGTCCCACTCTGTATATTCCATCCCAGAAGATAATCTGCTTTGATGTGACCAGTTGGTGGCAGTGATAACAAATCTACTCCACCACTGGTGCCAACTGTACGTGGAGACACTCAGACTTATAGTGACCTGATTGCTGACAATGATGACACACTCTCCTTGACTTGATTGACCACACTAACACGGAAGTCATAGGCACTAAATGCATCATCTGCTGCCCCACTAATCCTACCGATCGAAAGGGCCACTATTCTACTACTTCATTGATTGACTCTTAGAAGAAATAGTATTTCCTTTATATTGTATCTTTTGATTGTCATTACCAACATATTCTGCTATCAGTACTCTTTCCACCACTATAGCATAGCTTGTCAAGCCCAAAATTGCTACTCTGTCCCTTATGAAAGTTCAGAGACCTGTCATGAACTCCTTCACCTTAAGTTCCTCGGTAGAGATCACCTCTTGTGCAAAATGAGCCAAAGATGTAAACTTGGTCTCATACTCCGTAACTATCATATTCCCTTAAAAAAAATCATAGAATTCCTGCCTCAAGCTATCCTTCAAGGTCACTGAAAAATACTTCTCGAATAATAATGCTTCAAACATATTCCAATCCATTACTTCAATATCATGATAATTCCTAATGAAACTCCACCAACGGTTCACCTCACTTGCAAAATAATGGATGACTACTTTCACCTTCAAGTTATCCTCTACCTCTAGTGCGGTAAGGAGTTTGACTATCTCATCTAACCAATTCTCAGCCACAATAGGGTTAGACCCTCCTACATATAATAACGGATTATGTTTTCTGACATGCCCCAATATCAACATCATCCTACTAGGAGCAACTCTAGATCGAGTCTGAGTCTCCTCTTGTGTTTCCCTAGCAATTTGCAGTATAGTCGCAACCATATCAAGCATAACTTACTCTCTATTCATATGGATTGCATCTGGTCCTTCATGAACTTTCTATGGTGGTATCTTGTTATATAGACAACAAGAATACACTTAAAACCTAAGCCAAATCATCCAAAATTGTATGTTTATTCTAAACATATAAGTATCAAATCATATTCCACATAACAACGCCAAAGTTGTATATCCAATACAAAACCTCGAGTCAAAATCTTTAACCTCAAATAAACATATATTCAAATTCTCACCCTTTGTCCAAGGTAATCAAACAAGCCATAGGTTAACACACAATCACAATCTAACACGTGATTGGATTTCACCATTCATCAAAAACCTAAGGTTCAGATCATCAAATTCTTTCAAACATCAAAATGTGGTTCAACCTTTTCCCGTCATCCCTACGTATTCGACTTAGTGCTCTAACAAGGAGCTATCAACTATCTCAAATCCACACATTATCTATCAATGACCCATCGATCCTAGCTATTCGATTTAATGCTCTGATACCAAGTTATCAGGCCCCAATTTTCAACACTCAGTTAAGAGCGAGAAAAATGGGGGTGAACGGTGAAAGTCAAATATCAATATTACTTATCACTAATTATCTCTTATACATTTCACATCTCTAATATCATTATGATACCATGCTATGGTATCAAGTTGTCACGCCCCAATTTTTGACACCTGATTAAGAGCGAGGGAAATGGGGTGAACAGTGAAAGTCCAGTCTATTCACACTCATAAACCGCTCAATTCTAGATCTCAACTTCTTGTGTTTTAATTTCAGAGTGATACTTAGTACATTGGAAATAGGTTTCAAAAATACTCAATTTAAAAAAAAACTATGCTTAATTCTAATTTAAAAACGAAGGAATTATGTCTGATTGAAAGTTGGACCAATTTCGTAGCATAGTATGAATAATAATCACGATCCATTATAATTACAAGGGTGACTCAACCTCAATAATCCCTGAATCAATGTGGAATCATAATTACCTACATGCGTTTACCCATGTATGACTCAACCTCAATAATCCATTATGGTCCATTACATGACGTCCCTAAATTCTTCAATTTTATCTCAACAATCCACCCAGCCACATATTATGATGCATTGTAATGTTGATTACGATGCATCATATTTATGATGCATCACACAAGTTGCGTAACATCCTGTAAAATCCTCTATAATCTCACTCAAACACTCAACTATTTACAACGCATCGTTATTGTGTTTACGATGCATTGTCTTGTCACAATGATTATGATGCATCGTAATTACTCCACAACTACTATAACAAATCCACCAAGTGATTATAATTATCATTTTTATCCCTCTACTCATCTTAAAATACAATCATAGAACTTAATTATCATTTGTACACATTCCGAGCATCTACAATATGATAATTCATCACAATTATACTCTACTTCATACACTTGAAGGTCAAAAATGATAATCTATACATTTCATACGCATACTTCAAAACCATACATTATATTTTCCAAAAGTTATACATAAAACACATGTGGCAATTACATTTGAGATTTAAAGCATCTAGATAAATCAAATGCAAATAAAACATTTCCCAAGAGAACTACTCCACATACCACATGCTGGCATGGATAGCCATTTACATAGTCCATACACAAAATCCAAAATATGTCTCAAGGTGCTCCAATGAGCTCTATTTGTCTAGTCAAGTTCCTCTCGTCATCGGTAATTTACCTGAAAATGGTTTGGGGGAGCGGGGTGAGCATACAACTATACCCAGTAGAGATGACCAAAGCCGCCTAAGCATCGACTCGATGCCGACCTACATAATGTGCATCATATCATTTCTACACTACATGGCATGCTCACAATGTCCATTCTATCAACATGTCAAATATGCAACAAATGACAAATACTCACTTAGCCAAACATAATTATAAAACAACACAACATTCGCCTCAAACTCACAAACTAACACCTTAACATGAATTCACAATTCATGAACCACACTTAAGCCACCAACTCAACTACTTAAACACTACAAATTCCCGGAATGTCACTAACGGAACCTTTCAACCTCATAAACCAAGATTTTTTCAATCCACTAAGATTATCACATGTTGAAATCTGTCAACTTTAAGATTGTCACTATTTTTCTTCATTAATTGAAAACTGCCAATTGAAATAGAGGAATCCATTTTTCACCAATTGAAATATGCCAATTAGAAATACAAGCTCATCACACCTTCTGTGTGTATTCATTCTCATAGTTCAATTTCCTCAACACTCATTCCCCTTTCTACCAAGAGCAACCTACACTAAGCATATACTACACACATATTCCCTTGTATGTAATTCCATTCATAACCATCACCAAATGCACACACATAGAAAAATCCTTTCCTTTGATGCAATTTCTCTAACACATGGCATTCAAAAATTGCAATCAACTCAAGGCATGGCTCAATTAAACCTAATGAGCCTTATGCTTCTTAACTCAACATATACTACATATGCAAAACATAATTGAACCATAAATAGCATATCAAGTGCACAAATTTTCATGAATAACACTCATACAAGTCACTTACATCATGTACTTCACATAAAGGTGGCACATAACTTGCATTTAACATGCATAAAATAATATGCCTCACATACATCATATATATTACATGAAGAACACTCAAAACATGCATATATAAATAAGAGTAAATCAAGGACATGACATTCTATCCCTCTAACTCATACTAACACCTCCATATATCACAAAAATCCTAGAGAATCGATGAAAGGAAGGAGAAGGCACTCCTACCTTAAGATTAAAGTCACTTCTAGCATAGCCCTAGATTTACAGCCCTTCTAACATTGCCAAGCCAACACTTTTTTTTGTCCAAACTGAAGCCCTTGTCGCGCTCTATGACTTATCCTTTTTTAACGACTTCCAAATCCAAGCCTAATCCTTCCAAAATGTAGAGAGAACGGAAAGAGATGAAGTGGGAGAGTTAGAGAGAGATAGAACTATGTATTTATATGGGTGGAATATCTTTTCCAGATATTTATGTTCCCTTAGGGCATAAAATGGCCAAAGTTACCTCAGTTCACTTAACGTACCCTCCCGACCTCCGTTTTTGATTTCGAAAGCGTCTGTGGTTCCGAAATTATTTTTTAACTCATTAAATAATTCGTTTGGCTCACAACCAAAATAATATTTTTTTCAAAAATTATTCGGATTCCTGGGCCCACCCGTACCGCGTCCTAGGGCCCCGTTGATCAAAAAAGTCAAACTTCCCCAAATGTTCTGAAAACTTCATAAAACTTCTAAAAAAAATTTCAAACATGTTTCCCACTCTTGAAATATCCATAACATCATTTAAAATAAATTTACGATGAAAATGATGAAAACTTTAAAAATCGCTCAGATTTGGTTCTGGTCTCTACAATCCAACACCTAGTTAAGATTGCGGAATTGGGGTGAGTTATCATCACAAGTGATCCATCCTCAAAATCATTTATTCATTTGAAATCTTATAATCGCGAAAGCATTGTAGAGACTGGAACCAAATTTGACCAATTTTTAATTTTTCACCATATATGTATTTTAAATGATGTTATGGATGTTTCGTGTCATGTCCCAATTTTTGTGTCCTGAAAACTGACGGTGATTAAGGTCAAACACTCACATTCTAATCATCAATATCCTTTAAACCCATAATTTATCCTTTCTTTTCTAAGAAATCACATTTCTCTAATTTAAATAAATCAGACTTTAAATATCCATCTAATATACATAAGTCAAATGTATAATTACAACTGAAAAAATTTATCCAACATAAAATATCCAATATATTTAATATAAAAATAAATCATATATCCAATATTCTGGACATAAATTAAATTCTATTGAATTTAATCACTAATCTTGACTAAGTACTATCAGTTCCCTAACTGACTCGGTATCATCAGCAATACTTGTAAAATATGGGGGGTGTGAGCTCAAAAGCTCAGCAAGATATGATGAACGCTATTAGTAATTCAGCAAGTCGATTCCCACATATTCTCAAAATATACAATTTAATTACATCACAATAATTAATCATGCTCCAACTAGCATACAAGAATCAACAATTCATATGGCAATGTTGTAGGGACCATGACTAATTTTGGCTGGTTTGCACTTTATGCATCATAATTGTCATAAACATATTTTGAATTATGTTAAGCATGTTCTAAGTGTGAAAAACATGCTTGAAGATTTTTGTAGAGGTTTTGAAACATTTGGAGAAGTTTAACTTTTTGGTCAAACGGGGGCCCGAGATGCGACCCGGGTGGCCCCGAGAATCCAAAAATTTTTGAAAAATATTTATATTTTGTTTTCAACCAAATAAATGTTTAGAGAGTTAAGGAAGTGATTTCAAGACCATAGGATCTTTCAAAATTGAAAACGCAGGTCGGGAGGGTACGTTAAGTAGCCCGGGGTGTTTTAGACATTTGGCGCCCTATATATTATAAATATCTAGGGCTAAGAGATTTCAGCCATTTGGAGACAGTTGTTTCTCTCTCTAATTTCTCCCAACTTCATCTCTCCACCTTTTATCTACATTTCGAGTAGTTTGGCTTGGATTTGGGATTCGCCGAAGAAGGAAAGCGCATAGAGCTCGGCAAGGGCTTCACTTTGGACCAAATAATCTTGAATTTAGGCAATATAGACCTCAGTGAGATTCTTGAGAATTGTTTGGAAGCCTTCCAAATTCGAGGTAGGGGTTCTCATTCTCTTTTAGTTGTTGATTCTAGGCTTTTGGAAGGGTTGGAAGAGTATAAAGTGTGTTTGCATGTATTAGAATGATGAGAGGGTAGGGATTTGATATTCTCTCATTCCCTTATGATTATTATATGCAAAATAGATACATTATGTGATATGTATGAGGTGGTGATTGAGTATGTGCAATGTGTGAAATGTGAGAGCATGACTACTAATGTGCTAGGTTATGTGCATATTTGACTTATATGCAAGAATTGATATGTAGTGAGAAATTTATGCTATGTACTTTATAACTACCTTTTGCATTGGAAAAAGCATAAAAATTACATACTAGACATTATATGTTTGAAATTCATATATGGGGTTATTGTGAGGAAATGGGGAAAATGGACCATGCATGGAATGTCGGAGTTGTCCAACCATGCTATGTAAGTGGCATTGTGGTCCAATGAGGTATGATCGTCGGAGTGGTCCTATCATATAAAGGCTAAGGCCTAAGTCAGAGAATGTCCATATTTGGTAAGTGTCAGAGTTGTCCACTCACATTGGGCAAAACCAACATATTTTTAATGAAGTATGACATTGTCAGAGTTATCCAAGTCATAAGAATGTATCGGAGGTGTCCAAGGTAGCATGATCTTCGGAGCAGTCCAAATCGTATTGGGGTATCAGATTAGGTCCGAGAGAGAGAAGTTATATCTTTATGCTTATGTGATTAATTGTTGAGCATGATATGTGTTTTAATGCATCTTCCTTGATATGAATTGTTTGAATGAACATGTGAGTGTTGAAGGTGACATATTGTGTAATGGTATACATTCATGTAGGTTGGTGTCGAGTCGACACCTAGGTAGGTTGGGGTATTCCTACTAAGCCATTTAGTTGCTCACACCTTTTACCCCAATCTATTTACAAATAAGGCGCCCATGATGGACGAGACATGAAGGACTCAAGTGGAGTATTTTGTAACATGTTTGCTTTATTATGAAAAACTATGGTTTTGGCTATCTATGCCAGCATGTGGCTTGATGAAATGTAATTTGTAGTCATTTATGAACTTTTAATGCTTTTGGACTATATGCATGTAATTCAAATATGACTACAAAGTTGTAGAAATTTTCTTACGAAATGTATGGTTAGATAATTTGTGTTTCTAATTGAAGATGATGGATGGGGAAGGAAAATGATTTGTGGTTATGGGACATGTAGTCGGAGTTGAACTCCACATGTGTTGAAATTCATGAATGTATAATTCTCTTTATGTTGTAAACTTGGAGGATTTGAGCATGTCTGATGAATGAATTGGGATGTGAGGGAAATGACCTCTTATTCCTATTATATGTTGTGTGAAGTGTAATTGACATATCCAACCATGCTATGTAAGTGGCATCATTGTCCAATGAGGTATGACCGTCGGAGTGGTCCCATCATACTAAGGCTAAGGCCTAAAGTCATAGAATGTCCATATTTGGTGAGTGTTGGAGTTGTTCACTCACATTGGGGCAAACCAACATATTGCTAATGAAGTATGACATTGTTAGAGTTATCCAAGTGATACGAATGTATCGGAGGTGTCTAAGGTCACATGATATTTTGGAGCGGTCCAAATTATGTTGGGGTATCGGATTACGTCTGAGAGAGAGAAATTATATCTTTATGCTTACGTGATTAATTATTGAGCATGATATATATTTTAATGCATCTTCCTTGATATGCATTGTTTGAATGAACATGTGAGTGTTGAATTTGACATGTAATGTAATTGCATTCATTCATGTAGGTCAGTGTCGAATTGACACCTAGGTTGGTTTGGGTATTCCTACTGAGCTGTTGATTTGCTAACCCCTCTTACTCCCAAACTATTTACAGATAAGGCGCCTATGACAGATAAATGACTCAAGTGGAGTATTTTGTAGCATGTTCGCTTTATTTGAAAAAACTATGGTTTTAGTTATCCATTCCGACATGTGGCAGATGAAATGTAGTTTGTAGTCATTTATGAACTCTTAATGCTTTTGGACTATATGCATGTAATTCAAATATGACTACGAAGTTGTAAGGATTTTGTTATGAAATGTATGGTTAGATAATTTGTGTTTCTAATTGAAGATGATAGATGGAGAAGGAAAATGATTTGTGGTTATGGGACCTATAGTTGGAATTGAACTCCACATGTGTTAAGATTTATGAATGTATAATTCTATTTATGTTCTAAACTTGGAGGAATTGAACATGTGTGATGAATGAATTGGGATGTGAGGGAAATGGTCTCTTGTTCCAATTATATGTTGCGTGAAATATAAATGACGTATCCAACAATACTATGTAAGTGGCATCATTGTCCAATGAGGTATGGCCGTCGGAGTGGTCCCATCATACTAAGGCTAAAAGCTAAATTCGGAGAACGTCCATATTTGGTGAGTGTCGAAGTTGTCCACTCATATTGCAGCAAACCAACATATTGCTAATGAAGTATGACATTGTTGGAGTTGTCAAAGTCATACGAATATATCGGAGGTGTCTAAGGTCACATGATCTTCGGAGCGGTCCAATTCATGTTGGGGTATCAGATTAAGTCCAAGAGAGAGAAGTTATATCTTTATGCTTACGTGATTAATTGTTGAGCAGGGTATATATTTTCATATATCTTCCTTGATATGCTTTGTTTGAATGAACATGTGTGTGTTGAATGTGACAAGTAGTGTAATGGCATTCATTCATGTAGGTTGGTGTCGAGTCGACACCTAGGTGGGTTGGGGTACTCTTACTGAGTCATTAAGTTACTCACATGTTTTACCCCAAACTATTTACAGATAAGGCGCCATGACGAACGAGACTTGAATGACTCAAGTGGGGTATTTTGAAGTCTGTTTGCTTTGATTCAAAAAACTATGGTTTTCGTTATCCATGTCGGCATGTGGCATGATGAAATGTAATTTGTAGTCATTGGTGAACTCTTAATGATTTTGGACTATATGCATGTAACTCAAATATGACTACGAAGTTGTAAGGATTTTCTTATGAAATGTATGGTCCATTTTGGATTCATGGATGAAAACTATGGATTTTTATCATTTTTAATAGGTTTTAATCATGATTTAGTGGATTATGATTGTGTAATCTTGTTATAAAACTTTTGACTTGGAAAATGCAAGTTATGGGCATTTTAACACTTTCGGTCGCCTAGTCTCTGCAGTAGCCGTCCGAAAGTGTGAGATCTAGAATTTTAAAAAATTGGGTACCTATTTCGGATAGCGAAAAGAGGGCTTCAGCCAGCTGAAAGCATCCTTTTGGCTGACCGAAGCCACTCTCTTATCGACTGACAGAATTGATTTCCTAAAGGTTAGCTGAACCCAGGTTTCAACCGACGGAAGGGTAGTGTTAGCCAATCGAAACTACTTTGGGATGAAATTTTATAATTTTTGAGATAAGAGTGAGCATGTATAGGTTTGTGGACAAGTGTGGGGCCCACTGAACTAAATGATGATGAGTATACGTGCCCATGAGTGTGCGAATAGAGTTAAGCTTCCACAATAATTGAGAGGTTGGGGAGGTTCATTAGGGCTTAATAGACGGACATCACCTCTAGTCTCTAGGAGTTAGAAAATGGGACGTGACATTTCGAGAGTGGGAAACATGTTTGGAAAGTTGTTTAAAGGTTTTTGAAAGTTTTCAAAACGTTTGGAGAAGTTTGAGTTTTTGGGTCAATGAGGCTTCGGGACATTGTCTGGGTGGTCCTAGAAATCCAGAAATTTTTTAGAAAATAATTATTTTTGATTTTAGACCAAATGAAATGTTTAAAGAGTGAATGAAGTGATTTCGAGTCCGTAGGAACTTTTAAAATCAAAAACAGAGGTCGGGAAGGTACGTTAAGTGGCCCAAGGGCGTTTTAGTCTTTTTTGCCCATGGGACTTTAAATATTAGAAATTGCAAAGATATTTCATATCTCTCTTGACCCAGCAGCCGGCCATGGATTTTTCTCTCTCTGTCTTCTTCCCTCTTCCTTTTCTCTTCGTGCTTGGACATCCTTTATTTTTAAAGTAGGGGTGTCTCTTCTTGCTTATTCATCAATTTTAGGGTTTAGGTGGGTTTGGAGAGGTTGAAGATAAGTTAGCATGTATGTGAGGGTTTGTAGGGGCTGTGGTAGTATGTTTACCCAATTTTATTTGATCCTTATATGCTAACTAATTATATGTCATGATATATATGATGTGTGAACCAAGTATGTGCGATATGTAGAAATTGAGAGCATGACTATTTATGTGCTAGATTGTGTGCATAAGTTATTTATATGCAAGGATGGAATATATATGTGGCTATATGTTGTTAGTGTAATAAGAATGTATGTTAGAAATTATTATAGCATGAATGAGGATTTGAAGAGGATAAAATGATATACTATATGTTATATATGTCTAAATTGCATATATGAGATGTTGTGGGAAAATGGTGGAAGGGAGGACCATGTAGGGTACTTTGGAGTGGTCTAACCATGTCATGAAAGTGGTACAATCATCCACTAGGTATGGCCCTCGGAGTGGTCCCGCCATACTAAGGCTAAAGCCTAGAGAATCGGAGTATGTCCATAACTAGTGAGCCTTGGACTTGTCCACTCTCATGACGGTAAACCAACACAATGCCAAGTTGTATGATTCTTTAGAGTGGTCCCAATCATAGTTATTATCGGAGGGGTCCAAGGTCACATGATCCTTGGAGTTGACCAATCATGATTAGGTGTCAGATTAGGACTGAGAGAGAGTGCACATGTATATCTTGTTGTTTACGTGTTTTAACTACTAAGCATGATATGTAGATGTAATGCAATTATCCTTAAATTGCATTGTGTTGAATATACATATTATTGTTGAATGTGACAAGTAGTGTAACAATATACATTACATGTAGGTTGGTGTCAAGTCGAGTTGCTCACCCCTTTTCCCCCAAACACTTTATAGATAAGGCACCGATGATGGACGTAAAGGACTTGATTGGTCACTAGCGCATAGGAACATGTTTTGAGATGTTTTAGAGATTTTGTATAGATATGTATATTTGGCTAGCCATGCCAACAAGTGGTATGAGTATTATTTATATGTTGTAGTAATATTCAATTATATGTAACTTGTATATTTCATTTGGACATTCTGTGCATAAACTATGCGATTGTGATGAACCTAGAGGGGGAGGGGGTGAATAAGTTCTTTGATTTTTCTTACTAATATTTCAAGTTTGGCTGGCACATGCAATCACATAATAATGGACACAGATTTATTGCGGAAAACCCTAGGGTGGGGTTAAAAAACCTCTTCGAACTAAGCTCCACTATGTCTGAAAGGGTAGTTCAATAATCTTCAAATCACTCTCTCACTCACCCAACTCACAACATAGTCACTCCAGCTTTCAACCCAGTTCACAGCCTCCCTAGGCCTGAACCACTCTCACCAAATCTCACAACAGCTTTTTCACTCTCAACCCAGTCCAGGCTTCCCAAAGCCCAAGTTATCTCTTACCATATCTCACCACAATCACTCATACTCCCCCTATCCAAAGTATCCCAATACTTGGACTATATATAGTGATAGTGTAGTCAGTTCGATGTAGTAGTGGCAAGTCTTCAAGTTTTGATTGTCAGTCTTCAAGGTTTATCTTGATAATGAATAAGGCACTTGAACTTCTTGGTAGATAAAGACACTTGAACTCTTCAAAGATAGGATTCAATAGGTACACCTTTAAAATGTAGTTGCAGCGGACTTGTAGTAGACACTCTTTTAATGAATCCTGTTCTCAACTTCTTAAACAACCATTCAGCTTGGAATTCACTTCAGACAATGGTCTATGAATTTCCTTATCTTCGTACCTGTTCATAAAATGGACACAACCACTGGATAAAAACACAGATCAGCTTACTTGTTCAAATCATTGAAGATGAATGATAAGTGTTCAATACTATGCATTTGAACCCTCTTTATTGTATATGTTAGTCCCGTTATTATGTTTACCGAGGTACATTTACGGTATTTTTGTGTTTTTGATGTATTGTAGGTTTTGTACCAAAAAGAGCAATGTTTGAGGTCATTTGCAGTTGAAGAGCAGAATTCAGAAATGAAGCTAAGGCATCTCGATCAAACAAGATGTTGATCTCGATCAATCGGAATCTCGATTGATCGAGGCGTGCATTTTGATTAATCGAAATCTCGATCAATCGAGATTTTGCAGACCCACTTGCCCACTTGCTCACCTGTTCTCCCACTTGCAACAAAATCTACCTTTTTGCACGACTTGGATGGATTTTCTAACTTGAACAAGACACATGGAGATATTATTGACTTAGTTGGTATATATATTGCTATATATATATACATGGTGGGCCCCAAGGATGAAAAGTAGCCACAAATGCACAAAATGAGCCATTTTCTCACAATATACAATATACAATACATAGAGAATTTCGGGAGAGGAGAAGAGGGAGCTGAACCAGACCTTGAAGCTTCATTTTCTCCATCAATGGAAGAGTGCAAGGCTGCCATGATCAACTAACTTCTCTACTAGGGTGTGAGTGAAACCCCTAGCCATGTAAACTTGTTCATTTTTGTAGCATTATTTGGGATTTGTATTTAAATGTTGATTACTTAGTCTAGTGATGATGTACACTTATACATTTCTAATATATATTTATATGATGTTGTTTTTATTCTTGTCTTAGAGTATAATCCATCTTATGAATGCACAACACTTGCATCTTCTACAAAAAGTGTAAGTGATGGCTAAGCAATGGTGTTTAAATGAATGTGTTATTCTTGCTTATATAAAGCATGCCAAGATGAGGTAGTTTGGATGCATTTAGGTTCACGTAGAGAGTAGGGTAATTAGTTAGGTTGAAAAATTATGCTTGTTGAAGATAGATTATGATAGGTTTGCACACACATTGATCTTTTGATATGTTGTTGAGGTCACAAGCCTAATGACATTGTTAGACATTTAATTTTATAAATCCCAAGCTTGCTACATTTATGGACATGTGAATGGCTAGTGGTGGAAACCACCCCTAGTTCTCTCTCCCAACTTATAACTTTTTAATTTTAGTGTTTTTACATTTCATGCAATAGTTTTAAAACAAAAATCAAAACCTTGTTTTTAGAATTAAAGTGAAATTAATCTCTCTTCAAGACAATTAACAACTAGTCCTCGTGGGATCGATACCCTCTATATAGAACCGTATCTACAAAGATTCGTGCTCTTGCGAGTGGTTAAATTATATTTTGAAAAAGGGCAAAAATAAGCTTACAATTACAATCAAGTTTAGCTACATCAATGAAGAAGATGGAGAATAGCATATTAGAAGGTCAATCAAGAATTAGCGAAGATGATACAGGTTTCAATAAGGAATCAACGACCATGAGAAAAATCTGATGTGCGTATATATATATATATATATATATATATATATATATATTTCTCTCATTCTTTCTCTCTCTCTCTTTATTCATTTTCCCCTTTTTTTTCTTTCTCTCACTTCTACACAAATTTCTTTTTGTCTATTATATCATCTCTCTGTGCCGCTCTCACACACCCACACATTTTTTTATTGTTTCTTCACCTCATGATCTCTCTCTAAATCTCATCTTTCCCTTTCTCTCTCTATATGTCTCTTTCTATCACTCTATCATCTCTCTGCACCTCTCATTCTAAACCTTGCAATAGCTCTCTGTTATTACACATCTCCAACGCCGAAAATGAGAAATTAAGCCCACGCTTGTAACAGCTGAGAATAGATTATATATATATCACCTATTTTCTTTTTTTTTTCTTTTTAAAAAATATATATATTATTTTGAAACCCTAGTAACTTTCAGTTCCCGAATTGTTCCTGCACCAATGTTGCCCTGGCAATAAATCCCAAAATGTCCTTTGAAAAATTGACTGAATTGCCCCTGCAATTGGGTTAGTGGAAATACATGGAAAGATATAATAGAGCAACGCAATTAATTAAATAATAGAATTATGTGAAATGACTCTAATGCCCCCTACAGATCATTTTGACATTAAAACTTGGGCAAGCATACTCAAGGGCTTCCCAGACCATCAATCTCCCCCTTTTCCCTTTTAATGTCAAAAACCAACCAAATTACCCTAACATTTTTCTCCCCCTTTTTGACAATGAAAGTCAAAAGGGTAAGAAAATAGAGAGTTAGTGGGGAGGAAGGGTGAGACCTAAGGCAGTGCGAAGAGCCTCAAACCTGGTCAGAGGCAAGGGTTTAGTCATAATATCTGCTAATTGTGCCTTAGTTTGATATACTCGATGAGTATATTTCTTTTTTGCACATTATCCCTCAGGAAGTGTGGCTTTTACTAATAGCAATTGCACTTTGATTATCACAAAAAATGGTGATAGGTGTAGAGAATTCAATGCCTAGATTTGTGAGTGTGGTTCTCATCCACAATGCTTGAGAGCAAGCTTGTGCAGCTAAAATGTATTCAGCTTCTGAGGTGGAGAGAGACACAGAAGCTTGCTTCTTACCAAGCCATGAAACCACATTATTGGCAAATATATAACAACATCCTGAGGTATTTTTTTTTTATCAATTTGTTAACCACCCCAATCAGCATTAGAGAATGCCACAAGAGACAACACTGAAGAAGGGGTATAATGCAATCCGAGTCTAGTGGAGCCTTTAATATATATCTAAGGATCCTTTTGACAGTTTTCAAATGTGAGACTCTAGGATCACTCTAAAATCTAGCAACTAAACCAATTGCAAACATGATGTTAGGCCTTGACGTAGTAAGGTATAAAGGACTTCCTATCATAGACCGGTAAAGTGTATTATCTATAGGGTTAGTGGTACATTCTTTGGATAATTTTGTAATGATAGACATGGGAGTAAACATTGGTTTTAAATCACCCATGTTAAACTTTTTCAGAATTTCTTTTGCGTACTTCTCTTGAGATATGAATATACCTTTAGCATGTTGAATGATTTAAAATCCTAAGAAATATTTCAAAGTGCCTAACATGGATATTTGAAACTTAGATTGCAAAAGTGCAGCAAATTGTGTGATTTTACTCGAGTGTGAACCACAAACCATTATATCATCCACATAAATTTGCAAAATTAAAAAATTTGAGTTAGAGTGCCTCACATAGAGTGTGTCATCAACCTTTCCTCTTTGGAAACCATGTTCAATAAAAAAGGAGTGGAGTTTGTCATACCATGCCCTTGGAGCTTGCTTGAGTCCATAAAACGCTTTTATGAGCTTGAGAACATGTTGAGGATGCATTGTATCAACAAATTCCTCAAGTTGCTAAATGTATACTTCCTCTAATAGATCACCAATTAGAAAAGCAGAGTTGAAATTTATCTAATAGACCATTATTCTCTTGTAGCATGCAAAGGAGAGAAGCATTCGGATGGACTCTAATCGAGCAATTGGAGCAAAGGTCTCGTTATAGTCTAATCCGATAATTTGAGCAAATCCTTTACAGACCAATCGAGCTTTGTTTCTTATGACTATTCCTTTTTCATTCATGTTGTTTCGGAAGATCCACTTAAACCAATAACATTCTTAGTGGTGGCTTCGGCATGAGAATCCAGGTATCATTCTTCTTAATTTGCTGTATTTCCTCCTTCATTGTAGTTATCCAATCGGGATCCCCTTTCACTTTAGAGTAGTTCTTAGTTTCAATAGAGGATAACATAGCAAAGTGACTATGCTCATCCTCAACTATAAGTGGTAATGCCTTCTTCTTAGCTCTTGTGAGAGCCCTTCCTTTATTGTTGTCCAGAATATTTTCTTATTGTACTTCTTTTTGTAGATTTGGATATCTAGGTTCTCTTTTTTCTTCTTCAACAGTAGTGGATGAGCTAGGTTGCTCATTTTTCTTTTTGACTTCTGGAGGAAAATATTCTTCGAAGTCTTCCTTTAGAGTGTTGTCCTCTTTATCAATCTTCACATGAATGGATTCCACCATCTTCTTGGTTCTTAAGTTATAACATTTTTAGGCTTTACTCTTGGTAGAATATCCCAAGAAGATGCCTTCATCAGCTCTTGAGTCAAACTTTTCCAGATTATCATAGTTGTCGTAGATGAAGCATTTACTTCCAAAGACTTTAAAGTAATGCACAGTTGCAGGTCTTCCAAACCACAAGTCAAAGGGTGTCGTTGTTGAATTTGACCTTAGGAGAGCTCTGTTGATAATGTAGACCGCTGTGTTTACTGCTTCTGCCCAAAATTTCTTGGATAAATTCTTCTCAAATCGAAGTGTTCTGCCCATTTCTTGAACTGTTCTGTTTCTTCTTTCAACTACCCCATTTTGTTGAGGTGTTTTAACTGCTGAGAATTCTTTCTTAATTCCCTTTAAGTCACAGTAATCACTGAATTCTTTAATGATGAACTCAGTTTCAAAATCAGGATCTAAGTCTCTTAACCCTGTAACTTTTCTCATTTTCAACATGATTAACAAACTCTTTGAAATGAATTATAGTTTTAGATTTTTCTTTCAGAAAATAAATCAAAGTCATTCTACTGTAATCATCAATGACAAGCATAAAATACTTGCTACCACCAATACTTGTGGTCCTCATAGGTCAATACAAATCCATATGCACAATATCAAGTGGTTTGGAGGTATTCACTTCCTCTGTTTTCAAAGAGATTTTTGTCTGCTTACCTTGTTGGCAAGCATTGCATACTTGATTTTAATTCAGAGACAAATTTGGAAGACCTCTAACAGACTTATACTTGATAAGATTTTTTATGTTCTTTGAATGCACATGCCCTAACCTTTTATGCCAAAGTGTTGAATTTTTCATCTTAGTGAAATTGTAAACAGTGTGTGAGGAGTCTTCATGAATAGTGTAGACATTTCCTGGAACTCTACACGCAGCAAAAAGAGTTTTACTGAATTGTTTATCAGTAACATTGCAGTTTTCTTTGTCAAAATTTACAAAGCTACCAGTGTCACATAATTGACTCATACTCAACAAGTTATGCTTTAAACCCACAACATAGAGCACATCACTTAGCATAGGCATTTCTTTGTTTTTAGGTATTGTGCCTTTTTCCTACAATTTTTCCTTTTTTATTATCTACAAAAATAATTGAATCACCATCAAAATTTTTAATGTCAGCAAATTTTGTCTTAGCTCTTGTCATGTGCCTAGAACAACCACTATCAATATACCACTTGGTATTAACATTACAAGTTTTCCAAGCAGTGTAGACAAGCATGCTTACAGAGTTTAATTTCTTAGGAATCCACATCATTTTAGTTTTAATCAATCCTTTTGAATTTACAGGTGCTCTATGCATGTATAAATCTGTCTTTCTAACATACATGGGTTTCAGCTTCACATAATTGGGATATGCAATTCTAGCATATGCATTCTTAATCCTAGATAAATGATAAGCATTAAAAAGAATTTCATATTTTGGTCTACTAGCTACATCAATAACAAGATATGAAGAATATATATTACCATTCTCAGCTTTAACAAAAATTGGGTCGGATTTGTTTGATTTCATCTGAGTGGCTATGTCGTCAAATCCAATACCCGTTTTGCCCACTTGCCTCATAGAATTTTCCCAGATCTCATGCATCTTTCGAGATCTCTCAAGAAATGAACTTAGTTCTAGTTTGCACCTTTTAATGCTCCAATCTGGTTGTAGAGTCCGGTATTTCATTAGATAGCACATAGTAAGTGAAATGACATATAAGGTAAATAAGTTTACGCTTAAGTGCTTGACAAGCAATTCCTTTAATATTTATAGCTCCGAGTTGGCCCTTTTCAATTGCTTCTTTTGTTCACTACACTTTTATGCCAACCTTTCACATTCAGCAAGGACTTCATCAACATCAAGCTCTTCTTCACTCTTAGAATCTAAACTAGCCATTTCTGATTCTTGTAAGGTTATAAACAAGCATACCTCTTCATTATTCTCATCACATGATTCTTATTATTCTTTTTCTGAGCTTTAATCCCAACAAGTGTAATAGGCCTTTTTCCTACACTTTCCTTTGTACTGCGAAACACTGAACTTCTTGTGTTCTTGTTTCTTGGGAGCAGTTAGACAATTAGCTATATAGTGACCTTACTTTCCACACCCAAAACAACTTTGTCCTTATTGTTGCTTTGCTTTTTTCCTCATCTTGAAATTTTTGAACTCTTTTGCTATGTAAGTCATTTCATCTTCAGAGTCATCAGAATTTGATTTCTTTTCAATTAGAACCTCCACTTCTTTTGCTTTTAGAGTTGACTCCCTCCGTGTTTGAGTAGGAGGTCCAATTCTCATCTCATAAGCTGTGAGAGATGAATCCAGCTCATCAATGCTGAGTTTAGATATGTCTTTGTCTTCTAGAATGGTGACTTTGGGATTAAGCCTATCAGTCATAGTGCTCAGTATCTTTTTGCACACCACTTTGTCTTCAATTTGTTCACCCAAAGCCCTCATGTCATTTACAATCTCGTTGACTCTGAAGAAGTAATCCGCCACATTTTCTCTTTTGTACATCTTAAGACTATCAATCTTGACTTGATGAAGTTGAATCTTATTTTCCTTGATGGTGTTGTTTCTTTCATGTGCAGTTACAAGTGAATCCCAAATTTCCTTTGTAGTTTTACAATTTTTCACTCTTGTAAATTCTTATTTTTGAAATGCTTTGTATAAGGAATTTCTAGCCTTCCCATCAACTGATTTGGCAATCTTGTTAGTTGCTAAAAAGTTTGCAGGATCAAGGATGACAACCTCTTCTAATGTAGCATGCTAAACATCATAGGAGATGGACAATAAGAAACTCTTCATTTTAATCCTCCAAGTGTCAAAGCTAGTGCCGTAAAAAATAGGAGCCTTGTGAGTTGAACTATCTTCAGCCATACTTAGGATCTTTACTACCGGTGGTTAAACCAAGAAATGCAGACTTGTGCTTTGATACCAATTGATGAACCTAGAGGGGAAGGGGGTGAATAGGTTCTTCGATTTTTCTTCCTAATATTGCAAGTTTGCCGGCACATGAAATCACACAATAATGGACACACATATTTATAAAGGAAAACCCCAGGGTATGGTAAAAAAACCTCTTCGGAGTGAGCTCCACTATGTCTGAAAGGGTAGTACAGTAATCTTCAAATCACTCTCTCACTCACCCAACTCACAATATAGTCACTCCAACTCTTAACCCAGTGCACAGCCTCCCTAGGCCTGAACCACTCTCACTAAATCTCACAACATCTTTTCCATCTCAACCCAGCCTAAGCTTCCCAAAGCCCAATCTATCTTTCACCAAATCTTACCACAATCACTCACACTCCAATTGTCCAAAGTATCCCAATACTTGGACTATACATAGTGATAGTGGAGTCAATTCGATGTAGTAACGGCAAGTCTTCAAGCTTTGATTGTCGGTCTTCAAGGTTGATCTTGATAATGAATAAAGCACTTGAACTTCTTGGCAGATAAAGACACTTGAACACTCCAAAGATAGGCTTCAACAGCTACAACTTTAAAGTGTAGCTGCAATGAACTTGTAGTAGATACTGTCACGCCCCAAAATTCGGACCGCCGGGACTCCCCCGAACCGACCTAAATCCTGGGTGTGAACCCGTTCATTAAACCCTAATGAACCCCGTCATATCTCTCGATTACCGCAGAATCTAATCATACACATGTAATTATCCATGCGTATACTCATCACTATCCATCCCAATAGGCCCCACATCGGTCCATGCATCCATGACAATCCATTTCCACTCCTAAATCATGAAAAATCACAAAATTTCACACTTTTAAGGTTTATAAGACTTTGAGGCGTCTCAAACTCCATTTTGAGTCGCCTGGAACTTCCAGAAGGGTCGAATTCATCAAAAAATATCTTTGAGGCACCTCAAACTCCACTTTGAGGTGTCTCAAAGATTTCCAGGCACCTCAAAGTCCACTTTGAGTCGCCTCAAACTACACCTGTCCTGAATTTTTGACAGCATTCCTCAACCTAACTTTAAATGCTAATATCTCACAATCCGTAAGTCTGTTTGACGTGAAATTTGGCATGGATTATCCTCAACATATCTTATTTCTAACCCAATTTGAATCATTCAAAAATACCAACCACAACTCAAGTTATACTCAAATTAGTGGGTGTAGGTCAGATTTCCAACCTTTGCGCCAAAACATGCACATCTTCTTCAATATAAATCGAAACAAGGCCCAGGACCTATCATAACGAAGCTAACACATTTCTCTTCTATATACATATATAATGTGAAAAATCACAAGTCACAAACCACATACACCAAAACTCATATTTAAGTGCATGAAACCGTAAAACATGAATGATACATGTTCTCGGAATACAAATGGTCTTTACATATTCATCTCATGCATATGGTCCACAATCCGGACATGCATTCCACAAAACAACATAAAGTCTTTAAAAGGACCAAAATACTCCATGCCAATGTACTATTGGGGAGACTCCATCACCTCCTTTCCATTCCCTGAAAAATGTTAATCCTCATATGATGAGCAACCACAAGCTCAGTAGAAACGTTTAAAACATAATCCCACCAATTATATGAATACCACATAACCATACAATTGCATTTAACATAATGAAAATTTTATGCACACAACACAACCATATCACAAACAAGATGGAATGCAATATGACATGCACAACTCCCTCATCCTTCCCACATATTGGTCTCCAATTCCTGTGGACAACCAATCCCACCTATAGAGGGTTACCTTTACTGGAATACCTCTTGAGGGTTACCTTTACCGGAATACCTCACTACACATCAATCCATGAGGGTACCTTGACCGGAATACCTCACGAGGGTTACCTTTATCAGAATACCTCACCGTTTTACCGAATGGATTCCACCGTTCACATTGCTTGCCTCCCTCACCATACCAATGAAGATGAATCGCACAATTTTATCAATATACATTCATAATTTACAACCAATGAGGCATTTAACAAAAAAACTTAAACAAATTCCCATTTAGGCATCATATGCATTTACAATGAACATGTTTCACACCTCTACATTTCACATAACCACACATCCTTCACAATGTTTTTAGAGCAATTTATTAAATACATGAAAGTCACCCTCACAATTATACATGAATCCACCAACATAATTTCACAAATCAATCCCAACATGCTCATAAATTTCTCTAAGGCATTTATAAACATACAATCATATCAACCAACATTATGAGCACATTTAATGATATAAAATAGCATGCTTGAACATTGAGGGACATCTATTTACTCCACATAACCAATTGGTTATCATAGACAACCAATATACTCACAAGAATCCCGAATTTTATGATTTAAACATTCCTACCTCAAATTGGAAGAGCTTCCAATTGAATTCTCCCAAATCTCACCCAAAAGATCAACCTTCTCCAAAATTGATTTTGGACCAATCAATCTCAAGCTCTCAACGCATAGATCATTTCTTCCTTCTTCGGCGAACTCAAACTCTCACTCGAAGCCCCTCAAAATTCATGAAGAAAGGAAGAAGATGAAGCTGCTATGTATATATATGTATAGATGCTTACATGGATGCTAGAATAAGAGAGTGAGAATGGTTGAGTTCTCATGGCTATTTATAACCTAAATGACCAACTCATAATTACAAGTATGCTATTACCTTTTCACTAAACCTTTTCGGGGCTCATTTTTGGAGTTTTGAAACTCTGATTGATATGAAATCGATTCCGTCGCGCGTCAAATATTTTATTTAAGCTACCCTCAAAATTTGAGGTCATTCTGAGACTTTCAGATTTTTTAGGCCCATGGGGCCCGCACCCCTAGGTTGACCAGACCTGAAAAAGTCAAATTTTGTCAAACACTCTGAATACTTCTCCAAACCTTAAAAAAGTTATCTAAACATGCATTTTACATTTAAAACACATATACAATTATTTAATGTCTTAATATGACAATTAAATGGAAATTCAAGAAAACTGACCAAAAATGGTCACGGTCCTTACAGATACTCTTTTAATTAATCCCGTTCTCAACTTTTTAAACAACCATTCAGCTTGGAATTCGCTTCAGACAATGGTCCATGAATTTCCTTGTCTTCATACTTGTTCTTAAAATTGACACAACCACTGGATGAAAACACAGATCAGCTCACTTATTCAAACCGTTGAGGATGAAAAAGATGGAGAAGAGCATATCAGAAGCTCAATCAAGAATTAGCGAAGAGCATACAGGCTTCAGTAAGGAATCGACGACTATGAGAGAAATCTAATATGCGTATATATATATTTTTCTTTCATTCTTTCTCTCTATATATTTACTTTCCCCTTTTTTTTCTTTCTCTCACTTCTACACAGATTTCTTTTGTCTATTATATCATCTCTCTGTGCCGCTCTCACACACCCACACATTTTTTCATTGTTTTTTCACTATTCTAACAGTTTCTCTCTAAATCTCATCGTTCCCTTTCTCTCTCTCTATGTCTCTTTCTATCACTCTGTCATCTTTCTGCGCCTCTCATTCTAAACCTTGTAATAGCTCTCTGTTATTGCACACCTCCAGCACTGAAAACGAGAACTTAAGCCCACACTTGTAATAGCCGAGAATAGATGATATATAAATATCATCTATTTTTTTTCTTTTTCTTTTTAGAAAATATATATATTATTTTGAAACCCTAGTAACTTTTAGTTCCCAAATTGTCCCTACACCTTTGTTGCCCTACCAATATATCCCAAAATGTCCTTTAAAAAATTGACTGAATTGCCTCTGCAATTGGGTTAGTGGAAATACATGGAAAGATATAATAGAGCAAGGCAATTAATTAAATCATAGAATTATGTGAAATAACACTAATGCCTCTTCAAATCCTTTTGACATTAAAACTTGGGCAAACACGATCAAGGGCTTCTCGGACCATTAGATTGGTTTTTAGATATTGAGAATGGATGAGAGGATATATGAGTTTGAAAAAAATGTATGAGGATTCATGAGATTATGTGATTCAAATGTATGGTTTTGGTTAAGTGGATGTTGTCCTAACTTTTCAATGTCTTGAAAGGTTGTGTGAAATAAGCCTAAGGACTTAGGAGGTTAAGTAAAGGAAAACTTGTTCAAAGTGTACATTTTAGGTCTTGTTTATGACATGTATGGACCGTAGAATCTATGAGTGATGAATGTATGATTTTCTTCAAGTTTTAATCATGTTCTAAGTTTGATTATGAATTGGTATTGTGGTGGAATGAATTTGGGCTTGAAAAATACAGGTTTTGAGCTTCTGGGCACTTTTGGTTTCCTAGGCTCTGCAGCAGCCGACCGAAAGTGTGAGATCCCAAACCTTTTCAAATGGGGGACCTGTTTCAGCTGGTTGAAGGAGGGTTTTAGTTGAATGAAAGCTCTCTTTCAGCCAATCGAAATTGACCTCCAGTCGACCGAAAGAATAACAGGAAATTCTGGAAATTTTTTTATTGAGCCCAAACTTCAATCGGATGAAACTTCTTCGTTTTAGATCAAAATTGAGTGTGGTTTTTTTAAATCAAGTATTTTTTAATCCTTTATCCAATAGTGTACGTTTTAATTTTAAGTTCTATTCACACAAGGAGTTGAGTTATGGAATTGATTAGTTTTTCTATGTGGCATGTTTGCTACTTTGCATGTGTGAAAATTGTAGGCCATTACAAGTTGGCTATGCAAGTGTGGTTTGATTTAGGGTCCATTGAGGTTGGTTAAGGATGAGTTGTGCACATCTATGTACAAGAATAAAGTTAAGCTTCTGCATTATTTGAGAGTAAAGTTAGGGGTTAATGGACAGGTTCACCCTCGGTTTTCGAGAGTCAAAAATTCAGGGCGTGACAACTTGGTATTAGAACATGGTACCTTAGTGAGACAATTCAGTGAAAGTCTTCATACAAAAAAATATGATATCAAGAGTGATTGTGATTTGAAGTGTGGCTCGGTAAATCCAAACACACTCGATTCCCAAGAGTCGGGAATTGGTTCATGACAACTATAATCATAATCATACATTTAAGAGTATATGTATACTTATACGAGTCAACACCTGCATGTGGGTCCCATGTTAGCGAGTATGTGCATATGAGTTCTGTTCGTTATTCCAATACTCGGCAACTACTTAAGATACATCATATTGTAACTGACGATGCAACATAATCCATTATGATACATCGTAATTAAGATTATGATGCATCGTAATGTATGATGCATCACACACATATCGTAATATGTTACAAAACACACTATTTTTTAGTTCAATCTCTTCAATTATTCTGATATATTGACTCGGCCATTTCGATACATTGTAGCATTTTGATACATCATAACAAGAGTTACAATCCATCGTAATGCCTCGACTTTGGTGACCTGTTTTGGTGAAAGTTGCTCCTATGGCATCCAATTTTCATTCATTTCCATACATACATTCACCATGCATAATTATACTCCAAGTATGTACAATAATATGGATATCATGATTGGAACTTAATTGCATCATTCAAAGTGGACCAAGTCTGAAATAGACATAAAGTGTCCAAGTTCCTGTATTGATAGTCTTAACAACAAGTATCTAAAAGATGTGTTCAAGTCTCATATTCAAGTTACAAAACCACTAATTTTCTAAGACATGGCCTACGAAATCATAAGGTAAATGATCTCAAACAAGAGATCTAGCTCTCCAATCCCAAATTATCTCAAGCTCTGCCAACCACTGGCGCCTTATCTATAAAATATTTTGGGGATAGGGGGTGAGCGTCAACATGCCTTATCTATAAGTATTGTGGAGAAACAAAAACATTCTTTTTCTTGTTTAAATTCTTTTAAGCTTGAGAATTTTTAGATTTGTTCCAATAATGTGATTTTTTAACATGAACCCTATACTTATCAAAAGAATTATGCACATGAAAATTAGAATTAGAATGTCTTCTCTTTATATAGCAATAGTGTTGACTATGTCCATTCTTACCACAAAAAGAACAATAAAGCACACTGGACACAACATTAGCATGCAAAGACTCAACATAAGGCTTAGGTTTAGGTTTAGACACATTCAAGTTCTTGGGTTTAACAAAAATAGTTTTTTCCTTAGACGATGACCCAACAAAACCTAATCCAGTTTTATCTCTTACAGGCTTACCAACATTAATCATGCTATCAAGCTTAATCTGTCAAGAAGTAAAAGCATTTAATTTCTCTTGTGATTTTTTCAATTCAGGCTCAAGAAAATTAACTCTAGCAATAACAGAATTTTTGGCAGAAATAGCTTGACTTACCTCATTTTCGAGAAACTTGACTTTGCCTTGAAGATTCAGAATTTTAGCTTTACTTTCTTCAATCAACTTCAATTGATCTTCATTCTTTTTTTTCAAAGTTTCTTTCTTAGATTTTTCTTGCTTCAGCTTCTCAGATTTTTTATTATAAGCTTCCAGCAATTTCTCAAAGAGTTCTAGCAGCTTGCTTTCACATGGTTCTATGTCAGACTACTCAACTTCTGAATCATCAGACCCTACTTGAGTGAGTGTAGTGATGCGGCTAAACTGTGATTATATTGTAAGCTTAATTTTGCCCATTTTATCAAAATATAATTTAACCACTCGCAAGAGCACGAATCTTTGTAGATAAGGTTCTATATAGAGGGTATCGATCCCACGAGGACTAGTCGCAATTGTCTTAAAGGAAGATTAATTCTACTTTAATCCTAAAAATAGGTTTTTGAGTTTTGTTTATACACTATTGCATAAATGAAATGACAATAAAAGTAAAGAGTTTAAAGTTGGGAGAGAGAACTAGGGTTGGTTTCCACCACTAGCCATTCGCATGTTCATAAGTGTAGCAAGCATGGGATTCATGAATTAAATGCCTAACAATGTCATTAGGCTTGTGACCTCAATGACATATCAAAAGATCAATGTGTGTGCTAACCTATCATAATCCATCTTCAACAAGCATAGCTCTTCAACCTAACTAACTACCTAATTACTCTACTCTCTAAGTGAACACTACATGCATCCAAACTACCTTGTCTTGGCATGGTCTATACAAACTAACATCACACATTCATTTAAACACCATTATCTAGCCATCATTTGCACTTCTTGTGGAATATGCAAATGTTGTGCATTTAAGTGACAAAATCTACTCTAAGACAAGAATAAATTCCAAATCAAATGAATATATATAAGAAATGTATTTGTGTACATAGTCACTAGGCTAAATAATCAACATTTAATTACAAATCCCAAGTGCTACAAAAAGGAACATGTTTACATGGCTAGGGCTTCAACAACACCCTAGTATGGAAGTTAGTTGCTCATGGTTGCCTTGCACCCTTCCATTGATGGAGAAGATGAAGCTTCTTGGTCTGGTTCAGCTCCTTCTCCTCTCTCCCGAATGTCTCTCTTCTTGATAGTCTGATGTCTATTGAGAGATATTTGAGATATGAGAGATATGGCCCTTTTTGTGCTTTTTGGCTCCTTTTTCTACCTTGGGGCCCACCATATATATCAATATATATATCTCTTGTATCAAGAAGGTACCCAAAAGTCTTGTTCAAGTCAGACAATCCCCCTAAGTCGTGCAAAAAGGGGGATTTTGTTGCAAGTGGGAGAGCAGGTGAGCAAGTGGGCAAGTGGATTCTGCAGAATCTCGATTGATTGAGATTGGATCTCGATTGATTGAGATTTCGATCAATCGAAATGAGATCTCGATCAATCGAGATTTCGATTAATCGAGATCAACATCTTGATTGATCGAGATACCTTTGGCTGCATTTTCTGATTTCTTCTCTTGACTACAGAAAGCTTCAAACTTTGCTCCATTTACTCCAATACCTGCAAAACATCAAAAACACAAAAATACCGTAAACATATCTCGATAAACGCAAAAAGGAACTAACATATACAATAAAGAGGGTTCAAATGCATGGAATTGAACACTTATCATGTAGTGTACACCTCTATTTCACCTATATTAGAAGAAGAATCATTAGCAGTATCATCATTCAATAAAGCAATAATAGCAAGGGAATCATTGTCAATAGAAGAATCACTATCAGAGTTAGAAGATTCAAACTCAGAAATAGTAGCTTTCATGACTTTCTTTTTAGTTTTTGAACTTTTTTGTTTACTAAAGCAATTTTTCTTAGGACTTGGACATTGATTAGATGTATGACCTTTACCACCACATGTCCAACAAGTAAGTTCAATCTACCTAGAGTCATCTTCTTTCTCTTTTCTTTCCTTACCTTTGGATGATGAGCTTTGATTCCGAAATTTATAAGGATTTTCTTTTCTCAAATTTCTAACATTTTCATATTCAAGAATCTTTCTAAATTTCCTAGCCACGAGTGCAACATCATTATCTGAATCATATTCAAAACTTTCAATTTTTTCAACTTCAGATTTTGAAAATTTTGAAATATTTGACAAACTTGAATACTTGGAAGTCTTTGAGGTTTTTAAAGCCAATTCTTTTTTTTTCTGAAGCTTTGGATATTTCATCTCAAAAGTTTGAATTGATCCAACAAACTCAGCCACCTCCATTGAATTTACATCTCTGCTCTCATCTAAAGCTTCCAACTTAGCTTGGAACCTATCAGGCAATGATCTCATGATTTTTCTAATAATCTAAAAAGAAGGAATTTTCTCACCAAGGTTAGCACTACTTTGAACAATATCATTAAGCCTAGAATAAAAATCAGAAAATATCTCATCTTCATCCATTCTAATTATTTCAAATTTAGTGGCAAGCATTTGTAACTTAGATCTCCTTACCCTGGTGGTACCCTCATGAGTTACTTGTAAAATATCTCATACTTCTTTCGAAGTGAAACATGCAGAAATTTTATCAAATTCAGATGGAACAACAGAATTAAATATAGTATATAAACCCATGTTATTATTATTAGCATCTTCATGCTCAGCATTAGACCATGTTGTTTTATCCTTTCTATAGTCATAATAGCATCACCATCACCAGTGGTAGTGGTAGGAATTTTATAGCCATTCTCTACAGCCATCCAAACTCTCTCTCCTTGAGATTTTAAAAAGGTTTTTATGCGAGACTTCCATAAACTAGAATTTGAACCATCAAACAAAGGAGTATGCTGAATCGATCCACCCTCTTTCATACTAGATTCCATGATAATTTTTGTAAACAAAAATAAATTTTGATTTTAAAAATACTTCGCAAGGAACAACTCACAAATTAGAGAACACTACTCTGATACCAATTGTGAGTTGCACGGTGCGGAAGCAGTTGCGAAAAGTATTTTAAAACCTAGAGGGGGGGTGAATAGGATCACTTGCTCGTTTGCTTAATTTTTTAATTAATTCAATTTTAAGTCCAATTAACCAAACTATTAAAGCAAGTAAATAACTTAAAGTGCAAGTAAAGAAAAGAATGCACCAGATATACATGGAAACTCAAGGTGGGAAAAATCATGGAGGGAGGTGGAAAGCCTCAGGAAACCAATCCACTATGATGAAGCAAAGTACAGCAGACTTATGATTGTTCTGTCAAAAATCTGATGTGGAACACCTCATGCTTATGATTGCGACAACACATCCAACTACTACAGACTTCCGACTAACGTCATGATCCTTATAGAAAGGTTGCTGGAAGAACAAAAATACTCAGCAAGTATTTCGTTCCCTTCGTAGTGCGATCTAGTCACCTTTCTTCCTCATCAAGTAAGTAAGCGAAGAACCATCAATCCAATGTTCTGATCAGAAGATACATTTGATGCAGTCTATAAGCAGCTAATCAGTTGAAGAACACCATCCTAAATATCACTCGTGAAGTATAGATGTGTGCTTTCAAAAATATATAGCCCTAATTATATTGTATATAATCTCTCTCTAAAAATATGTTTCAGGTATATGGTACTTGCTTATTTTGTAGATAAAATATGAATACATATATATAGGCAAGGAAGTTCTAATTCTACTTGGAAAAGAAGTTGAAAACCAAAATAGAACTCTCCTAGAAGTTTTAAACCCAATAGGAATCAGAATTTTCGTCAAAATCTATTTCCTATTTGGAACAGGCTAAGTGGGACCCATGCCAAATAAATAGGACCAGTGGGACTTTGTAAAAACCTGTAGAAACTAAACTGTCGAGACAAGTTGGATCGGTCCTAAATATTGGTGACCGGTCCTACTTTGAAAAACCCTAATATTTTTATTTAAACCCTGGTTTTTCAAAATAGGCTCGAAAATAAAAAGTGCAGAGTGTCCTCACCATACTTACCTGTACTATATGGTATTCTTACTGATTTATTTGCATCCATACACTTGAATATCAGCTCGAAGTTGTCGATGATCAATACAAAGAATAAATCAAAAATTACAACTCGATCAATTAGGTTTTGATCACTAAAATATGCCAATTACAAATTTATATATCACAAGTATGACATTCTTATGTACTACATGGCATACTTCCAATGCTCGTGGAATGCTATCATGGCATTCCTACCCACTACATAGCATACATCAATGCACGTGCTCAACGAATCTCGATTCGATGTTTGAATGGAACACATAACAACAATACTTAATTTAAGTAGAAGGCCACATAAGCATCAACATGAATATTACAATTCAATAACAAGACTTCAACACCAAGTCACATAGATACTAAAATATAACAAGTGGGAGTATTCGTAGAACCACCAAAAATCACTCATAGAGCCAATTATCCAAGATATCAAACTTTATGGGTGAACCCAAGGGTCTAGAAGGAACCATATCCAACTTTACGGGCTATTAACCCCAGGGCCTAGAAGGAACCAGCTTGGCCAAGTTTCAGGTTTTGCACCCTAGGGATCTAAGACCTCATTGCTTTCTGATGTCCTTCCAAAATCAATAACCAATCACATAGGGCTCAAGAATGACAACATATAATTCCAAGATCATCACAAGCCACTTATTTATGTCATTTCCATGAATATAACAATCCAACAATTTCACATTCTAAGTGCATCATAAGCCACTTGATTTCCAAGCTAAAACATATATTTCCATGCATATAATAATACAACATTTATAGAAAACATCATTTTCATGTATTCTATCAAACATGTACAACATAGTCTCCACAACTATGAATCGTGCTATTAGACAACATTTATCCACAATTGCTAACACATAGGCATGTATACACAATTCACATCATAATTCACTTCGATACATATTCAAATATATTTGAATTCAATAATATTATCAATTAACAAGAATTAGCATAATTTAAGGATGCAAAACCCACTTCCTAACATTCTTAAACAAGCTAATTAATTCAAACCACATCAATTCCTAAGAAATCAATGATAAGGTCGAGAGAACACCCCTACCTTAATTCTAAGCCAAATTCTCACCAAACTCAACATTTTTTTGAATTTAATTTTAAATGAATCAATCTTGAGCCCTCGATATGTTATCATAGGCCAATTCTCTCTTCTTCGATATCTTTCAATTCTCACCCCCAAGCCTCTCAATTTCAATGGAAAGAAGAAGAAGATGAATATATATATATATATATATATATATTGATGGTCCAGGGAGCCCATGAGTATGTTTGTCCAAGTTTTAATGTCAAAATGATCTGCAGGGGCATTAGTATCATTCCATGTAATTTCATGTTTTAATTAAATTATCTTACTCTTTTATATATTTTCCTTGTATATGCTCTAACTTAGTTACAGGGACGTTCTGGGCATTTCAAGTCAAAGGAAAAATTGATTTGTTTATTAAAAGGGTAGATTTGTAAATTAGTTTATTAGGAAAAATGAAACCATAAAGGGTGGACCTATAAATAGATAAAGAAATTCATAGGGAAAGTGGTTTTAATCTCTTGATTTCAGCGCATATTGATAGATAGAGATAGAGTGAGAAACTGAGGGGAGAAAAAATTCGGTGCCTACAGAATGAGGGTGTGAGAAAGGGAAAGATGATATTTAGAGAGATACTATAAGAATAGTGAAGTGATTAGATATATCATTGTTCGACTGATATAAATAGATATTTATATAGGATATATGGTGATAAGGTTAGGGGAGAAAGAGAGGTGAGCAGCTAAGACAAGGAGTAAAAGCAACAAAAGAGAAACAGAGAGAGAGATATAGAGTGATGAGTTAGTGAGAGAAAGATAGAGAGTGATAAGCAAGTAAGAGAAAGATATACAGTGATTTTGAGTCATAGGTCTCTCATGAGCTAAAATAGTGATTTCAGGGTTCTTTGCTTATCATGTACTGGAGTACTGATTTCGGCTCATCAATGATCTACTTCTTCATCTGCGATCTTTGTACGATACAGTGATCTAGGTGTCTCAGCCTCACCAATCCTAAATGGAAACCTGATTCATGTTGGCTCACTTCTTCATCAATGATATACTTCTTTATCTACGATCTTCGTGTGATTTTCTTCATCAGCAATCTTCTTGTTCTTGATTTATCTTCGATTAAGCCTCACACAAAAAAAAATGACTCATCTCCACAGTATACACTGTCCAATCTTCCTACTTGCACATGTTTGATCGGCATTAAATGTTACGCATTCTAGACTCTTAACTTATGTATTTTACTCTCTTAGTGATAGATTATTTTGTGATTTTACTTCATTTTAGTGTTTTCTGTATTTTAAGGGCCTTAATGATTATTTCAGTTAAAAATATGATTTTGGACTTTTAAAGATCACATCCAAGAGGGTTAGATGAAGCCTACATCAAATGGATCCATCCAACTCTTTATTTCAACTCAAATCAGCCTAGAGAAGAGGTCCAAGAGAATTACAACTGCTTAAGAAGGTTACGGGCTTGAAGCCCAATTCTGCGCTTAATACAATTTTAATCACATTTTAAAAAATGGACCAGAAGTGTTATTTCTGAGCCTCAAATCGACTTAATTTACATTGATTAAAGAAACTTGATTCTGTACACTTTTTTATTTCACAAAAATTTCGTGAATCGGACTTCTAGTGGGTCAAAAGTTGGGCCGAACGTCAGCAGGAAAAACCCACCTGATTAGTGCTATGGAAAAAACTAATTAATTCCTAATTGGATTAGGACTTTGGTGTATTCTCTTGGGGCATAAAGTGGCAAATTGAAGGCCGTTTTGAGAGAGCTTAAAGAGCTTAGAGAGCCTTTGGACAGAATTAAAGACATACTTTGCAGAGCTTTGGAGTGGAGAACCATTGGAGAATGAAGTCTTACGCATAATTCATGAAGATGATGCTTTCTTCCTTAACCGTTGAAGCTTCTTCTTCAACCATGAGTGGCTAGTTCAACCATTAGGGTTTTGATGTAGCCCTAACTAAGCATCAATGGTTTGATTGTTTTAATTATTGGGAACCTTTATATACATACATAGATTGTGTAATGTAGAGGATTCTTATTATAGAATTGAGCAATAAAAGTCTTATAAATTCAGTTTCAATGATTTATTATCTTGTCTTAGATATTTAGTTATTGTTATTGAACTCAATCTCTCTTATTTTCTGTGATCATGAGAGCGATTATTACACAATGGTAATCACTGAATATATCATTATATGCTTTGATGGAGTATGCCTAGAGAAGATGGACCATACTGCACCTTAGATTAGAGTAGTTAGGCAGATGGCGCATGCCAATCGAAGATAGTCCATGACTTAGCCTTAATCATATGTTATGCCATGCCAATCGAAGATAGTCCATGACTTAGCCTTAATCATATGTTATCTTCTTGACGGATGAAGGTGAGCTTGTAGCCATCGACACCACTTATGCATGATGTAATTCTCCATAGTTGATTTAATTGACCATTGATTGTGGAGTTAGTGGTGAAGTCAATTACCCTAGATTTATCTCATACTATCTTCACTCTCTATTTCCTTTGTTTTATTTTATTTTGCTTTTAAATTAGTTTAAATATAAAAATCAGATTTTTTCTCTTTCTAAATTTAATTAGAATCAATTTTGTACTCCAACTCATTCAGACCATAATCCCTGCGGTTCGACACCCCTTTTGATAGCCCTATTCTGCAAGGAATTCATTCTATTGCGAAGTGTGGTAATTTTAATTGAGACGCACTCACACACGAATCAATGTTTACTGATTATTGTGTTTCTTGAATGGCTGTATACATGTTACTAATGATTTGTTAAAATTCTGAATTTTCAAGTCCTGAAATTAGTTTTGATATTGCTAAAATTTGGGGTTTAAACTATGCTGATTTGGGTTAATTAATTTGTTATTTTTGAGGTATAAATCATGTTGATTTGGGCTTAAATGGTTGCTATCTTGAGTTGCTGAATTTATGATTTTGTTGTCCTAAAATATTACGTTGCTGAAATTTATTTTGCAAAAAAAAAAAAAAAAAATTTGCTGAGTGCTGATTTTGTTGTTTTAAAAATGTTGATGCTGACTTTTTGAGTGTTAATTGTGTTGTTTTAAAGTAGCTTAAATGCTGATTTATGCTGAACATATATGTTGTTTTTGGTGATCAAATAATGATGTCTTGGTGCTTATATATTGCTAATTTGAGGATTTAAACATGCCGATTTAGTAAACTGGTATTGCTGATTTTATAGTGCTAAAGTCCTGAACCTGTTTTGCAAATATCGAAAGTGCTGAATTATGCTTTGCCTAATTGTGTTATTGCTCTTTATAATCTTGAGCTACTAATTTCTACTCTAGTTGTAGTTGTGTCCATTTTAAGAACAGGTACGAAGACAAAGAAATACATGGACCACTGTCTGAAGTGGAGTCTAAGTCGAATGGTTGTTCAAGAAGCTGAGAGCGGGATTCATTGAAAGAGTGTCTTCTTCAAGTCTGTTGTAGCTACACTTTAAGGGTATACTTATTGAAGCCTATCGTTTAAGAAGTTCAAGTATTATTATCTGCCAAGAAGACAAGTGGTCGTATCATTATCAAGCTGGACTTTGAAGACAAACAATCAGAGCTTGAAGATTTAAAGATTGACGTTGAAGACCTACTATCAAAGCTTGAAGAGTTGCTGCTCATTACATCGAACTGACTCCGCTATTACTAAGTATAGTCCAAGTATTGGGATACTTTGGACAAGGGGAGTGTGAGTGATTGTGGTGAGATTGGTGTGAGAAAGCTGACACTTTGGGAAGCCTGGGCTGGGTTGAGATCGGAAAAGCTGTTATAAGATTTGGTGAGAGTGGTTCAGGCCTAGGGAATCTGTGAAATGGGTTGAGACCTGGAGTGACTATGTTGTGAGTTGGGTGAGTGAGAGAGAGTGATTAGCGAATTACTATACTACCCTTTCAAACATAGTGGAGCTCAGTTTGAAGAGGTTTTTTCCCCACCCTGGGGTTTTCCTCTATAAATTTGAGTGTCCATTAATTGTGTGATTGCATGTGCTGGCCAAACTTGCAATATTTGGAAGAAAAATCGAAGAACCTATTCACCCCCTCCCCCTCTAAGTTCATCAATTAGTATCAGAGCACAAGTTTGCATTTCTTGGTTTAACCACCTGCAGCAAATATCCTAAGTATGGTTGAAGAAATTTCTACTCACACGGCTCCTATTTTTTATGGCACTAACTTTGACACTTGGAGGATTAAAATGGAGGCCTTCTTACTATCCATCTTCTATGATGTTTGGTACGCTACATTAGAAGGGGTTGTCATCCTTGATCCTATAAACCCCTCAGCAGTTGACAAAATTGCCAAATCAGTCGATGGGAAGGCTAGAAATGCTTTATACAAAGCATTGCAAAAGTAAAAATTTACAAGAGTCAAAAAATGTAAAAGTGCAAAGGAAATTTTGGATTCACTTGTAACTATGCATGAAGGAAGCAACACCATTAAGGAAAACAAGATTTAGCTTTATCAAGTTAAGTTTGAAGGCCTTAAGATGTACGAAAGAGAAAATATGGTGAATTACTTCTTATAGTCAAAGACATTGTAAATGACATGAGGGCCCTGGGTGAATAGATTGAAGACAAAGTGGTGTACAAAAATATACTACGCACTATAACTGGTTGGTTTAATCCCCAAGTCACCATTCTAGAAGACGAAGACATCTCTAGACTCAGCATTGATAAGCTGGAGTCATTTCTCATAGCTTATGAGATGAGAATTGGACCTCCTACTCAAACTCGGAGGGAGTCAACTCTAAAAGAAAAAGAAGTGGAGGTTCCAACTAAAAAGGAATCAAGTTCTGATGACTCTGAAAATGAAATGGCTTACATAGCAAGAAAGTTCAAAAAATTAAAGATGAGGAGAAAAGCAAAGCAACAGCAAGGATAAGGTTATTTTGGGTGTGGAAGGCAAGGACACTACATAGCTAATTGTCCAACTGCTCCCAAGAAACAAAAATAGAAGAAGTTCGGGGCTCCGCAATATAAAGGAAAGGGCAAGAAAAAAGCCTTTTCCACAAGTTAGGATTCAAGCTCAGAAAAAGAACAAAAAGAATCATCTGAAGAGGATAATGAAGAGGCATGCTTGTTTATGGCCTTACAAAAATCAAATGTGACAAGTTCAAATTCTAAAAGTGAAGAAGAACCCGATGTTGATGAAGTCCTGGCAGAATGTGAAAGGTTGGCACAGAAGTGTAGTGATCAAAAGAAGCAATTGAAGAGGGTCAACTCTGAGCTGCAAAAGACAAAAGAGTTGCTTATGAAGCAATTAAGAGTAAAATTTCCTACCTTATGTGTCATTTCACTTACTATGTGTTATCTAACGAAATACAAGACTCAAGAACCAAATTGGAGCACCAAAATGTGCAAACTAGAACTGAGTTCATTTCTTAAGGAGAGATCTCAAAAGATGAATAAGATTTGGGAAAAATCTACAAATTAATTGGGCAAAACAGGTATTGGCTTTGACGACAAAGCCACTCAGGTGATATCAAACAAATCCCACTCAACTTTTGTTAAAGTTGAGAATAGTAATATATATGCATCATATCCTGTTGTTGATATAGTTAGTAGACCAAAATATGAAATTCTATAAAATGCTTATCATCAATCTAGGATTAAGAATGTACCTACTAGAATTGCATGTCCCAAATATGTGAAGTTGAAACCCATGTATGTTAGAAAGGCATATCTACACCTACACAGAGCATCTATAACTTCAAAAGGGTTCATTAAAACTAAAATGATGTGGATTCCTTAAAAATTGAACTCTATAAGCATACTTGTCTACACTGCTTTGAAAGCTTGTAATGTCAATACCAAGTGGTATATTGATAGTGATTGTTCTAGACATATGACAGGAAATAAGACCAAATTTGCTAACACTGATAATTTTGATGGTGTTTCAGTTATTTTTGGAGATAACAAGAAAGGCAAAATTATAGGAAAAGGCACAATACCTAAAACCAAAGAAATGCATATGCTAAGTGGTGTGCTATATGTAGTGGGTTTAAAGCATAACTTGTTGAGTTCTCATGCATAAGTTATCAACCTAAAACAAAATAAAAAGTGAGTGAGTATGTGGTCTTTCTTCTTTCTTTTTTTTTTTAAATAAAGAAAAAAATAAAAAATAAAAATAAAATATAAAATAAACTTGAAGAAAGTGTGACCCTAAGGCTATTTCTAAGTTATTCTATCTTAGAGTTCTCATGCATAAGTTATCAACCTAAAACAAAAAACTATGTTTTCCTAATCTAAGAAAAGAAAAATAAATAAATAAACGGAAAGAAGAAAAAAAACTGTACTTACTTGGATTCCAAAGTAGTGCCCAAGAACATGCGAAAAAAGTAATTTTCAACAATACCACCTATAGAATTCAAGAAGTATCAGGTAAAACAATAACAATAAAATAAAACTAAAACTAAACTAAGAAAAATAATAATAAAAATAAAATTAATAAAACTAATGCTTTGAGAAGAAAAACTAACACAAATTCAAATTAATTTAAAACTAATCTAGTTTAAACAAAAGTTGATTGATTTGAGATAAATTAAACTAACATGCAGATAAAATAACACAATTGAAATCAAACAAAGAAAATAACTAAGGTTTTGAATTCCACCACCATTAAATCCATGAAGCTTCTAATATTCATTTATTAATTCCCAAAGTTAGAGTAGCAATCAAGAAATCAATCTATTGCTTACTCAAGATTTAACAATAAAGCACTATGAAAAATATATTAAAAGCTAGATTTTCCTTCGCTTCACTTGTGTAAAATTCTAAGCATCCTATGTATCCAATTTAATGAAAAATATAAGATCAAAGATTATCACTTTTAAGAAATACAAACTCAAGCTTAGATTAATTATAATATTTTCTAACTACCACATATACATGATATAAATGGTGAAAGAATTATAAAATAATTAATCACAAGAAGCGAAAATCATAAGCAATTAAATCACACACATGAGAATCAATTAATGAACAAAAAAACTTCACTTCATTAATGGAGGTTTCCTCCTCAACCCTAGTTGAGGAGTTTAGTTACACATGGTAGAAAAAGAAGAAGAAAATAAAATAATAAAAGACATAATGAATAAATAAAACCCGGATTGTCTCTGTCTTCTCTGCCCTGGCCTCCACTTCTTTTCTCCCCTTAAAACAGCCTCCAATTCACCTCTTTATACCCCAATAGAATACATAAAGTCCTAATCCAATTAGGAGATAAAGTCCTAATCCAATTAGGAAATAATTAGGGTTTTCCCGCAGCCCTAAATAGGTATATTTTTCTACTAACATTCGGCCCAAGTTTTGACCTAGTAGAAGTCCGATTCATGAAATTTATGTGAAATACAAAAGTGTGCAGAATCGAATTTTGTTCAATCTACACGAGAATTAAGTCGAATTGATACTCGGAAATAAGCTTTTCAGTCCACTTTCCAAAACGGGATTAAAACTGGATTAAGTGTAGAATTGGGCTTCAGGCCCGTAATCTTCTTAAGCAGTTATAATTCTCTTGAACCTCTTCCTTGGGTTGATTTGAGTTGAAATAAGGAGTTGAAGGGACCCATTAGATGTAGGCTTCATATAACCTTCTTGGATATCATCTTTAAAAGCCCAAAATCATGGTTTTATCTGAAATAATCATTAAGGCCCTAAAAAAGATAGAAAATACAAAAATAGAGTAAAATCGCATATAAACTATCACTAAGAGAATAAAATATGTAAATTAAAAGGTTAGAATGCGTAACATTCAACGGTCTATCACATGCTACAAGAGAGTAATGGTCTATCAGATGGATGTCAAGTCTATTTTTTCTAAATGGTGATCTATTAGAGTAAGTATACATTGAGTAATCTGAGGGATTTGTCAATACAAAGCATTCTCAACATGTTCTCAAGCTCATAAAAGCGCTCTATGGACTCAAGCAAGCTCCAAGGGCATGGTATGACAAACTGACGCCGGACAGAATAGTGATTATTCTGTAGGCTAAGGGCAACAGAAATTAAACAAAAAGAAAGCACGAGAATTGTCCAAAAACTCAGAGAAAAGTCTATGGTATTCAATATTATTATTCAAAATCAAAAGTACCTTTGAATCAACCCGCAAGCCGGGTTATATAGCTGAACTTCGTTAACATTATCAAAAATAGCAAAAACCTAATATTCTTGCCAAAATAAAATACAAAATAAAAGAAGAAAGTTGCCAAAATTATGGCCCAAATCAAGCCTAGAATCTCTTCCTAATCAACAAAATAAATATTATCAAAAAAGGAAAGAAATAACTAAAATTAGGGATTCAAAGGGGAAAATAGTGGATTTTGGCCTCTAAAAAATACACACCCATAAAGGCGATTCTGACACCTGTAGCCAAAGTTATGGCCAAAATACTGAAGCGCATCCAAAAATACCCTAATTAGTGACAAGGTCACGGTTTCCTGCCATCTTTACGCTGATCTGCCAACTCAAGATATTTTTGTGCCATCAACGTGTCGTCTAACAACTCAGCATCATCTGACTCGGATGCTCCTGCATCACAAACTCCACTCCTTTCTTATTGAACAAGGTTTCCAAAGAAGAAAGGATGATGGCACACTCTATGTGAGACACTCCAACTCAAACTTTTACTTTTGTAAATTTATGTGGATGATATAATATTTTATGGTTCACACTCGAGGCAAACCACACAATTTGCTGCACTTATGCAATCTAAGTTTGAGATGTCCATGTTAGCCACTTTGAAATACTTCTTAGGACCTCAAATCATTCAACGTGCTAAAGGTATATTCATATCTCAAGAGAAGTATGCAAAAAAAATTCTGAAGAAATTTAACATAGATGATTCTAAACCAATGTCTACTCCCATGTGTGTCACCACAAAATTGTCCAAAGAGTGTACTACTGAGCCTATAGATAATACACTTTATCGGTCCATGATAGGAAGTCTATTATACCTTACTACATCAAGGCTTGACATCATGTTTGCAGTTGGTTTAGTTGCTAGATTTCAGAATGATCCTAGAGCCTCACATTTGAAAGTTGTCAAAAGGATCCTTAGATATATTAAAGGCACCACTAGACTCAGATTGCATTATACCCCCTCTTCAGTGTTGTCTCTTGTGGCCTTCTCCGATGCCGATTAGGGTGGTTCACAAATTGATAGAAAAAACACCTCAATATATTGTTATATGTTTGTAAATAATGTGGTTTCATGGCTTAGTAAGAAGCAAGCTTCTGTGTCTCTCTCCACCTCAGAAGCTGAATTCATTTCAGTTACATAAGCTTGCTCTCAAATATTGTGGATGAGAACCACACTCACAGATCTAGGTATTGAATTCTCTACTCCCACTACCATTTTCTATGATAATCAAAGTGCAATTACCATTAGCAAGAATCACATTTTACATAATAGAAGTAAACATATAGACATCAAGTATCATTTCCTGGGGGACAAAGTGCAAAAAGGAAATATACACATCGAGTATATCAATACGGAGGCACAATTAGCATATATTATGACCAAACCCCTACCTCCAACCAAATTTGAGATTCTTCGCACTACCTTAGGTCTCACCCATCCTCCCTGTTAGCTCTCTATTTTACTACCCTTTTGACTTTCATTGTCAAAAAAGGGGGAGAAATAAGTTAGGGAAAGAGGTTAGGTTTTTGACATTAAAAGGCAAAAGGGGGAGATTGATGGTCCGGGAAGCCCATGAGTATGTTTGCCCAAGTTTTAATGTCAAAAGGCTCTACAGGGGCATTAGTGTCATTTCACTTAATTTCATGTTTTAATTAAATTATCTTGTTCTTTTATATATGTTTCTTGTATATGGTCTAGCTTAGTTGCAGGAACGTTCTGGGCATTTCAAGTTAAAGGGAAAATTGGTTTGTTTATAAAAGGGTAGATTTGTAAATTAGTTTGTTAGAAAAAATGAAACCATAAAGGGTGGACCTATAAATAGATAAAGAAATTCATAGGGAAAGTGGGCTTAATCTCTTGATTTCGGCACATATTGATAAATAGAGATAGCGTCAGAAACTGAGGGGAGAAAAAAGTCCGTGCTTACAAAATGAGGGTGTGAGAAAGGGAAAGATGATATTTAGAGAGAGACTATAAGAATAGTAAAGTGATTAGATATATCCTTGTTCAGCTGATATAGATAGATATTTATATAGGATATATGGTGATAAGGTTAGGTGAGAAAGAGAGGTGAGGGGCTGAGACAAGGTGTAAATGCAACAAAAGAAAAACAGACAGAGATATAGAGTGATGAGTTAGTGAGAGAAAGATAGAGAGTGACGAGCAAGTGAGAGAAAGATATACAGTGATTTCTAGTCATAGGTCTCTCATGAGCTAAAACAGTGATTTCGGGGTTCTTTGCTTTTCATGTACTAGAGTACTGATTTTGGCTCATCAACGATCTACTTCTTCATTTGCAATCTTCGTGCAATCCAGTGATCTAGGTGTCTCAGCCTTACTGATCCTAAATGGAAACTTGATTCGTGTTGGCTCACTTTTTCATCAGCGATCTACTTCTTCATCTACGATCTTCGTGTGATTTTCTTCATCAACGATCTTCTTGTTCTTGATTTATCTTTGATTAAGCCTCACAGAAAAGCTTGACTCATCTCCACAGTATACATTGTCCAACCTTCCTACTTGCACATGTTTATTGATTAATGTGTTTCTTGAATGGTTGTATACATGTTGCTAATGATCTGTTTAAATTCTGAATTTCCAAGTCTTGAAATTAGTTTTGATATTGCTGAAATTTGGGGTTTAAATTATACTGGTTTGGGTTAATTAATTTGCTATTTTTGAGGTATAAATCATGCTGATTTGGGCTTAAATGGTTGCTGTCTTGAGTTGCTGAATTTATGATTTTGCTGCCCTAAAATCTTAAGTTGCTGAAATTTATTTTATGGAAAAAAAAATTGTTGATGCTGATTATTTGAGTGCTGATTTTGCTGTTTTAAAAATGCTGATGCCGACTTTTTGAGTGCTGATAGTGTAGTTTTAAAGTACCTGAAATGTTGATTTATGCTGAACATATATGCTATTTTTGGTGATCAAATAATGCTGTCTTGGTGCTTATATATTACTGATTTGGTTGTTTAAACATGCTGATTTAGTAAACTTGTATTGTTGATTTTATAGTGTTAAAGTGCTAACTTGTTTTGCAAATATCGAAAGTGTTGAATTATGGTTTGCCTAATGGTGTTCATACTCTTTATAATCTTGAACTGCTTGAGCTACTAATTTCTACTCTAGTTGCAGTTTTGTCCATTTTAAGAACAGGTTCGAAGACAAAGAAATACACGAACCATTGTTTGAAGTGGAGTCCAAGTTGAATGGTTGTTTAAGAAGCTGGGAGCGGGATTCATTGAAAGAGTGTCTTCTTCAAGTCTGTTGTAGCTACAGTTTAAGGGTAAACTTATTGAAGCCTATCTTTGAAGAAGTTCAAGTGCCATTATCTGCCAAGAAGATAAGTGGGTGTATCCTTATCAAGCTAGACTTTGAAGACAAACAATCAGAGCTTGAAGATTGACTTTGAAGACCTACTATCAAAGCTTGAAGAGTTGCTGCTCATTACATCGAACTGACTCCACTATCATTAAGTATAGTCCAAGTTTGTGATACTTTGGACAGGGAGAGTGTGAGTGATTATGGTGAGATTGGTATGAGAAAGCTTGGGCTTTGGGAAGCCAAGAGAATTACTGTACTACTCTTTCAGACATAGTGGAGCTCAGTTCAAAGAGGTATTTTTCCCCACCCTGGGGTTTTCCTCTATAAATCTATGTGTCCATTAATTATATGATTGCATGTGCCGGCCAATCTTGCAATATTAGGAAGAAAAATCGAAGAACCTATTCACCCCCTCCCCCTCTAGGTTCATCATATATATATATATATATATATATATATATATATATATATATATATTGCTCTCTCACGATTGATGAAAAATGAGAGATTGAATTGTTGTATTCTCCTTTTTTCTATTTATGGACCTAACTTCTCATATTTACAAAAATGCCACTAGTCACTCACTAAACATTCCCAGGTGCCATTTTCATTTTCGGTAACTCCTATCAACTCGAAATCAATTTCATAGTTCATCAAATATTTTATTTAAGTTAATCTCCAAATTTTATGTCATTCCAACGTTTTCATATTTTCCGGGCCCATGGGACCTGCATCCCAGGCCCGCCTAACCCAAAAAACTCAAATTTTTCCAAACGTTTCCAAAATTTTCTCAGACCCTTATATAACTACCTGAACATGTATTTCACATTTAAAACTCATATATATTCATTTAAAGAATTTATATGATAATAAATGAAAATAAAAAAAAATCGACCAAAAATGGTCATGGTTCTTACAACCTCCCAACGTTGAAGGAATTTCGTCCTCAAAATTAAGACATACCTCAAGTAGAAAATAACTCAGGATACTTTGAGCAAACTTGTTATTCCACCTCCCACATATCCTCCTCAACTCTATGATGTCTCTAAAGCACTTTGACCAATGAGATGGTCTTGCCTCGAAACACTTGTTCTATAGAGTCCATAATCTCTACCGGTCTATCCTCATATGACACATCTTCCCCCACCTCAAGATTCATCCAATCAAGTACATGTGAAGGAACCGGTTCATACTTTCTTAACATGGAAACATGAAACACATTGTACACACTTGACATTTGTGGTGACAATGCCAAATGGTATGCAACTACACCAATACATTCTAGAATTTCAAATGGACCAATGAACCGTGGCGATAACTTGCCACTATGCCCAAACCAGATCTACCCCTTCGTGGCGAGACTTTTAGAAAGACATGGTCTCCCACCTCAAATACCAAAGGTCGTCGCCTTCCATTGGTATAACTCTTTTGACAACTTTGATCTGTAGTCAACCATTGTCATATCAGTTTTATCTTTTATGTGGTCTCTCGGACTATGTCGGATCCCAAGACCACTCCCTCACCAACTTCGGTCCAACACATCAGTGACTTACAAGGTCTACCATACATGGCTTCAAATGGTGTCATCTCGATACTAGCTTGATAGCTATTGCTGTAAGAAAATTTTACCAATGGAAAGTGATCCTCCCAACTACCACGAAAATCCAAACATATCATCCAAAATCTAAATAATCCTCTCAGACTGACCATCCGTCTAAGGGTGAAAAGTTGTGCTAAAATGGAGATTGGTGTCTAGAGCTACCTAAAAACTCTACCAAAACTACAACGTATTAAATACCCCTTACAATATTTCACGCATGAGGTGGCCAGTCTCACACATAAAACATAAGGGATATCTACAACTGATAGCAAACAATTATAGAATACAATGACAAAAGAAAAAAAATTATAAATGCTGAAAGGAAAGTCTAACTGAAATAAATAATAGTGTTAAATAACATAGTACTAGTCTAAACGATACAACTTGGAAGTTTCGTAACTCAAGGATCCCTTAACCAAAACTCATAAAAGTAAATACTTTATAAAAAGATCTAAGTCCCTACATTAAAGTTTGGTAAGGAATAGATGACCGCCACGCTCTACGAACTCCACGCTCTAACCTCGAAGTGAAAACTGCCTAAGACCTAAAATATCAACAAAGTTGGTTAAACACATGAGCAAGTTCCCTCTATTACCACCCAACCAGAAAACCAGTAAACATACCTCTATATGAGGACAGTAAAGACATATAGATATAATTATACCGTTTAGTCATTTAATCTCCTATCTTAGAAATAACTAAAACTATGTTCTGAATCAAACCATCCATTATCACAATAAAGGTAGAACAAATTTCTAAGTTCAAATCATAGGCAATCCTAACATGCCTAAACACACTAAGTTTTCTAATTATATTATAGGCAATCCTACCATGCCTTCCTCCATATATTCTTTATATATGACGCCGGACAGAATAGTGATTATTCTGTAGGCTAAGGGCAACAGAAAATAAACAGAAAGAAAGCATGAGAATTGCCCAAAAACTCAGAGAAAAGTCTCTGGTATTCAATATTATTATTCAAATCAAAAATACCTTCGAATCAACCCACAAGCCGAGTTATATAGCTGAACTTCGTCAACATTACCAAAAATAACAAAAACCTAATATTTTTGCCAAAATAAAATACGAAATAAAAGAAGAAAGTTGCTAGAATTCTGGCCCAAATCAAGCCCAGAATCTCTTCCTAATCAACAAAATAAATATTACCAAAAAAGGAAAGAAATAACTAAAATTAGGGATTCGAAGGGGAAAACAGTGGATTTTGGCCTCGAAAACAAACACACCCACCTTTAGTTGGGTGCCCATGACGTGCGCGCCGAACCAAGCTTTCCGAATTGTGCTCATAAAGGCGATTCTGACACCTATAGCCAAAGTTATGGCCAAAATACTGAAGCGCGTCCAAAAATACCCTAATTAGTGACAAGGTCACAGTTTCCTGCCATCTTTACGCTGATCTGCCAACTCAAGATATTTCAGTGCCATCAACGTGTCGTCTGACAGCTCAGCATCATCTGACTCGAATGCTCCTGCATCAGTCACCTCGGGTTGGAAAGAACTCATCCTCGAGTTTACAACAGCCTCATCGGAATCCATAAAATAAGGACTCAGATGTTTCACATTAAAGACGTCAGAAGTCCTCAAATGACTGGGGAGACGTAGTCTGTAGGCGTTATCATTGATCTTCTGCAGGATCTCACAGGGACCAATCTTTCGCTCCTTTAGCTTGTTATACTCTCCAACAGGGAAACGATCACGAGTTAATACCGCCCAAACAAAATCACCAACGTCAAAAAGTACTTGACGACTGTGGCTGTCAGCCTGAACCTTGTACTTGGCATTACTCTCATGAATAGCCAACTTGACCTGCTCATGGATACCTCGAAGATGTTCTGCCATCTCATCTGCCTTACGATTGAAACGACCCACGCGCGGAATAGGGGCTAAGTCAAGCACCCCAGATGGGTTCTGACCATAGACAATCTCAAATGGGCTCATTCCTGTTGATCTGTTCTTTGACCTGTTATAAGCAAATTCTGCTTGAGGTAATGCCAAATCCCACTGCTTTGGTTTAGTTCCTGCCAAACTCCTCAAAAGGTTCCCCAAACTCCGGTTCACCACCTCTGTCTGACCATCTGTCTGAGGATGGTAGGCGCTGCTAAAATTTAACTTCGTTCCCAGTTTCTCCCATAGACTCTTCCAAAATTGACTCATGAACTTGGTATCACGATCTGAGGTAATGGATTGGGGAATACCATGTAAACGCACAATCTCCTTGAAGTAAAGATGGGCGACCCGGGCAGCATCCATTGTTTTCCTGCAAGCAACAAAATGGGCCATCTTGGAAAATTGATCGACCACAACCAAAATAGAATCCATGGCCCGTTGGGTACGAGGTAAGCCCAACACAAAGTCCATACTGACATCAAGCCAAGGAGCTTCAGGGACCGATAAAGGTGTGTACAAGCCCGCATTAGTGAGAACTCCTTTGGACCGCTGACACACATAACAACGCTCCACAAAATGAGCCACGTCACTGGTCAACTTGGGCCAATAATAGTTAGAAGAGATCAGACCCAACGTCTTGTCTCGCCCAAAATGACCCTCGTTATGAAGTTCACTAATAATCTGTTACCTTAGTAAACAATCTGGGATGCATAACTTTAATCCACGAAACAGGTAACCATTGTGCAAAATATAATCATAGCGTTGACCATCAATTACCTCTTGAATTATCCTCCCGAAGGAAGGATCTGCAGCATACACATCAGAGAATGTATCAAAACCTGTAACTCTGGTGCTCATGGTGGTGAGGAGCAACGTACGACGGCTTAGTGCATCTGCAACACGGTTCAGACTCCCTGCCTGGTGCCTCAGTGCAAATGTGAACTCTTGCAAGTATGCCACCCACTTGGCATGCCGTCTACTCAGCTTGTGCTGGCCATTGATGTATTTCAAAGCCTCATGATCAGTGAGGAGAATGAATTCCCTCTGTATTAGGTAGTGACGCCAATGCTTTAGGGACTGAATGATGGCATAAAACTCCAAATCATACGTGGAATAATTGTTCTTCAATCCTGAAAGCTTCTCACTGAAAAAAGCTATTGGACGCCCCTCCTAACTCAGAACACCTCCAATGCCCACCCTAGATGCATCACAGTTTACCTCAAACACCTTCTCAAAGTCGGGAAGTGCCAAAACCGGTGCCTCTGTCATCTTCTGCTTGACCAGATGAAAACTGGCCTCTGCCTCCTCGGACCAATGGAAATCACGTCCCTTAAGGCACTCTGTGACGAGAGCAATCAGAGTGCTGAAGTTTCTGATGAACCGACGGTAGAAAGATGCCAATCCATGGAAACTTCGGACATCGTGCAAGGTTTTCAGTTTGGGCCACTCCAAAACCGCGTCTATCTTCGATGGATCTGCATGAACACCATCAGTAGACACCACAAAACCCAGAAAAGTTACAGAAGTAGTTAAGAAAGCACACTTCTTCTGATTGACGAACAGGTGCTCTGTCCTCAACATATCAAAGACAGCACGGAGGTGATCAAAATGTGACATCCATGTCGGGCTATAGATGAGGATGTCATCAAAGTAAACTACGATGAATTTCCCCATAAAAGGCCGTAAAACCTGATGCATAAACCTCATAAATGTGTTGGACGCATTGGACAGCCCAAAAGGCATGACCATCCACTCATACAACCCATGTTGCGTCTTAAACGCTGTCTTCCACTCATCCCCAAGCCTTATTCTGATCTGGTGGTAACCGCTTTTAAGGTCAATTTTTGAGAAGACCTTAGAACCGGACAACTGGTCTAACATATCATCCAGACGGGGAATTGGAAACCTGTACTTCACTGTAATCCTGTTGATTGCTCGGCTATCAACACACATACGCCAAGAGCCATCTTTCTTCGGCACTAACAGAGTAGGAACTGCACATGGGCTCATACTCTCACGGATGTAGCCCCTCTCCAGCAACTCTACCACCTGCCGCTGCAACTCCTCAGATTCCTTGGGATTGAGGCGATATGCCAGTCGATTAGGCAAACTGGACCCCAAAACAAGGTCAATCTGATGCTGAATATCCCTCATAGGCGGTAGCCCCGGAGGAAGATCCTCTGGCATCAGGTCAGAAAACTTTGTTAGCAGTTGTTGCACCTCTGTTGGTAAGTCTGGATTCTCGTTCACGTCCGTTGCGCTATTCCCACAAGGCAGCAGAGCATAGACCACGTCCCCATGCTCAATCTTAGTTAAAAACCTGGACATAGAAAGCAGGTTAGTAGTTTTGGCTACCGGGGTAGGACTGGCTCCTTCCCGACGAGGAGCCAACATAATCTTCTTCCCCTTGATGCTAAGGGAATATGTGTTCTTTCATCCGTCATGAGTAACACTGCGATCATACTGCCAAGGTCTGCCTAACAGTACATGACAAGCATCCATAGCCACAACATCACACCAAGCATTATCAAAATATTTCTTGCCAATCGAGAAAGACACTAGGCATCTCCTATCCACCTTTACCTCACTGCCTTTATTCAGCCATGACAATTTGTACGGGTTGGGATGACGATCTGTCTTCAACTGCAATTTCTGGACAGCCTCTTCAGACACTACGTTCTCACAACTACCACTGTCAATGATCATCTTGCAGACTTTATCTGCAACTGTGCAGGTCGTGTGAAAAATATTGGTTCTCAACCAATCATCCCCTAAATCGCCCCTGGGAGTCAGTAGACTTTTACGAATGATCAGATTCTCACGGCCATCTCCATACAGCACATCTTCATCTTCATCATCGTCATACATAGGCTCTCCAGTCTCCTCAGTTTCGTCTACCACGTCTTCCTCAATCAGGAGATTTTTACCCTTTTGACTAGCAGGCTTCCTGCACTCATTCGCTCTGTGTCCCTGTTCACCACATCTGAAACATCTAATATTCGAGTGAGAATTACCCTATGGTGTCGGCTGGACAGGACGGGGTTCTTGAGGTCGAACTGGCCGGTTGTTTTGATCGCTCCTGATCACTGGCCTCCGATTCTGCTGCTTTTCCACAACAAGTGCGCGTTGGTATGCTTCAGAAACAGTCCAAAGCGAGTGAAGGCTGAGGATATCTTGCAGGGGCTGCCGCAATCCTCCCAAATACCGCGCCACCGTCTGCTCTTCTGTCTCAGATAAATCATTCCGGGCTATCAATTGATAGAACTCCTCTGTGTAATCATCAACCGATCTCATTCCTTGCCTCAACGACTGAAGTCGCTGAAACAGGGTTTGAATGTAGCCGAAAGGAAGGAAGTGACCCTTCATCTTCTTCTTCATCTTCTGCCAATCAGTGATCTTGGCCTTGCCCTGCCTGTCTCATGATTGCCTCAACTACTCCCACCATGCAGAGGCTCTGCCTTTGAGTTTGATGGCGACCAGTTTCACCTTGACACAATCTGGGACTTCTTTATATTCAAAGATACGCTCCACTTCATTCATCCAATCGACAAATCCTTCAGCCTGTAATGTACCAAAAAACTCGAGCACGATTGTGAAACGGGTTGTCGGAACTGGAATCAGATTCGTGATCTTCCACCTTACGGTCACTGATAGTCTGCGCCGTTAGACGCTGGGTTAACTCTGCAACTTGCCTCTGTAAATCCTCGATCATCAAATCCTGAACATTACGATCATGGTGTGGGACTTCCTTGTTCGGAATCTGCCCACGACGACCATGACCACCAGCCATGAAAATTGATGAAATCTCACCCAGGAAGATGCTGAAAGCTCTGATACCAACTGACGTCGGACAGAATAGTGATTATTCTGTAGGCTAAGGGCAACAGAAAATAAACAGAAAGAAAGCACGAGAATTGCCCAAAAACTCAGAGAAAAGTCTCTGGTATTCAATATTATTATTCAAAATCAAAAGTACCTTCGAATCAACCCACAAGCCGGGTTATATAGCTGAACTTCATCAATATTACCAAAAATAGCAAAAACCTAATATTCTTGCCAAAATAAAATACGAAATAAAAGAAGAAAGTTGCTAGAATTTTGGCCCAAATCAAGCCCAGAATCTCTTCCTAATCAACAAAATAAATATTACCAAAAAAGGAAAGAAATAACTAAAATTAGGGATTCGGAAGGGAAAATAGTAGATTTTGGCCTCGAAAACAGACACACCTAGCTTTAGCTAGATGCCCATGACTTGCGCGCCGAACCAAGCTTTCCGAATTGTGCTCATAAAGGCGATTCTGACACCTGTAGCCAAAGTTATGGCCAAAATACTGAAGCGCGTCCAAAAATACCCTAATTAGTGACAAGGTCACGGTTTCCTGCCATCTTTACGCTGATCTGCCAACTCAAGATATTTCAGTGCCATCAACGTGTCGTCTGACAGCTCAGCATCATCTGACTCGGATGCAAACCTATCCTGCCTCCACCAATAATCATTTCCCAAAACACCAAATTTATACAATTAAATATAACTCACCAGTTCATAAATATATCCCCAATTAACCCTATGACCCAAGAATAGAGCAGCCACACACACTACACTAACCCATCAGTTATCTTAGTGCAAGTGCAGACTAGTTTTAAGTTTATACAAGAAGCAATCCTAACATACTCAAATATATAACGAGAAACTTTCTTATTAAATATTAGGCAATCCTGACATGTCCCAAATAAAATATAAAGATACCTTATTTTGTATTAGGCGATCCCGACACGCCTGGCAATCATGACATGCCAAATATAATGTATAGATGCCTTATCAGGTATTAGGCGATCCCGACATGCCTGGCAATCCTAACATACCAAATATAACGTATAGATACCTTATTATATATTAGGCGATCTTGACATGCCTGAATAATTAACATTTAAATAAAAATCTAACATACTTAAAAGCATGCTAATTAATATCATGTAAATTTTATTGTCCCATATATTAATTTAAACAAATAAAAAATAACACAACATACTATGAATGTAAATGAGTTTATCATACTCTCATAAACTGTTTTAAACACCATACAATATTAATCAAGAACATTTATTCAAGCAAAGAAACAATTAAAGGAAATTAAACAATTAATAAAAAGAAAACTTCACAATAAAGTCAACACTTCAATTTAAACATCAAGTATCTAAACCTAGCTCTAATCCTATGTTTCCATGCAAAATCTGTTTTTAAAAGTCTTAAATTATATTTATGGAATTTTCTGGAATTTTGATAATTTAAAAATATTTTCTAAAACAAAAGAAAAATAAAAATCCAATTTTGAACTATAGTTTTTGTACTAATTCTATAACAAGGGAAACTCATTTCATCTTGAAATTAAATACCGATATGTATTCTATCCCTAAAATATTACTTAAATTTTAAAAAAAAAATTAGAATTTAAAAGTAATTTAAAATATTTCTTTCCTATTTTTTCAATTTAAAAATGATTTAAAAAAAATTAAAAATATTTAAATAATTCAGACTGTTCACAACTACTTGATAATTGAATGGGTTGCATGATCTGCTCTCCAAAACAAATGTATTTATTATAAAAAAAATCTTAAACCTAATAGCACAAGAAAACCTAAAAACAAAAGAAAACTAACAACATAAGGAAATTGCTAAAAAGAAAAATAAACTTTCTCCAAAAATTCTAAAAACAAACATAAGAAACCTAATAATTAAAAACTATTAAATATTAAATCTCAGCCAATTCTGAGTTCGTTTGGTTCACGAACAAAATTTTTGAAATATTCAACAATCTTCTTATAGGATGGAAAAAAAGTAATTTTGGAGACTTAGATGAAGGTTTTCGGCTAACAAATGACATGGTCTAGTAGCTTAAGCTACTAGGTTTTGCTTATTGGGTGGTTTCTGATCAAGAATGACTCTCATAAGGTCAAAATATGTTCATTGAAAAATTCTGAACATCGACACTGTTCACAGAAATTAAATGTAAATACATACAACACGATTTAATTCAATACATATAAATTCCATAAACGAAATCTTAAATTTTGGTCAACATAAATATCTCCAAAAAGAAAACCCTAGTTTCTATCAATTTATATAATAGAAACAAAACCCTAGTTTAACACAATACATTCATACTTAATCAAACAAAAATTCCTTTAACATGAAATTAACCATAAATCTCAAATTGTTGAACCTAATCATACATAAACCTATATGCATATACATGTATATTCATGAAATCAAACAGTACAAATATTTATATATATTTACAAGTTCAAAGGGGAAGTGAAGAAATTAAACTTGCCTTGTGATGTTGAGTAAAATCACATTTTCTCCCTTTTCCTGGCGCTTACTGATAAGTGTTCAATTCTATGCATTTGAACCCTCTTTATTGCATATGTTAGTTCCGTTTTTATGATTACCGAGATATATTTACGGTATTTTTGTGTTTTTGATGTATTGCATGTCTTGTAGTAAAAGGAGCAAAGTTTGAAGCTATTTGCAGCTGAAGAGAAAAGTCAGAAATGCAGCCAAAGGTATCTCGATCAATCAAGATCAAGATCTCATTTCGATTGATCGAAATCTCGATCAATCGAGATGTTGATCTCGATCAATCGAGATCTCGATTGATCGAGATTCTGCAGAAGTCACTTGCCCACTTGCTCACCTGCTCTCCCACTTGCAACAAAATCCCCCTTTTTGCACGACTTAGGGGGATTGTCTGACTTGAACAAGACCCTTGGGGACCTTCTTGATATAAAGGGTGTATATATTGATATATATATATATATATTTATGGTGGGTCCCAAGGTTGAAAAAGGAGCCTTAAAGTACAAAGAAGCCACATATCTCTCATATCTCTCAACACACATCAGATTATCCAAGGAGAGACTTTCGGGAGAGGAAGAGGAGAAGCTGAACCAGACCAAGAAGATCCATCATCTTCATCAATGGAAGAGTGCAAGGCAACCATGAGTAACTAACTCTTCTACTAGGGTGTTGGTTTCAACCCCTAGCCATGTAAACTTGTTCATCTTTGTAGCACTTGGGATTTGTAATTAAATGTTGATTATTTAGCCTAGTGACCATGTACACTAATACATTTCTTTTATATATTCATATGATTTTAGTTTTATTCTTGTCTTACAGTATAATCTTCATGTGAATGCACAACATTTGCATATTCCACAAGAAGTGCAAATGATGGCTAGATAATGGTGTTTAAATGAATGTGTTGTGTTTGTTTGTATAAACCATGCCAAGATAAGATAGTTTGGATGCATGTAGGTTCACTTAGAGAGTAGGGTAATTAGATAGTTAGTTAGGTTGAAGAGCTATGCTTATTGAAGATGGATTATGATAGGTGGACAAACACATTGATCTTTTGATATATTATTGAGGTCACAAGCCTAATGACATTGTTAGGCATTTAATTAATGAATCTCATGCTTGCTACACTTATGAACATGTGAATGGCTAGTGGTGGAAACCAACCCTAGTTCTCTCTCCCAACTTTACTCTTTAAATTTATTGTCATTCAATTCATGCAACAGTTTTATAAACAAAAACTCAAAACCCTGTTTTTAGGATTAAAGTGGAATTAATCTTTCTTTAAGATAATTGCGACTAGTTCTCGTGGGATCGATACCCTCTATATAGAACCGTATCTACAAAGATTCGTGCTCTTGCGAGTGGTTAAATTATATTTTGATAAAAAGGGCAAAATTAAGCTTACAATATAATCCGAGTTTAGCCACATCACTTACCGTTTTCTCCCTGTCTGTGCGTAAAAACTACTAAACCCAAATTTCTTTTCTCTTATTTAATATTCTTAAATAATTAAACTAATAAATATAAAATATTTAGCCCAACTATATATAAATATATATAGCCCAGCCCAGTAATCTAGCCCAACCTGATAATAATTAAAAATAAAAAAGGAAACGCAGCCAAAACCCACATATTTTTACTTTAAAAAAAACTATATTTAAAACAAATATTTCACACACAATTAAACTCAATCAACACTTAGCAACAATTCAAACATCCACATTAAACACATAAAAACAGGCATTGACAAAATTAATTAAAATATTTAAATAATTAAAAACTCAATCAAATAAATAGAAACTCAATTTAAATATCCTCAAATTACGGGGTATTACAACGTAAACTATGGGTCTCTATCCGTCACAATAGAAACTAATACGCCATGAAATCTCAATATCTGCTCAATGTATAACCAACTCAGAGTATCCACATCATTAGTCACCCAAATAGGAAGAAAATGAGCCATTTTGGTCAATATGTCAACAACGACCCATACAGCATTATGGCTCTTCCTTAACCTCGATAGTCTCATCACAAAGTCCATGATTAAATGTTTCCATTTTCACATTATTACCGGTAATGGTTGTAACAAACTCGCCAGTCTTTGATTTTCTGCCTTTACTTCCTGACAAGTAAGGCATTTTGCCACAAACTTAGCAACATCATTCTTCATTATTTTCGACCAATACTGTTGACGCAGATTATGGTACATCTTGGTACCACCGGAGTGTACTACAAGTCTAGAGTGATGAACCTCTCTATGAATATCATCCCTACATGGCAATGATACAACCATCTTCCCTTTGAGTCTTAAACCCCCATCGAAATGGATTGTACATCCTTGTACCACTTCATCGCTCAAACTCCGAGTGTGAATGGTCTCCATTTCACTGTCCCGCCATTGTTCCTTAATCAACCTATTCACTAGAGTTAGTCGAGCAATAAGTGTGAACAATGTTGCTGCATCTCCATCATCACTAAAGTACAATCTCATTTCTGAGATATCCTCCATCATCTTCCATTCATGGATACCAATACTCGCCAAGCTGTCATGTGACTTTCTACTCAAGGCATTAACTACAGCATTAGCTTTTTCTGGGTGATATTATTGATCAAAGTCATAATCCTCCATATATTCCACCCATCTCATTTGTCTCATATTCAAGTCCTTTTGTGAGAAAAGGAACTTTAAAATTTTGGGATCGAGAACACTTCAAACTTTTCTCTGTATAAGTAATGCCTTCACACTTTTAATGAAAAAATTAGTGCCACCAACTCCAAATCATGAGTCGGGTAATTTTGCTCGTGTGTCTTCAATTGTCGGAAATCATATGCAACAGCTTTCTTGGTTTGCATTAAAACAAAACCCAAACCATTCTATGAAGCATCACAATAGATCACATACCTCAAACCACGTTCGGGAATAATAAATATTAGAGCAAAAGTCAATCGACCCTTCAACTCCATGAATGCATGTTCACAAGTTTCATTCCACACGAACATTACTTCTTTCCGAGTGTCACGCCCCAAAATTCAGACCGTCGGGACTCCCCCAACTGAAGCTCGAATTCTGGTTAGTGAGGTGTTATGATCTCCTGATCGTCACTCCACAACCTGAACAACCTTGACAAATACTACTAACATCACCCTCGGTTCTGTAGTAACCCTTGTGGACGGGTGTGAGTGGGCGGGTGCATAGACAGACACTGGGCTGAGCTACCACACTGACAGGGTACAAGGTGCTCAATCCCACATCGCCTGGGTGTGGAAAAGGGAATGTGCTTATATGTAGTATGTTCTCTTCAAATGGTATGAGGCCTTTTGGGGTAAACCCAATAGCAAAACCGTGCGGGCTATGGCCCAAAGCGGACAATATCATACCATGTGTTGGAGCGGGGTATTACAATTGGTATCAGAGCCTGAACCAAGCCGGAAGTAAGTGTGCCGATGAGGGCGTCGGGCCTCGTAGGGGGGTGGATTGCAGTAACCCTTGTGGACGGGTGTGAGTGGGCGGGTGCATAGACAGACACTGGGCTGAGCTATCACACTGACAGGGTACAAGGTGCTCAATCCCACATCGCCTGGGTGTGGAAAAGGAGATGTGCTTATATGTAGTATGTTCTCTTCAAATGGTATGAGGCCTTTTGGGGTAAACCCAATAGCAAAACCGTGCGGGCTATGGCCCAAAGCGGACAATATCATACCATGTGTTGGAGCGGGGTATTACAGGTTCCTACCCAGACTACCGAGATCATTACATACAATGGAAGTCTTTACATTTATCAATACATCAATCCATCACCGAATATATCACAATGATCAACAATTTAAGTTTTGATCTCAAAGTCTAACAGAATCATTCTTTATACCATTAATACCATACGTACATATGTGTATAAGCAGTTCAAATACAATGATCATTCTCACTACAGAACCCCACATGTACATTACATTGCATATCTAACATAGTTGTTGACTTCATGTTTTCGCACAATCGAACCCTTAGTTTCGCACTATCGAATTACTTCGCACAATCAGAAACATAGTTTCACACAACCAAAACACTAGTTTTGCAAATTGAAATGATGATTTTGCATAATCGAAATATACGCATGATCGAAGTACTTGTGAAGTACTATCGAGATCCCACTGGAATTTTACCTCTTTTCCATCAAAAATTTCACAACATGGCTCGCCCAATCAAAATGGCCCACTGCAGATTTCTAGCAATTCCACACTTGGTTCATTTTATGCTTAAATTTCATTCTATCAACCTAAAATCAACTATACAACATTGCAAACATCTACAAATATTATATCATCATGCACATACTCCAAATCATGCACTTGGATCAATATGGTCTCATTTTACCAATTCATCGCACAATCATGCTCTCTCTAAAACTTAAATTACATGATCAATGCTAAGAATATAAAGTAAATATTATAACTCGATCATGTTTGATTTTGACACCGAAGATTGCCAATTACAAAAAAATACGTCACAAAGTGCCTTGCTATCCTTTTTCCACTTCTTATTCAAGACATTCTTTTGTGCTGTAGTTAAATCATCTTCATTCTCGGGCTCCTCATAACCTTCTTCGACAACATTCTATAGTTCCATTGATTTGAGCAACACATTTACATTATTGCTCCAATAATCATAATTTTCTCCATTGAACAAAGGAATAAGAGAAACCCAAATGTTTGTATTTCCCATGAGAAAAATATAGAAAAATTTTTGCAATCTTTTTTAAATTGGCTCTGACACCAATTTGTAAGAGGCACTTTACAAGAAGGAGACTCACTTTTATATAAGCACTCTCATATATATTATTTTCTTCTCACTTCTTGATTACAAAAGATTGAGGAACATGTATATATAAGCATCAACAGAAAACTCTACAATCACACAAATTACAAAATAATAAATTAAACATTTACTCCAACATTAGTCTTTGCATCTTCCAATATGTTGTATTATTTTCTCCACACACTCTTTCCAACAATTTTGGTTTAGTCTTCCAACAGAAACTTCATATGAACAGACACTGTGAATCTTAAAAAGAGAGAAGTGCTACCTGAAAGATATGGAGAGAGATAGATAAAGAGAGATGATCTTCTGTTACAGAAAGAGAGTGATGAGTTGTGCGGCTGAAGAGAGAAAGAGTGATAGGGTTAGGTTGTTGTCCGTACTTTTTTAAGTAGCACATGGGAGTTCTCTGTGTTTTAAATTTCTCAAGTCCTTGTTTCCAAAACTACAAAAATTTCATTTAGTAGTTCTCTAAAAAGTCTCACTGATTTAACTCACTTCTGTAAAAACCATTCTTCAAACAATTCCAAGCAAGTCAAGACACAATTTCTAATTTTTAATTTGTCTTCTGTTTTCTAAGTGACAAACCTAGCAAAGCCGAAATAACTGAAAAGTTCCTAACATTGATGTAATTTTAAAGAATCATATATATATATAAGAAGGGAAATAAAATCTATTGTAAGTTAACTACATTTAAGTACCTATTATGCCATTCATTGTCTCTGTATTAATACAACACATCTAGAAGGTCATAACCCAGTATTGGTCTTGCGGCTCTTGCCAATTCAAAGTCTTGGGAGGGAGAGACGTAAACAAACTCATAAATCTTTGGTAATTTTTTGGTTTTAAGTGGCTGCTCTAAGATTCAAATCTATATCCTTTTGTTAGCCTGATTGAATTTTTAGCTGTTAGAAAAATATCTCTTTTGTATGCCAAACAGGCAAACCAAAATATAGTTATACTTAGAAAAAAAAATAAACAGAAGTATGAAGTTAAATAAAATAAACAATTATCAACCAACTTACAGAATGATTGAAAATGAATTAAATTGAATCCGAGCCTTGTGTAAACACAATTTCCTTAAGACAAATTTGTTCCCTTATAGTGCTCAAGGTGATGAACAATTGTCTCCCAAGATAGAACGGATTTACGATTCTAAAGAGGCAGCACTTCAATCTCTAGAATCCTTCGAACACAACTTGTGCAGTACTCGAAATATAAATATATGCAGAGATAGATGATATGAAAATTCATTGTTGTTTCATTTTTGTTATGCATGTCTGACTATATATAGAGTCAATAGTGAACAGACATGTCTATTCGTGAAGAGTCATACCTATTTCAGAACAGACATGTCTGTTCATAAAAAGTCATACCTATTCTAGAATAGATATGTTTGTTCGTGAATAGTCATATATATTCCAGAATAGACATGTTTGTTCATGAAAAATCATAACTCTTCCAGAAGAGTCATGTCTATTCTTCAGACAACCACCACTTAAGGCTATGTTTGGTTGGAAGATTTTAACAATCAATTTTTCATTCAATAACTAACGATTTTTGACAAAATCGTCCAACAATCCCCCACATGAATGAAATTGATTGGATATCAATGTAAATGATAATGATAATGCAGACACTAATTCGAGTACAATTGAAAAACTACTGCATCGGGTTAAGTAGCCTAATGGCTTTGAACTTGCCCCAGTGAAAGACTATCGGATTTACTTAGCTAATCAGTAGACATGATATCTTTGAACAGTCAGCTGTTAATGTAAACCAAGACAATAGAATTCACACAGTATTTCTTCAAACACAGTTGGTTCTCACGTTTGTGTTCATTTTGGCCCTGAACACCTCTTGGTTCCGTGAGTGTCTTAGAGAAGTAAGCCTTAATATTCTCATAGAAGCGGCCCCTTCTTACTCACGTAGGTGATCTCTATGAAAAGTATCCTGCAATACTCTACTTGGACATTTTCCAAGATATAGAAATCATTAAAAGCTTAACTTATCCTGGTTCTCGCGGCAGATGTGCACTGTCTCATCATAGGAATGGTTAGGAGTAAAATATCTCCTCAGTGCTTACTGAGTTCTACATAGTTCGGTTTGCCCTTTGAACCTAGATCTTGGGATCTCCAGTCAGCTAGGTTGGGTTGCCACTATGACGACTCTTATTAAGACATAGGCTTTAAACCCATTCCCTTCGATGAACTTTCTATTAGCTCTCGTGGTAAGCCTTTTGTAAACGGATCCGCAATATTATCTTTTGACTTTACATAATCAATTAAGATAATTCCATTAGAGAGCAATTGTCTAACGGTATTATGTCTTTGTCGTATGTGACGTGACTTACCGTTATACATATGACTTTGTGCCCTTCCTATTACTGATTGACTATCGCAATGTATACATATAGGAAGCACAGGTTTTGATTGATATGGAATATCATTTTATTCTTTTTCTTTGGGCCTTGTTCCATAACATTAGCCTTAATTTCAATCTTTGATAAATGCAATCATTAATTTCAAGATGGATCTCAACCACCTCAATACACTTGCTATTCTCTTGGATTGCTTGTATATCAAGTTATGTGCAACTTGTCCTTTAGATTAGAACAACATAGTTAGAAAACATATCCATCTAGAGTATCTTTAGCATGCATCATACTCATTGACATGTAACTACCTAAACTATGTCATTGATTCAGTGTTTGTTTCAATCTACATATAGATTTTTCAAGTTTGCACACTCTTTTTTCATAATCTAAAACTATGAACCCTCATTGATGATTTCAAATCAATTTTTCATTAATAGAACCTCGTTCTATATTTCTTGAATTATGCACAAGATATGTCTAATTCATATCCTAATAATTTTAGGATTTAAATATTATCACATTATATAGACACCCCCACATTTCGAAGTATTTATAGAAAGATATAAAGTCTTTCTATATATCAATCAACTGGTGTCTTAATAATTTTCTTAATGAGGTGTAAGACTAAATTTGAAAAAAATTGAGCTTCCCCACAACTTCTGGGTAATCCATAATTTATCTACAAATCATTTGTATTCTATGATTTTTGCATTTTAGCAACACTATTTCATTTAAATTGCTAAATTGACTCTCAACCTCATTCTCAAATTTTGCTTCATAGTATCTTGTGTAATTCCTATCAAAGTATTATATACTTTTTTTTTTTTTATCTCTCATGTGCACATATATTAAATCACATATATCATTGTGATCTAATGCTAGAGGTACAACACTCTTTTAGGGGTGCACACGGTACGGTTCCTCACGGTTCTTGGTGGAACCGGAACCGGAACCGTTACCAACGGTTCCTGATTTTCGAAACCGGAACCGGAACCGTTGGGGGTTGGAACCGTGAGGAACCGTACCGCGGTTCTCTGTACGGTTCCGGTTCCGAACCGCGGTTCCTTAGGATTTTTTTTTTTTTTTTTTTTTTTTTTTTTTTTTTTTTTTTTTTTAATGAAGCTTGAAAATACAAAATATATATATATATATATTCATTAAATAAATGTGAGACCTACAATCTAAAAATGACACCCTATATATATATAATTATTATATTATATTATAGATATATATACATTACATATAATGTATATATATTATGTATAGTAATTATATTATAATATAATTATTATATATAATATATGATAATATAATTATTATACATAATATATATACATTATATATAATTATTATATGTAATGTATATATATATATTATATATAGTTATTATATTATATATATATATACACATATTTAATATAAAACGGTTCCGGTTCCGGTTCCAAGGAACCGTTACCCCCAACGGTTCCGGTTCCGGTACGGTTCTACTGGTCCTGGAACCGGAACCGGAACCGTTGGTAACGGTTCCTAATTTTAGGAACCGGAACCGGAACCGTAGCCACGGTTCGGTACGGTTCCCCTCGGTTCCGGTTCCGGTTCCGGTTCCGACGGTTCTTTGTGCACCCCTACACTCTTTTGTACGAGTGAAAATAATTTCTAGTTAATTTCCTTTCACATGTACCAAATTTGAGTTAGGACATCTACTCTAGTTGAAAAATTAACTCCATTCCAGGTTTATAATAAATCTCTTACACACCCTTGGATTTAATACACATTAACTTATTGAAGAACGAGTTCTCTTCCTAAGGTTATTTCTCATGCAACCTTATTTTGGTAGTAGAAGATTTTCTTCATGACAACGTGTTCAATCTTATATTTCTTGTCCAAAGAATCCTATAATGCCTTTGCTGTTTTACTAGCATAATACACATTATATAGTGTATTGTCTAATCCATTTAGGATATAGTTTCTACACAAGAAATCTGCATGCTTCCATGCATCAAGAACGCTTACATTTTCCTTATCAGTCTCTCTTTCACCAAGTATAGGAGATTCTTTGTGAAGGAATCTTACCAAATTCAAAGTTGTAAGATAGAAGAACAGCTTCTGCTGTCAATGTTTGAATTCCATTCCATTGAATTTTTCGGTTTCTCTCTATGAGACGCACTCACGAGAATGATTGGAGTAACAAAACAGATACAAAATCTGTTTACTTAAAAAAAATAAGTGCAGATTTTGCAAACACATCCAACCACTGATTTCTGTTTATTAAGAACACTTATAACGAAAAACAACTACAAAATTTGTCTTAAGATTGTTAGAAAAATATCTCTTTTGTATGCCAAACAGGCAAACCAAAATATAGTTATACTTAGAAAAAAAAATAAACAGAAGTATGAAGTTAAATAAAATAAACAATTATCAACCAACTTACAGAATGATTGAAAATGAATTAAATTGAATCCGAGCCTTGTGTAAACACAATTTCATTAAGACAAATTTGTTCCCTTATAGTGCTCAAGGTGATGAACAATTGTCTCCCAAGATAGAACGGATTTACGATTCTAAAGAGGCAGCACTTCAATCTCTAGAATCCTTCGAACACAACTTGTGCAGTACTCGAAATATAAATATATGCAGAGATAGATGATATGAAAATTCATTGTTGTTTCATTTTTGTTATGCATGTCTGACTATATATAGAGTCAATAGTGAACAGACATGTCTATTCGTGAAGAGTCATACCTATTTCAGAACAGACATGTCTATTCATAAAAAGTCATACCTATTCTAGAATAGATATGTTTGTTCGTGAATAGTCATATATATTCCAGAATAGACATGTTTGTTCATGAAAAATCATAACTCTTCCAGAAGAGTCATGTCTATTCTTCAGACAACCACCACTTAAGGCTATGTTTGGTTGGAAGATTTTAACAATCAATTTTTCATTCAATAACTAACGATTTTTGACAAATTCGTCCAACATTAGCATTGCATGAAATGGTGACCTCTATGTTAAAAACAAGTTTCAGATATCATATGAAACTCACAAATAGGATAAGAGTAAGAGAACAAAAAAATTCTAAATTTTTAATTACAAGAATAAGATATTACTTCTTTGTTCGGGTCTTCTCTCTTTTTCGAACAGTTCATGTTGAAGCTCCTCAAAATCCAAAAACATTTCCATCTACTACCAAAAACTAATTAGATCTGGGGAGCTTTCTTTCTTATTCTGCATATGAAGTAGTGGAAGAGACAGAGAGGCTGCAAAAGGGTCTTCCTTTACATTCGTTTTCTCTGTATCAGAAGAACTGGTTGATCCATGGATCTTTATCAAATCTTCATCAAACAACTCCCATTTATCTGTGATTATTGTCTTCAAATCATCCTTTGAGTCCTTCCCTTCATTGACATATCTCTGATCATCAGTAGTCTCTCTCACAGCCTTGGTTTTATCCTCTTGTGGTACAAAGATATCCTCACTGCAGCTTTTCCTGGAAACTCCATTAATGATCCGTTCGAGTTCTTGAATATCTTCTTCAGGGACTCGAACAACTTTGGGACATTCGGATGCATTGAGCACGCCATTTTCTCGGCAAAACTCGAAGTACAAGGAGAGCTCATCACCCTGCATGGTTGCTTTGTGTAAAATCTCAAGTGCTATGGTGGCTTCACCCTTTCCAGCTGCGGAACAAACACTCAATAAAACCCTAGCAATCCCATTACATATCCTGCTATAAATGTCGAAAACCTCAATGACGACGCAGTCCATGGCTTCAAGAATAAGACCTAAACGCATCCCATCCGCCTCCGGCTTTATCTGAAGCAACATATCAAGCAAACCCTGCATTTTTTGCAGCTTCACAAGCTCATTCATTATGGGTTGCTGCTCTTCAGCTTCTTCTTTGCTTCGCGCCTTAATACGTTCCTGCATTTCCATGAACAACAAGGTGGATTTCTGATCAAGAAAAGCATAGTAAGACCGAACGAACAAACTGTAACCCCATGCTTTGTCCGGGTTCAAGTGTCCGTCATTGAAGCTCGATAGGTTGAATGGCAAGCGTCCCATCTTTTGAACCTCGGGGATTCTACAACAAAAAACACCATGCATGAGCACCAAACCCTTTAGGGCAACCACCCAACTCCGAGTCTTTCCGATACGCATGGAAATAGACCACACGACCGGCCTGAGATTGGCCGGGGATGTCCGTACCCATGTGAAGACTCTCTGGGCATTCCGGTAATCGATGTAGGACTCGTCGTGGCTGGTGGCCTTCACCACGGCTGCATCGATGTCCGGGTTCCGGAGGCGGGTTCGCCTCGATAGGGTTGCAATACAAATGCTGTTCCAGTCCTTCAAGGCCTCGGAAGCCCTTTTCCAGAGCCTCATCTTCGGTCCAATGGCTTCTCTCTCCCTCCCTCTCTCTCTCTCTCCCTCTCCTTCCTCTGTTCTATTTTTTTTGTGACCCATAACTTCTTTAGATTTTCTTTGTTCAACTTGTTTGGCGGTTCCAACTACTTTGACATATCAGCAGTCAACATTTCAACGTGTGGAAATGACTCATAAAGTACCTACTTTGCCAGCCAACATACGAAAAATTACTACTCAATTGATACAATTTGTGCTGTCTAATTTCTTAATTTAGTCATTTTCTGTATGTATATAGTCTGTCATTTATTAGCAATTAGAACAATTGACTTTGTGAAAGTCTCTGTTTTAAATTCGTTTACACAGCAAGACTTTGACTACGTATCTGAGTGTTGGCATAACCCAATATATACGTTCAAGAATTCAAATAGTTCCAGTGTTGACTAACACAATAAGACTTTGACTACTTGCCATCTCATTAAATATTGTCTGCCATTTTAAACAGAGGAGTGGCATTTTGGGAGTGCTTTATTTTTGCCACTATCTATGGCCTAAACCATGAAATGAATTTGCCAATTACTAGATTTGTAATTATTTATTTTTCAGAACATAGATTATAAAAAAGGATGACTAATTTTTTTTTTCTCTTTAAAGGGATTCACATACGACAGGGTTAGTGACCAAGATATCTAATAAAAAAAAGTTGTTGTCACATCAGAATTCTTTTGATTCTCTTTGCAACCTATCTCTTGCGCACCAAACGGCTGAAGAGCCACCAAACGGGACTGGTAGATAAAGAAACATAGAAAACAAAGGTTATAATTAGTCATGGGGTTTTGATTTCAGTTGAATTCAAAATTTTCAAAGGTTAATTTAATTTATAACAATTTTTGGGAGCCTTATTACAAATACATCAACTTTTAAATGGTCAAAAAATAACTTTTAAAAAAATAATTACAAATACCACAATTTATACTATTTAGGTCCAAATTGCCCTTAAGACCCTTTACATATTAGTTTACTAAAAATTTTAGTGCACAATGTAATAATTTTACTGCATTTAGGTAATACTTTAACTGCATGATATTATAATTTTACTGCACAAAACATTAAACAGTGTAGTTTACTAAAACTTTTAGTACACAATGTAATTGTTTTACTACATTTATATAATACTTTAACTGCATGATGTTATAATTTTATTGCACAAAACATTAAACAGTGTAGTTTACTAAAACTTTTAGTACACAATGTCATAGTTTTACTGCATTTATGTAATACTTTAATTGCATGATGTTATAATTTTATAGCACAAAAAATTGCTGCATGGGGGTAATTTAGTCTTGTGTATTGAGGAACAGTGAAAAGTATCAAATACATAAATACTTTTGTATAAGTTGCTTTTTGAGCCAATACTATTTAAAACTTGGCATATTTGTAGTTAGGCCATCAAAAATGGTCAAAAATTAAATTAACCTTTTTTTCTAATTATGTAGTCATCAATTACTGTTATTTATGGGTAAACCGACCCAAAGCAATTTTTTGATTTCTCTAACTACAGCATAGGAGATGGAGGCCACCTTAGCCTCGGGAAAGGCCACTCAGCCAGTACCTCTCACCAACATAGCTATGGGCTGATCTTGGAAAGCATACCAGTCATGTTGGCCTTAGATCAGACTATATCATCTTATCTGAAAACCAATAGTGTCCAGTGAGAGAAATACAAATATTTTATGACATTCGACATCAAGATCCCTCTTAGTCCCACCCATGCAAGGAGGGCATTATTGTTGTAGATCCTTAAATTTTGTGATAGTCTAATCACCGTCCGATCGGTCAAGAAGTCAAACACTCATGGTCAATTAAATTTCATGAATGTGGGTTCCACCAATGGACACGTGTCAAAATCCTAAAGGTTCAAACCTTTAAAGAATGTGTTGATTAGTTCAAATTTTAATTTGAATTATTTCCATATAAAAGGGGACAAATTTCTCTTATAATGGAAATTAGCACAATTATTAGAGAGTTAACAAAAATACACGCCACACCCTTTGGCTTATAAATACAAAGTCACCTTACACATTCGGGATACACCCAGAGAGACCAAGAGAACGCCAAAAACTCTATCGAATCTCCAACACGTACGTACACCCAACACTTAGAAGTTTATGAAAAAAAAGAATAACAAGCACACCACATTTGTGTCATTCTTCTCCAAAAGCCTTCATCGCACCGTTCGAGATCAAGCTTCATCAGTTTTCAATCGAAAATCCATTCAAATATTCTTTAATCTTAAAGAACTTGAATAACTTTCAATCACTAGTTCAATATCAAGTTCTTTGCTGACCTTGCACCAACATTCCAAGGAGATTTAATCAGAGGGAGATTTATTTGTTATAAAAGAATCGACCATAGAGGATTATACTCATTTCTTTATCATCAATAACAAATATCACTCAAGCCCAAAGAAAGCAAAAAGTGGATCGAAAAGAAGACCTAGCATATTTGGGCCAAAAACTTAGATCACTGGCTCTACCATGAAGAAAAGAAATGAGGAGGACAGAGTATATTCATGGTTTTAGTTCTTGCAGAAGGAATAAGCTTATCATCAAGTAAAACAAGCTCAAATGCCTACCATGGAGGGTAACACTGACGATACACAATCATCCTGCAAAGAGGTGGTTGAGGCTAGCCTTAAATTGACCTAAGGAGACCAATGAATCTTTTGACCTAGAACTGTCAAGGTGTAGGGAACCCCATAACAATTCAGCAACTGAAAAAGCTAAATTGCTTCATTCCCCAAATTTAATTGTTTTGTTGGAGACAAAGAATGGAGGAGAGAAGATGCGAGAAATTCAAAGTGTTGAAATTAGGACATATCTAGTGTATTGACCTAATTGAAATTACATAAGGTATTACTCTTATGTGGCAAGAAGAAGCTCTATTTTAGGTGATTGATTATAGTGACATTCAATTTTCTATTGAAATTTGTACTATCAGGAAAAGAAGCCCAAGCCATTATTTATGTAAGTAATGATGACTCCATCGGAGTAGCCTAATGGAATTATCTCAAAAATAAAAGACTTGTGGGGGTAATCATTAGCTTATAATTAGTGATTTTAATGACTTATTGCTACCAGTGGAGAAAAAATGAGTAGTCATCAAACTAGTATGGGGTTTTAAAAACTTCAGAGGCATAGTGAATGAGAGAAGTTGCACCTTGGTGCGATGACAAATGCCCTCACCCAAAGCGATTGGTCTCGAGTCCGAGACTTGAGAGCAGCCTCTCTAAAAATGGGGGTAAAGCTTGCCGACATCTACCTCTCTCAAACCCCGCTCAAGCAAGAGCCTTGTGCACTAAGTAAGACCTTTATTTAGAGGCTTAGTGAATGATTGTGGGTTTATTGATCTAGGATATATAATTTGATGGCTATCCTTTCATATGGTCGAACCATAGGAGTAGCACGACAAACATTCAGGAATGACTGGATAGAGCTCTAGCCAGCAAAATTTGTTCTCGTTGGCCAAGTTAAATCATATAACTATTGCAAGGGTGTGCCCTTTTACTGGTTTTGCAACCCACATTTTGCAATAATAAAAAGTAATTTAACTTTAACACTCGTTGAATTGATGATGTGCAACATGTAGAAATTATAAGTAATGCCTAGAATGTTAAAATCCAAGGCTCTCATATGTTCTGGTGGGTTAAAAACTTAAATCCTGTAAAAAAAAAAGCTCTTTCTCAATGGGTATGATCCAATAACTCTAATTCTAGAAATAATATCGAGGCAGCTAAAGCTCGTGTAAAGGCTCTTAAGGAGCAAGTCCACAATTATGACCATAAGCAAGTCATTCACGTTGAAAAGAAGTTACAGTCATTCTAGTGGGAGGAGGAATTGTATTAGTATCAAAAGTCTCGTCACTAGTGGCTACAGTTTGGAGATAAAAATTCAAAAAAAAAAATCCATGCTACAACAATACGAAAGAGGAAAAGAAATCATATTTTAGGCATTGAAGACCCAAATGGACAGTGGCATGAAAAAGATTCTCATATCAAGGCCATTTTCCTTGACTAAGTTTAGACCCTATTTCAAACCCAGTTTCCTGGCAATATTAAGCGATTTATTCAGCATATTCCAACAAAGGTCTCCCTTGAGATGAATCAGAACCTTTTAGAAGTGCCTTTGGAAGTGGAGATTCAAATAGCTATTTTTGAAATTAAGCTATTCAAGGCGTCGAGGCTCGATAGCATGACTCCTCTCTTCTATTAACGTTATTGGCCGCTTGTGATGGCTAAGTTAATTGAGGTTATCCACAGATTTATGTATTCTGGGCTTCTTTTATCTATCACGAAAGCATGACTCCTCTCTTCTATAATGTTTAGTGTTTGTTGTGAAAAGGAATGATGATAATGATATTACTGAAGAGGATATAATAAAGCCACAAAATATTGATTTGGTGTTGGCAAATGAGAACAATGAAATTGAATATATACAGGAAAAGGTTAAGCGTGAAAAGAATATGTTGAAGTCACAAAATGTCAATTTGGTGTTGGCTGATGAGAAGAAAAATGAAATTGCAGATGTGCAGGAAAATGTTGAGCAGGAAGAGATTAAGACAGCAATGAATTTAATTCAATGTTCTTATTTCCTCCAAAGAGTTAAGCCGGAGGAGCTTGAAAAGAAATTTTACTACATTCTATGCGGTAGGATGGAAAAACTCGTGCAGTATACCCTTTTCAACGAACTTGTTGAGTTCGGTGTGAAACATTATCAGAAATAGACTACGCAAGATGTGAAACACAACAATCCTAAAAGAAATTAACAACTTTGGTGAGGCACAGTAATCTTTGCGACCACCTTTGTTTGAAGTGTGGAAATGCCTTCCTAACAAGTATCGACCTCGTTGATCATATGCATGTGTGTTTCCATAAGAATGATGAAAACCATAAAGTTCATCTAAGCAAGGCAAAATAACAACCGGACAAGAAAAAAAGGGGTACACGTAAGAAATGGCGATTTTCATTCACAAAAGGGTGGCATCATCTGAACTAAATTTTAGATATGTTTTTGCTAAATATTGATTTACAGGTGGTAAAATTTCTGTTTTAGTAAATATTGATTTGCATCTTTGAGGTTGTAATTTCTTTTTCTTTCAGTGATTTGCAAATACTTGCACTTGTGCTAAATTGCAATATGTACCAGGTGTTAAGGCTTTTTTTTTTTTAAAATATAGTTATTAGACTTAATTTTGATTGCGAGAAATCCATATCCCCAACCACTCCCAACAAACAATCACGTATTTTTATTTCCTATTATGAAGAGAAATGATAAGTTCTGATTAGTTGGGAGTGGTTGGGGGTAAAGTACTTCCAGGAATACTTTCTCATAGTTTGTAGATGGTGGTAAAGTATTTTTTGGTAATACTAGTCATTATACTTAAGTTTGAGGCATCCATCGAGCCCCTGAAGCCTTCAATGGCTTGTAATGATGCTTTTCTGGCCAAACATGCCTGGAATTTCCATATCCTGAAGAAAGGACTAGTCTACTAGCTATTCAAGGAAAAATATTTCAAAGATTATTTCCTCTTGCAATCTAAAATGGGTTCCATCCCATCTTGGACCTGGAGGAGCATCTTGGCTACCCACTTTATTATTTCAAAATGTTCTAGGTGGGTGGTGGCAAATGGGCAAACCATAAATATTTGGAATGATAATTTGGTGTCAGGGTTGCCCTACAAACTCCATCAATCTAACTCGTAGGTGACCCATCAAATAGTATCTGATATGATCGACGTATAACATTCAACACATAACTTGGGTTTGCTTAAATGTTTGTTTACTCATTCAAAGGTGGATTTTATCCTCATATGTACCTTCAACATTTATAACAAAGTTGATATGTTGGGTTGGGCCTCAAAGCCAAATGGGAACTTCTCTATGAAATATGCTTATAAAATAGCTCACAATCTTCTCAAACAAAATTCGAGTTCCTAGTTTTTGGAAGCTTCCACATCATATCAAAGCTTCCAATCTTTGTGGACTAAAATCTAGAATTGCAAATTGAAAGGAAAAATTCTCCATTTCTTATGGAAATGTTGTAAAAATGGGCTTCCAGTTTCGTAAATTGCTTAAATCTAGAGGGCTTATTGAAGAGGCGGTTTGTCTTCAATATAGTCTTGAGGAAGAGTCCATTGAACATTTACTCTTCGTAAAGTGCTAAAATTCACCATTTTTACAAACTATTACTTGCCTTTGGGAGAGATACATAATAATAATTTGCAGAATAAATAAAATTGGCCGTAGCATATTAATTGTGTGTCATTTACAATTGTCATCATGAGAAATAATTACAAAAACATAAATCCTAGAATATCATCCATGGCTAAAACCATTCATCCACATAAAACTATACATTCATTACAAACCCATTAATCAAAAACATGAAAAAAAATCATGTTATCGTAATTAAATATGACCTATGAATATATTATATGATTCACAATAAGTAATGGCTTTGCTCTTATACCAATTATTGGAAAACCATGTCTAGGCATCGATGTGGAAACGTCCGTAAAAGTTTGATTAAAATATAGAGGGGGTGAATAGGTTTACTCACTCGTTTACTTTATTTTTTAGATTATTCCAAATTTTAAGTCCAATAAAAATTTAAGTAATCCCACAAAAAAAGTAAATGAAATAAAGTACAATAAAGTAAAGAGTGCACCAGATTTATGTGAAAAGCCCAGATCAGGAAAAAAATCACTGGGGTGAGGCTTGTAGCCCCGAAGAACCAATCTACTATTTTGAAGCAAAGTAAAACAAACTCTATCCCAAACTCACACCCACTCCACTTTGACAAGAACTTGATATGGAACGCCTCAGGCTTACTCTTGTGACTCCCTTGTCCAATTATTGCAGCGTTCCTGCTAACGTCACAATTCTTTCAGAAGGGTAACCGGAAGAATATAAACACTCAGCAAGTATTATGTCCCCTTCGTAGTGTGATCTTTGTGAGTTATGAGGTGCGAAAATAGTTCAGTTAATTTAGCGTGAAATGTTAATCCTTAGACCTAGAGGAAGGTGAATAGGTCTTATTTTCCAATTTTTATGATTGATTAATTACCCACAATGATTATCAATTAAACATCCAAACCAATCACAAAATAAATAAAGCAAGTAAGCAAATTTAGAGATACCACCAGGAATTTTATGTGGAAACCCTAGGAAGGGAAAAATCGCGGGGTGAAGTAGAAGCCTCCAGAGAAACTGATCCACTATCTCAAAGTAAAGTACAATATACTCTGTCATAGACTCACACCCACTTCACTCTGACAAGAACTTTGATGCGGAACACCTCAAGCTTACTCTTGTAACTCTTCGTCCAATTACTGCAAACTCCCGGCTAACATCACAATCCTTCTAGAAGGGTAGCTGAAATAATACAAATACTCTGTAAGTATTTTGTTCCCTTCATAGTAATCGTTTATCTTCCTCTTTAGATAAAATCAAGTAATGTCAAGGAACCACCTCTCTTACTCTGATCAAACTGTATAGACTGATGATGTCGAGAATCCTTTGATCAGATTGAGAAAAGTATCACAAATTAAACACTCTATGTGTGTGCTCTCAAAAATATAACAATAGAATAAAATTCTTTGTCAAAAAACATCTCCTCTGTTTTCTTTCTCTAAAAAGATTTTTTTATATGTAATGAAAGCTCCTTGAAAGTATTAATTTTTTCTCCCTTTTTTCACCTCCTAGAAATAAAAAATATGAGGGTTTATATAAATAATAAATCCCTAATTTTTATTAAAAAAATAAGTTAAAAACCAATAGGAATCGAATCCCGGTATTTTAGAAAAGTTCGAGGTCAAATATAGGTCAAAACAGGACAAAGAAAGCAAAATCCTGCAAACCAAAAGCCTTGGATTGGTCCAGCCTATCCCTTGGACTAGTCCAGCTCTTGTAGTAAGAAGTTGAGACCTCTTGAACCAGTCCAGCCTTTATTTAGACCGGTCCAGTTGTGTTGGTGACCAAATTTGAGGTCCTGAGAGCTCTTAGACTCGTCTTGGAAAGACTTAAACTGGTCCAATCTTAAAAACTATGAAATTTTGAATTTGAAACTCTATTTTTCAAGACCAAAAAACACGTTTTAAAAACTTATTTGTCCTCACCAACTTACCTGGACTAAATGATGCTCAAATCATGTTCAATGACGTTTATGCTCACTTGTAGCCACTTGAATGCTTCAATCAATCAAACTCTTTGTTGAAGCACTCTTTAGATGATGCTTTGTTAAATAATACACTCCAAGCTCTCAATCTTCAACTCTGTGATCAATTACAAGAATATGAATGAAAGATTACAACTCGATCAAACATAGTTTTGACACCAAATATTGCCAATTACAAATATATACGTCACAAATCTTCTTCTCCTTCCTCACCAATGAACAATTATATAAGAAACCAAACAATCCAGTAACTTGATCAATAAAAAATTTGAAGCAGTCTTCGAACGATTGATCAAGCAAAGAGAGACACACAACCTAAATCACTCATAGTGTATTTATGTATGTGATCTTTCAAAAATATAAAAAGAAAAATAAAGTTCTCTATCGAAAAAATTTCTCAATGCATGTTTTATCTCTCTAAAAAATAATAATTTTGATGTATGTCGAAAGCTTAATAAGAGATAAGACATATAAGGTTTTTATAGATGTTAAAAAAAAACCTAATTTTCTTTTTAAAAACAAGTTAAAATTCAATTAGAAATAAATCCCAACGTTTTAAGAAATATCAAAGTCAAATCCTAGTCGAAATAGGACACAATAGGGAAAAAATGTCATACCATGAAGCATGGACCAGTCCAGCCCATTCTTGGACTAATCCAACTTTGTAGAAATCTCAAAGAGAGATCCTGATGCCTCATGGATTGGTCCAACCCTAAAAATATTGCAAAATTGCCCAAAAACACTACTTTTCAAGGTCAGAACCTCCCATTTTGAAATTTATTTGTTCTCATCACTTTACCTGGATTACATGACTCTCATACTTGATCAATGATATCCACATGCAATTGAAATCATCCAAAATTTTCAAACGATCAAATCCTTATTCAAATCATTGATGCCTTCTTCTGAAGTTTCAAGCTTCACACCTTTGAAGATCATCTACATGTCTGGTGTAGAACTTCACGCTTGCACTTTGTCTTCAATTGCATGATCAATTATAATAATAGAATTGAAAGATTATAACTCAATCATGTGAAGTTTTGACATCGAAAATTGCCAATTAGAATTTTATACGTCACAATCGAAAGTTTTAAGAAATCGTTCTCATTAGTTATTGTTTTTACCCTAGTATTATCTCTAGAGGGGAGTGAATATGATCTTTGGCAAACAATGACAAATTATCTAAATTAAAATATATGCCAAAACAAGATAACTGAAGTAATTAAATTGTGCAAAAGATGGATAAATATAGAATCAAATAGGTACAATTTAAATGACATATGGATAGAAAAAATCAAACACAATTGAGACAAGGATGTAGCATGGTTCAAAATCTCCTATTCCACGACTTAAGATCTGTCTTGAGATTTTTTTGAATCTACTATGGTTCCTCTTTTCAGGTGAAGAGTAAACATTTACAATGGAGTTCACATGCAAGCTCCTCCTTTCTTTTACTAAGTGAAGTCCTCCACTTAGACTTAGGGGCCAACCTTTTACAATAAATGAGAAGAAGTTTTACAACTCAAGAAGTGTATCTCTCAAAGATGATATCTTAAATGTAAGCTCACAATACTATAGTTATAAATAAAGAACAAGTTAAAGCTCGAGTTTATTGAATGAAGATTTAAGAAAGTTGTTTGCAATGAATGTTCAAGAGTATTGTTGTATGTCCATAAATGCAGAGCCAATAAGTATATCTAGAGCTTTGAGAATTATAGTTGTTGGAGGGTAGTTAAGAGCATTTATTGCACCAAACTACTCGTTAGATTCAAATCCAGCAACTTTCAATCAATTGAAAATAAGGTTTCAGTCGGCTGAAATAGATTTTAATCTCAGGAACACAGGATTGTGGCTTTCAGTCGACTGAAACTCCACTTTAAGCTGAAAGAGTGCTCCACAAAGCCCTATTTCACTACTATCATTTTCAGTAAACTCAAAGTTAACTAACCTTTGAATGATATATAATAAAGTGTAGGTTAAGTCCATGATTCATGTTAGGTCTTTAATGAATGTTAAATTTATTTTCAAATGGTTTGATGACGAAGAAATGATTTAATTGAGAAATGCATTATGGTTTTATAAAAGTGAGCTTCAAACAAGTTATTCAAAAATAACTTTGACATTTTAAGTCCTAGCTCTCACCAAACTATAACTGCCTCATTTCTTCATGCTTGGCATATGTCTTTAAGCTTGAGGTTCCTTCTTTTTCTCTATTGACTTGCTTCTATTTGTTATAGCCACTTTTCATGATTATTCCACAATGTGAATGTGTTTCTTGAATATGACCATCATTCTAAGCAACCACTCAATTTAGATGTTAGTACTTAACATAATTAATGGTTTGTAATCATCAAAATTACTAGATTACCCTTAGGTCAAAACATTTGGTTAACAATTGAGAATTAACCCTAGAGGAAGTAGTTTAAGAAATTTCACCTTTGGGCAACTTGTAGATTGTCAACATATATGTTTTTTTCACTTAAATATCTTTAAGCTCTTCCAACCAAAAGTCTGAACAGGAGTAAAAACTTCAAACACTTGGCAGAAGGTGTTAACGAACTTAAAATCATTTGAATTTTAAAAGAGTTATAACCTAAGATGTTAGCTTCAATTTGTCATTGATTTCAAGTTAATCCAATTACGAAGTTAATGGATATGTTTAAAATACTAACCATTATTTTAATTGGGCAGAACCTACGAATTTTGCTCCTTCAACCTCCAATCAAGATTGTTCCAATAGCTGATTTGTGAAAATTATATATAAACCTCTAAATTTTAACTTCTATGGCCTCTATGGTTACAATAAGCACTGGAGAGTGGGGCTTCAATGGAAAGTAGGAAACCCTTGGTGAAAGGAGAAGATGAGTGTATGAGATAGATTACAAGAGAGCAACCAAAGCTCTCTATTTATAAGTGGAGTGGTTCGTCAACCCTAGGGGAATCCTAGGGCTACCACCCCACTCTTTCTCACTCTCCTAGTTTCCTTCTAACTCTCTTGTTTGCTCACTTACAAGTTAGTCTAGAAGTGGGATGTAAACAAACATATTCATACTTCGGTTACAATGGGCCTCATAAAGGAATGATCATCTCTTTATAACCCAATTAATCAGTCCATTAAACTATTTTTAATTCCATTAAATAAAAATAGTTAAACTCCAAGTCATGAATATAATTATAATAATTATTGCACAATGCTAAAATAATAAATGGAAAATGATACTCATGTAGAATTGTTAGACAGAATCAGACCTACACTTCTTATTCATAGGATGCATGTGTTTAGTGCATGTTGTGGGACATACTACATGCATCTAATGGAAGTAAAAGTTTAGGTTTAAAAATTCTGCCTAAGTAGCATGGTCCATAATAGATTACCTCTCTATGCTAAATTAGGATATTTGACAAGTAAAGTCATTAATTCAATCACTAATTTATCCTTTATTATGACTTCTTGATTAAACTTGTTTGATCACTTAAAAAAAAATTCCTTTGAGAAAATATTATATTTAATATATATATATATATATATATATATATATATATATATATAATAAAATCATTTTATAAAAAACTACTAGCGCAAAATTTCAGCGATCAAATTTAATCAACTCACAATAAATAACTAGTATCGGAACTACAAAGATGTCATCTTGAGAAATATATGTTCCAAAGTCATTCAATTACGTACTTAGCCAAAATACTCAAATGTTAGAACCTGAGGTCCACTTAAGTAAATCAAAGTAACCACTAACCAAAGCGAAGGTCCATTAGTCTCTCAGATTTAAGTGTAACTTGTTAGAACACCTAAGAATAAATTACTATGACGACTATCCTATTTTCTACAATTTATCCTCGATCTGTTTAGTGTGTCGAACATACTAAGATGTACAAGTTCTTTTATTTATAATGAACTAAATAAACCAATCGATAAATAGTAGCTTACATGTTACACCATTAGAGATAGAGTGACCAACTCTATTAAGAGTTTGAACAAATTTATGAATATGTAATATCTTATGATTTATATCTCCTATATTTATCACTCATTTTGAGAAGAACATAAATCAGATTAGATAATTCATGAATCCTATGACTTATCTCTAGAATCAATCAATACAAGATATTCACATATGTATGTAAAGCATATAAATAATAATAAATCAGTTCTATTATTAATAAACCATCAAATACAATCAAATTGACTTGAAGGGCACATATAATCTCAACATTTGTATCCATTACAATAAATTAGACTTTCACAATAAAACTATGGACTAATTTCATTTAATGATTGCAAATACATACAAGCGTATATGTACGTTGTCCTCATTAACATATCTATGTATAGTAAATTAATAATGCTCCTCAAATAAATAAAAAAACCTAAGTTGGTTAAACAAGACGAAAGAAAAAAAAATGGTTTGTTTAGATATTGATCGGAGTTATACATGATATCATATCATCAAAATCTACTGATTACTTTTCTTTTAATTTAATTATTTGACTTAGATTTCTGGTTTGAGAATATATTTCATATGTATATTATTGTAAAAAAAAAACAAAACAAAAACAAATTTGTTGAGTTGTAAAAGCTACGCATTCCTTTGGGCGGAAAGTGTTTGGATTGACATTAATTTATGACTTGTATGCGGTTACATCGACCCCATTTGAACAAATTGTGGTGTGCTGAGTTGCACCAATCAACTTGGATTTAATTTGCACAAAGCCATTAATGATAGAGTAATGATATACAGCTGGCTTTGTAAGTCACTTCCTAGATATGCAAAATAAGAATTATTGGATTAGTAGATTCACATACAAACCATACTCCATTAAATGATTGTAATTTAGTAGATCTGGATTTAAGTCGACTTATAAATTTAAAGTTATTTGTGGTGATTCGGTAGGAAGGAAGAAAAAGAGTGCATGAAAAAATAAGAAGGATCGAACGATCTTTTTTCGTTTGATAGAAAGAAGATAAGAAGAGAATAGATGAGTCATCGTTTCAACCTTACAAATTTTCATCTTTCTAAATATAAACGAAAGATAAGAAGAAAGAAAAGCAACATTGTTATAAAAAAAAATTTAAATTACAATACTACCATTCATAATTATTAAATAAATCTAATATTAGCAATTTCTTTCTTCTCTTTGTTTGAAAAAACAAAGTAATTACTTATTTCCCTTCTCTTTCATCAAACCAAACAAAAAGAATAAAGAATTATATCTCTTTTCTAGTGATATATCATCAACATCTTTTTTTTCTGTCCCTTCTATTCAACTTTCTTTCTTCCTACCAAACGAAGCATTAGTAAATAAAATGACTTGTATTTAAAAAAGATTATAGACAAAAACAACCTCATTCATATGAAATTAAAACAAAATGAGGATTTCATTAAAAATTTATTTGAATTTTGAAAATTTTTGAAAACTATTCCCAACAAATTTATTTTAACTCATACAATCACTATTGATTCCATGTGTGCCCCACTTCACTTTAACCTATCCGCGTATAACTTATTCATTAATATTGTTAATATATAGCAGTATATAACTGATTGTCCAAGACTAAACTCAAGACTCCAGTGTGTAAAGACATATCCACAACTATAGAAAGAGAGAATGGAGGAGCACAGGAGCTTGGTGTATGGTCCATGCAACAGAAACTATGGTGCTGTACAAGGCAATGTTATATTGGATGGCTGTGGTGAGTTCATTCAGGACATCGCAGGCTCGCCCAAATGCGTGGCCTGTGGTTGTCACAGCAGTTTCCACCTTACCAGCAATGTCCAAAGAGGAAATGCAGGCCATAACCCCAATCCTAGAAACGCCAACAATGGTGGAAACAATGGAGAAAGGGTGTCGGATAACCACGATCGCGACATGAACAATGTGCATGATTCACCGGTAGGTGATGTATCGAGGAAGAAGAGTCAGAGGAGGTATAAGGAAGAAGAGGTGGTGAAAATGAGGGCCTTTGCCACCGGCATAGGGTGGACGATGACTAACAAAGAGCGAAACCCTGAGATAAATGGGTTCTGTGAAAAGATGGGTATGAGCAGACAAGCTTTCAGGATCTGGATGAACAATAACAAGAGGTATTTGCGACCAGGTTCTACTTCAAAGGCCAATGGTGGTCGTGGTTCTTCACCCAGCAGTGCTTGTTAGGGTTTTCGCTTTGCTTTCTGTTTTGTTTTTATTGTTTATTTTCATTTTTAAGTGTTGTTTTGGCAAAACTCTACCTATTTATTGTCTTCTTCTTCTTTTTTCCTAATTAAGTAACATGTTATTAACAAAAGGCCAAAACATATTCTACAACTATGAGAATGAGGTTTAGTTTGTGTATGGTGACTTCATATGTATATGGGCATCATTAAATGTTCAAATAGTAAATATAACATAGGAAGAGAATAAAGTGTAAAAGAATATGTAATGCCTTAGTTATTGTGAGTGGAGCGGTGGCTGCACCACATAATGTCATTCATGTATTGTGATAGAATTCACTACTCCACTCATATAAAATTATTTTTAGTCGTATTCGACTCTCTATCACTATTTATCTTTAAATTATAATTATAAGGACCAATATTGATGGGCCAACGGTTTCGGCTCCATACCGATGATGTGGTTGTTCTCCCATTGGCTCCCTTTTGAGCCCTAAAAGACATGAATTCAAAACTTTTCAGAAGCCACAAGTAAGGCGGGGAGACTTGTGTCATCATGATCTGATCCAAATTAACTAATCCAAATCCAAAATAATCAAAACTTTCCATTGGATAAAGAAGTCTGTTTTCAGACTCTTGCCCCACATTAGATACGAATATGGAGCTTAATGGTGGGTAAGTAGTATCATTCAAGTCCAATCCCTTATCTAATGCGTAAATGCCCACTCAGAGGTCTCGATTGTTAATTTCAAGATCCAATATCTAATCTAGGTTTGATTGGATTAGATTTACAATACACCCGATGTATTAATTTCAAGATCCGTTTGTTAATTTCAAGATCCCGGATCCAATTTGAGAATACACCGGGTGTTTTGTAAACAAACTTGTTTGATTGATCCTTTTATCTACACAAATGGCGTGATTATATAGTTGTGAACCCATTTGTTCAACAAGGGATATGCAAAGGGTCAACAGTCACGCCCAGTGTCAATGTGATGAAACATATTATCGCACACATTCTCATTGGAACTACAAGAGCAAGATAGAGTAAAGCTACATCAAGTACCCCACTAAGAACACAAATGAGTGGTGTCCCATCTTTGGGCTGGTGAAATGTGTCCCACTACTCTTTTCACCTCCATTTCAAAGTAATTTTGAACTAGATCCCAGAAAACCCAGAATAGAAAGCACAGTTCACTTTTCAGAAATGGCAGAATATACATAAACATATATATTCTCAAAGATGGCACATTATATACTGAAAGATGGTACATTCATACTGATTTCTGTAAACAGTAGAGAATCCGGAGCCCACCAGATAGAATTTCTCAAACCATAGATTAGCACATAATTTCATGACTTCAACAGCTCACAATTAGGTCAGCGCAAAATCAAAACATTAAAAAGATAAATAGTTCTAAGTTCTGATTTGGGGCCACCGGAGAATTCAGCATTTAGTCCAGTTCCAAATAATTAAGCATTCAGATGCAAGAGAGAGAGAGAGAGAGAGAGAGAGTATTTAGGTACTGAGACTCGGTCACACCCGGGAAGACATAAAACTTCTCATTGCATTCAAACATCCTACAACCTGCACACTGTAAAGGAAATAAGTTTACAACATATAAAATGATTGCGATCACACTGAAATGCATATATATACATGCAGAAGCAGTACACAAGCAGCATCCTCAACAGACATTGTCACTATCACCTATTTCAACATACAAGACTTGAAGTTAACTAGTATATTCCCACTATTGATCTATCAATGTCACCGCTCCAGCATCTGCTATTCTTCAAATCTGATTTAACACCCAAATGCGTGAACCTCAGTCAGTTACCACTGTTCATATATTTCTAACATATGCCAACCATAATACTAGTGTACATTCCCTATTCACAAGCTTTCGCTGTCCTAACCAGTGTACAGTTGTTGGGATCTTAAAAAGTTGTTTCTTTCCCTGCACAAGATATTTGAAATACAAGCTTTAGTAATGGAATATTGCAGTAGGCAATAAAATATTCAAAAGAATTTGGGCACCAATCATATATAGATTATAGTCATTCCAGTACTTCCAACAATCAGAGAAAAAATACATATTTCTTTTCTATTCTAGGTCACATGGATTCTCAGATATACAAGTGATGCGCTGGTAATGGCAAGTCAGTGATAAACCCACCAAAGAAGTATACTGATGGTGTGTCCAACAACTCAGACACGATAAATTCCTTCATAACAAGTTGAGAAACCAAGAAACATCTGGCCAAGTAGGAATTTGTTGCCTTCTACCTTTTTGTTGAATGCCCATAATATATTGGCTACCCATCTGGGAAGAGTACTCCATCGGGTATGAACTATGAAATGTGCATGTGACCTCATAATGCCAATTTAATTTAACTTCTTATTAAAAAAATATTAAAATAACTTGAGGGCAAAAAAGTAAAATGACAAGTCTTGTTAATGCCATTCAATAGAAGTTTTTGACAGGGGAGGTCAATGTAATTTTTATAACGGGACCTCAAGGGCGGTGAATGTAGTTTACCCAGAAGCAAAAAAGGATGCATACATTTTTAACTTCCATGACTTCCAAATGCCAACAAATCTTGAAGTCTCATCCTAAAATGGCACAAAAGAGAAAAAAGAAAAAATAAAGAAAGACATACCATTTCAACTTCAGCCTTGAGGAGGAGACTCCGGTTCTGAACAACAAACAGATGAAAAAGACATAGTATCTTCTTTTGTTAAGGCAACGAAGTTCAGTGGTGCAGTGGAAAGTCTTCTCATTTCTTTGAAATACCCATTTTGGCGACCAGAATATGAACGCGGCGTTCGAAGCTCCGGAGTTGGACAGCCAATTGAGTTCCGGCGGGGTGTGGGAGGCATGGATCCATTTCCATTCAGATGATATCCATTCACTTTCCTAAAGCTATTGCTTTTTCTTGGACTAGGTTTAGAACCATACATGGCTTCCTTCTCTGTTAGTAGCAGGTCTTGGAGCTTCTTTTGGTCCTGGGCAAAGGATGATTCTTGGATCAACATATTATCCTTAGAAAATGGAATCTCATCATGAAGCCATTCAGAAAACATATAAAACTGAAATAAAACTGCTATAGTTTCATAATGCATGTAAAATGACTCAAAGTTAAATATATAGTATTGATATTATGTGTTTCCATGAGGAGCTAATAAAGTAAGATCACATGAAAATGTTCATCATTTTGGCAATATACAAAGCAAACTTGAGTGCCAGACATTGCAGAAACTTGCTGTGTCCATGTTTTCCAAATGCAGTAAATATTAAGCTGCTAACTTTTTATGCTTTTACCTACCCAAAAATTCTGAAGTAAAAAAAGCTGAAATTACCCTGTATCGCTTCTTCTCCTCTTCTTTCTGTTGTCTGGATAGTTTGTAATCCTCCAGTATTGATACCAATCGCACCTACAAAAAGCATTATAATTTACTCAAATAACAGCACCACCAGAAAAGTATGATCTAGAAGTCTGTCTGCAGAAAAACTCACCCCGTCATAAAGAAATGGCTTCTTTTTCTCAGATTCCCATGCTAGTGTCTTATTGATTAAATTGTCAATGATTGCTAAAAAGAGTAGCTCATTCATCAACTCCAAAGAAGAATGCCAGCTCAGACAAAAAATGAAATTATTAAGAAAGCAGAATGGAATACCTGGAATCTTATTTACAGTAACTCGAGCTCGTTCTGCACGCTTTAGGTTTATGTGAGCACCTCTTCCAGCACTGTACCGATTCTCATCCTGCAGGAAGAGCCCTTAGAAAATGACAAGATCTAGAAGTTCTCACTTGTAACTTATAAATAGTGATCCATTCACATAAAAAGTAATTTCATATCATGAGCTGTGGTGAACCAATAAATCAGGATATATTGAAAAGAAATACTTTGAAAAACAAAAGAGAATATAATCATGCAATTTCATGATACTGTGGTCCCCATCTTTATCAACATGTACGAGGCTATATAACGATAATCATTTCTAGCTTACTTGATTATAGTCTTCAAGCCAATTTTCCTCATCAGAGGCAGAAAGCCAACGTTCTATCCTATCCATAATTTCTTTCCGACTTAAAGCTTCAGCTTTTACTTTGTTTATTTGTGCTTCAATGTTTGCCAGAAGTTCGCAAGGATCCACGAGACCTAAACAACAGAGATTTAAAATGCATTAGTTCGCAAAACAGGTTCAAAATGGTAAAAGCAGGCAGATTATGGCCTGAACACATGATGGATACCAGAATCTATCATTGCACTAGATTTTTCAGCAGCTGTGCTTGGATCAGGTTCAATATGGGTCTTCTGGCATATATCCTCCAATTCTGACCTCTTTTTCATAACCAGTTCCTTCATTCTACTTGATTTCAGTTTAGTGAGCCTCTCCACTTCTGCTGATGCCTGTCAGACAAATGATTACTTAAGAATCTACTTTTTTCGCTGTAACAAAAAAACAATGTGAGGTTACGTTGGAAACCTGTTCAAGAATCTCTATTGAAAGAGCACCTGGCTCCACAATTTCCAACTCTGATGATCCAATAATGGAAGTAATCCTTGAAAAGTAACTCCTATCTTCTTTTGTTGAGTCCATCAAATTCCAAAGTTCAAAAAGTGATGCAACAATATCTTTCAGCTGCATTTCAAGACAGTGATTACTTTAGATACCAAAAGAAAAGCAACACATAACTACGGGGGATTCCCATTACCTTTTGAAATCGAACTTTTCTTTCTGTCTTTAACCTTCGAATGGTCTGTTCCAGACCTTCCAAAGTGTTGTCACTGATGTTTGTAGACTGTTCTAGGCTTGTCCCTTGCAAGCTTGGATGCACATCACTCACAGTCTTACCAAAATCCAACCCAAGCAAACCACACAAGGAATGCACCTCATTCACACACTCCAAAATTTTATGAAGCCGTTCAGACTGCAAAATACATGAAAAAATAGGAGGATTTAAAAGATGAATCACCAAAAACTCATAAAGTTGATGGCAGTGTGGAAAACATAGAATACACAATTTCAATTTTATTCCGTTTAATACCTGCAATGCTAATTGGCAACAGGAACCAATGGCTCTTGCTCCACTAATACAAAGTGCTCAAATCTTTAGTTCAAAGTATGTATGTGTTACACAATGATTTCCTAACTTTCAGAGACGAGTGAATTACATTTGGTCATAAAATGCTTCAAATGAGATGACTCGAGAAACATACCATATATTAAATCATAGCGATAGGTATATCATCATAATGCAAGCAGTCACCACTTACCAGGATACTAATCTGACAAGTGCTAGCAATTACAAGTACCTTGTTTTACAAAAACAGAACATTTAAGACGTCAGCTGAAAAGAGGAAGACTACACACATACCTTCTCCTTTTGAAGATTATGAAGATGTGTTTGGAATTCAGTAAGCTTTCTCACTGACAAGTCTTGTTCTTCCAGATTTGAAGAAGCCACAGTATTGATGAGATGACTATATCCTGATATCTCACTGGTAATCTTTTCAATCTGTGCTTTTATCTCTACAAATTGCTTAATTCGTTCTTCTTTCTTTAGTTTCAAGTCTTCCACCAGTGGTGTGACCAATGCAAGTTGCTCCTTCAGTGGTGTTGCTTTCCTCTCCCTCTTGATCTGTTAATTAACACAATTTGTATAAGTTAGGAAGTCATATCAAATGAAATATATGGGTTACCTCTTAAATTTTAATTGACATTAAGATCCAACGGGTAGTAGAAATCCTAGTTTGTGCACTAGTAACTTTCAACAACCATTTATAGCCTAAACGATAAACAAATTAGTAAGAAACAATTAGAAGCAACACATTTGAGACTATATGTAACAGCTGCATGAACATTTCATGGTATATATGCACTAAAATAGATTTCATTTGTAGTTGAATACACAGTAGCATTTTCAAGCTAAAAATCCAGATGCAAGAATGCATTTAGTATGACAACTTCTGTCAACTACTTACAATAACGATTTCAGTTATTATGGTTATGGCTTGTATTCAACAAATTAAACTAACTTGATTATTATGCAATTGTTAATCTCAATATGAAACAAGCATGCAAATCATAAATAAACAAATAAAGTAGTAAAACAATGATTAAAGGACACCAGAATTTATGTGGAAAAACCCTCAGAGTTAAAAACCGCAGGACCTAGTCCAGGCAACTAATCCACTATAGAAAGTGATGTAAAACCTAAGTTACAGTTCAATACCCTTGAACTCTTAGTTGATCTTTAGACACAATAAGACACCAAACCTTCAGTAGACATAAAATACCACTTCCTATCACTTTTTGGATGCAATGCATATCAAACTAACCATTGGTGATCAGTTAGTGTTGACCAATGGAGACAAGTTAGTTTGACCATTGAATGCAATGCATGTAATACCACATACTAACATATCAGTTAGTTTGACCATTGGTAACATTAAACTGATTTATATGTCAATCCTTATTGATTTCATTATATACCCTTTTCCCTTCAGTGCCATTATATTACTTTTCCTGTCAGGCAAAAGGTGCAATCAGAAGTCTCACTCTTCATTGTCCATGGCTTTGCATGGGAGGTACTTGAAGTTATGTTTGTCTCATCCTCGTATATATAGTGAAATTTGAATTCAGACAGCATCAAAAGCCTAATCCTCATTTCTGCTTGTTCCATTCCTTTTACTTGAATTTCTTTTCCCCACAATGGACCAAAAGGCTAGTAAGACAGTGCCAAAATCTCATGGCATGCATGTTTCGCCCATACAAAAACATAGGTTAATCCACAGCCAAACATACTGAAGCAACATAAATCAAATTTTGAAATTTGAAAACTACCGAGCCAACAAAATTAATTTAGAAAATAGAAGAAGTCGAGGACTATTGAAGAAAAGATTCAGAAACATGTTTTTTTTTATAAATAAAATTTTCATTAAAAGACGCTCAAAGGGGAGCGAACCCGAGGGAAGATTCAAAAACATGTTAGGAATCCATAAGGGCAAAACTAGATGAAAAACTTTCAAAACCAAAGCTAAAAATTTTGATAATAATCCAAGGGTCCACTTAGAGAGAAAGACAGGTGTATATATATATATATATATAGAAGAGAGGGATTAAACCATAAAAAAGTGAAAATTAGGGAAAACTGAAATGACATAATCAAAAAAAGGGGCACATCAACAGGCCAGTACCCTTGCTTGAATATTGATTATCCAACCCTTCATCACACAGCTCTTTGGATCACCCATTCCTGCCACATCGTCTAGTATCTAGCGTGTTACCCATGTGAAAAGTCTAAGACCATTCAAATGAAGCACTAAAGTAAAGTTGTTATGGAAATTGTATATTTGTATACACAGAATTATGCACTCAACTGTGCAATCCAAACCAGCCATATAAATAGCATCAACTGCTTGATTACAATTAGGGAAAGTAGACTAGGTGGTATGGTCATATTCAACATAGACCCGATGATGCACCTGTTAAAGAGGATGAGTTGTTTGTTTAGAAGGTAAGCGACAAAGAGGCCGACCAAAGCTTACGTGGGATAAAGTAATTAAAAATGATTTAAAAAACTTAAATTTAAGAGAAGACATGGTGTAATAAGAAAGAATGGAAAAAGAGAATTCATGTGGCCAACCCCATTCATATGGGATAAAGGCAAGAATGATGATGATGATGATGATGATGAACTGCTTGATTACAATTAAGAAATCAACACATCAAAGTGGAGTTTTAATGGGCTAAGAAGCTTATTACCAACAATTAGGAAACATCTAACTAAGAAAAGGCAACTACATGTTTTCATATATTAAAATATTTATTGCCAGCATGGTGAAATCCAGTTGATAGTTACTTAGGATACCCGATGATTTCACCATGTGCAACAGATGATAATAATTGCATCAGCAACGTGATCAAAATTGAAGGGGTAATGTTAAGGAAAGGGAATAATGAAGACAGATATAATTGCATATAGTCTAAATAAAAAGCTATGGCCTCAGATAAAGAAAATGGTGAAGAAATTCATGTTACTGGCCCCAAATGGCAGGGTCAAGGCTTTGTTGATTTGGGCTGAGTTCATAGTTGTTAAAGGCTCTAGGCGCACTAAGGCGCTAAGGCCTCCTGAGGCGCGGGCCTGACTGATGCGAGGCGCAAGTTGAAAAAAAATTAAAAAATACAACAGCATGTCAATTTCAAAGCACTAGCTTGGGATGCAAAACAGTGTAAAATAGCAGCATCAACAGCAAATACTACCAAATAAATTCATTTAAAAGGGAAAATGTATCTAGGTGTTTAATCATTTTTTTTCTTTTATTCATTTTGCTGATATGGGTACATCCCAAAGTTTCAACAACATGTACCAATTTCACAAGTCTAGCTTCTCAAACTTGATTCCAACAATTCAAGCCTCATGAAATAATTCATTCGATTATTTTCTAACTGTAAGGCAAATTTCAAGGACACGCATAATATACTAATATACAAAGGTATAGCCTATTTACTTTCCTTCAAAGTCAAGTTGCAAAAGAATGAAAGTCAAGGTTGTGAACAAGTCACAAACTGTCAATGCATGTATTATTTAAATATCAGGTCTAAAAAGTGTAAAAGATACAAATTCGATGATTTTAGCTCTTAGATTAAATATTTCTTGACTGGTATAATCTTAAGGTTCTGCAGAAAAACAGATTAAAATAAAAAATAAAAGAAGAAAAGGTTCTGCAGTAAAACAGAGCATGCACTAGCAGGTTCTGCAGAAGTCTGAAGAAGAAGAAGAGAGAGAGGGAAAAAAAAAGTGCTTTCAGTGCAGTTCGAAGTTCAGAGAACATAAAAAGAAAAGAAAAAGAAGAAAGGAAGAAGAAGAGAGAGAGGGAAAAAAAAGAGCATTCAGTTCAGTTCAAAGTCCAGAGAAGAAGAAAAAGAAGAAACGAAGACGAAGAAGAAGAAGAGAGACGAACTTACCTGAGAGCTTTCAGTTGCAGAAGAGAGCTTCAGTCGAGAAGCCAATTAGATGGTGACAAGTAAAAAACAAACAGTAAAAGCTTAAAGACTTTTCTTTTTTTTTTTTAACTTTTTTTTTTACTGTTAGTCCACCATGGCAAGTAAAAAGGAGCAATGAAACATCAGACTTCACTGAGGCGCACCTAGACTGCGTCTAGGACTCCATGGCTCTTTGCTCAAGGCGTGTGCCTATTTCAAAACGCCTCACCTATGCATACCCTAGGCACAGTAGCTGCACCTCGCACCTCAGGTGCGCGCCCCGTGCGCCTTTGACAACTATGGTTGAGTTTGAACTCACTCAATCTCTAAAAGACCTTGTTGCAAATTATTGAGATCAGCCAACATCGATAGAATTTGTACCAAAAACTGATAAAAATAATAATAAAAAAAAACCTTGCCCATCATGTTGCACATATATATTGAACAAATGGAAGGTTGAAGGTCGATTTCCCAATAGCCAATTACTGGTGCATGTGTGCGATTTACCCAACAGAAAAAAAAAAAAAAAAGGGAGGGCAAGGATGGAGGGGGGAAGAAAGAAAACCTATCGAACACTTTATAGATTGTGGATTTTTTTTAAGAAAGTCTATGTAATCAAATGGGATTTTGGGAATAATAATTCCAAAAGCAGGTAATGATTGTTAATGGGTTGGGGTGTCCTCAACTCAGACTTTGATAGACAAAGGGGCATGATGACTAAGGTTAGACAGTGAGTGGCATAATTATCCACAAAAGATACATTTGTATCAATTGTAATAAAACCTCACCCTAACAAGATGTCTGCCCACTGCAAGTTCCAAAAGGTTTTAGCTCTGTAATATTAATATTTGTTATTTGTCAGAATAATTTAATAATGTATTTTTTATAAATAAAGATTCATAGAAACACGTGCTCAGGGGGGGGAGTGCCTCCACAAAACTACACAAGGACCAAATAGGGCCCCTAATCTCTCAGAATGTCCAAAAAATCCACCATCTCTCTCAAAGATCTACAATTTCTACCATAACCCAACAAAAAGAGAACTGAGTATACTTATAAAAAACAAAGAGAGAACCAAGTATGGAAAACTTAAGTGCCCCTATAGTAGTCTCCTCGCCATCAAATGATCTCCTATTATGTTCCTTCAACAAGCTCCACCAAATACACAAACGCACCACCGTCCAACAGAATTTAATAATGTGAGGGTGAATAAGACAACAAATGGATGATACGAGTTCTCTATTTCTCATTTAGACTAGGATTTTCAAAAGAAATTCTTCTTGGTGTTTGCAAGTTCCTAATCTACGATACTTTACAGCCAAGGGAAATGCAGTCTTTCTCCAATCATAGATCCCATAAATTGCTACCAATAAGAGCAAAGTGACACATGTATAACAGTATCTTTTTTTTTTTCCTTTTCCTTTTTCTTCTTTTTTCTTTGTTAACATCTTGAAACATGATTGATTTTGTCATTGATATCCAACCTTTTTTTTTTTTAATCAGTATTCATTGAAGAGCGCCCAAAAGGGGGACAAAAACTATAACCTCAAAAGAATATCCATAGATTTACAATCAGAGCCATGAACCCAAAAGAAAAGAGAGCCAAGGATGGAAAACCTGACCACCCCCAAGGAGATTCCAATCCATCAAAGGATCTCCTATTCCTCTCCTTCCAAGAACCCACCACAGGCACAAGGGAGCTGTCCTCCAAGCATCTCTGACCTGAGGCCCACACAACAACCACCCCAAGCCTCGATCAAGCTCACCACAGACTGAGGCATTACCCACTGAATCCCAAAGATGGTACAGAGCAAAGCCCAACAATCCCTAGCTCTAGGAGAGTGCAAGAGAAGGTGATCCACAGTCTCCTCGGCCAGCTTACACATACAACACCAGTTGACAAAGATTTGACGCCTCCTTCTCAAATTGTCAATGGTCAAGATTCTACCCCAAGCCACCATCCAACTAAAAAAACCACTTTCAAAGGGGCCCGAGAGCGCTAGATTCCTTTCAACTGAAAGGAAATCCCCTGAGGGTCTAACAAACAACGATAGAACAAGAGGACCTCAAATCTCCCGTTCCTCGAACCATCCCTAATCCGGAAACAACCTGACTATAGAGCATAGCCAAGAATTCAACCATATCCTCCACCTCCCAATCATGAAGAAATCTCTCGAACTGCACGTCCCACGACAATCTCCCGCCATCAAGATGATGGGCCCTCACCTTGAAACAAATATGCTTGGAGAAAACATCCCACCCCTTCTGGATGCCCTTTCACAAACTGACACCCACCGGGGAGCGCAACATTAGCAAACACCACCCACCTCTAGCCTCACCATATCTACAACAAATGCCTACTCCCACCCCACAAGGTGATAACAGAACTCATTGCCCATGCCTCCCCACAAAAAGTTGCTCTGCAAACTCCCTAACCTCCTCACCACAGAGGCCGGGTTCAGGAAAAGAGACATGAAATAAGTAGGAAGGCACAAAAGGGTACTCTTCAACAAGGTCAGACGCCCCCCTTTCGACAAGTACTGCTTCTTCCACCCAACCAACCTCCTCTCAAACCAATCGCATAAATCATTAGTGATCATACACCTGACATGCATATAATATACCCAAAGCACTAAAGCCCACATTTGGATTAGGGGAGTCGGAAGACGAAACGGAGGGATACTTTATTTTGTGTTTGGTTTAAATTTGTGGAAGGAAAAGCAAGGTTTTGGAGGGATAGCTTGACCTAGGGGTGCACAAAAAACGAACCGCAAAACTGAACCGAACAGGCTATTTAGTTCGGTTTCGATTCCAAAAGTATGGAACCGTTAAATAACAGTTCGATTACGATTTGTGGATCTTCAAAACCGAACCAAACCGTTTACTGTATATAAATAATATATTTATATATATTATATTAAATTAATATATTTATATATTATATTATAAATATTTTAATGTTATATCATTTATATTACATACATTATTTTCTATTTTTCAAGGCTAAAACCATGGAACCGAACTGAACTAAACCAAACTGTTTTTTCACAGTTCAGTTTAGTTCCAGTTTTTGTGAAACAAACCAAACCGAATTGAACCGTGTGCACCCTTAGCTTGACCCTCTAAACAGTAGATTTTGTATCCTCCCAAAAGTGGGAGAAAATCAATGGCAAGGAGAAGCATGTTTAATGAAACTTCCATAATACCGGGAAAAACTCTTAAATTGATGAAGAAAAAAATCAAATTACATGATCCTATGTAACATGGACTCTTTAGAAGTATTGAATTACTCGCGTCGGACACACATTGCTTGAACATGGGTATGGAATATGTGTCCGACACTTTGGCTGCCCATGTACCTAAAAAGTATATCTAATAATTCAATTTTATTATATTATTACTTCAAAATTAGTGAACGTCTATATTAAACAAAATGAATATTTAGCGGTGTCCTTGTGTTCTTCTGTTTGGGGATTTGACACGTGGATAAATACCTCTACCTAACACATGTACACAAGTCCATGAAAATTATGTAACACAAATTACATCTATCTTCTAGGACATTTATTTAAACTTAAGTAAAAAGTTCATATATTTTTACCCAAAATCACTCTTATGGGTAGGGATGGCAATTTGCCTCGCCCCACCCCGCCTTGTTTAAAAACCGGTTTTGGGAGAGTGTCAATAGTTTTGGGGCGGTTATGGGAGTGAGAGAGAAAAACCCGCATGGTTGCGGGGCAAAGATGGGAATAGGAATACCCACCCCACCCTGTTTATATTTTATATTTACCATATTACCCTTATATATATTATACACATACAAAATTAACCTTATATAGTTATATATATAACCTTTATTTGTTCAAATCTTATTAGTGATGCTCATGTAAATTACCAAAAACCATATCACATAAGAGTGTAAAGACTAAAAAAGAGTACAATGGTAAAGTACTCTACTAAAAAAAAGTTTAAAAAAAAACCGTCTCCGCCCTTCCCCGTTTAATAAACAGTTTGAGATGAAGATGGGGGGAGCTTTGCTAAACAGGGACGGGTTAGGGTCCCCAACCCAAACGCACCCCGTTGCCATCCCTACTTATAGGTTATGGATCTAAAAAGTATATGAATATTTTTAATATATTAACAAACAAATATGAATACAAAAGAAAGTGGACGCTTTTCTGGTGAAAGTATTAATCTGAAAACATATAACTGTATAAGATATAATTGTGGTGAGAAAACAATTAACCTACCTAAATATTCCACTTTAATGCTGTGTTTGGTACGCAAGAATGGAATTGAATGGAATGTCTATTCCAACCATTCCTTTGTTTGGTATGGATTTTAAGGTGAGAATGATCATTCCCCTGGAATGAAAATCCATTCCATAGTGAAACCTATGGAATGTGCATTCCATTCCCAGTAAGATTATAAAAAAAAACCATATTACCAAAAAACCCTTCACCTCCACCACCACCACCACTTCCACCACCGCTCTACCGCCACCGCCGCCTCCACCCCCCACATCGCCACCTTCCTCCACCTCCACCGCCACTCCCACCACACCACTACCACCACCTCCACATCGCCGCCGCCACCCCCACCACACCACTGCCACATCGCCACCTCCCTCCACCACCATACCACCACCTCCACCGCCACCCCCACCACACCACTCCACCCACCTTCCTCCACTACCACAATGCCACCTCCACCGCCACCACCACCACAACCACATCGGCTCTACCACCACTATCACCGCCATTACCACCGGCGCTACAACCACCGCCACTGCCGCCTCCACCACCTCCACATCGCCACCTTCTTACTCCACCACACCACCACCTCCATATTGCCACCTTCCTCCACCACCGCTACCACATCGCATCGCCGCCACCTTCCTCCACCTCCACCGCCACTTTCCTCCACCTCCACATCGCCACCTTCCTCCACCACCATACCACAACCTCCACTGCCACCCCCACCACACCACTCCACATCGGCACCTTCCTCCACCGCCACTGCCACCCCCACCACCTCCACCACCACACCGTCACCACCACCTCCACCACCTCCACATCGCCAGCTTCCTCCACCACCACACATTTATTGGTTTAATTTATTTGTCACTAGGAGGGGTATTTTGGAAATTTTGATTTAAAATATATTTCATTCCTACCTCATTTCATATTTGCAACCAAACAATAGAATGGCAATGATCATTTCATTCCATTCAATTCCCATTCTATTTCATTCCCGCGTACCAAACGCAGCATAAATGTAAAAGGACATAGTGGTGAATTTGTCAAGATACTTTCCTTTCTTCTCTCTCTCCAAATATGAGGATTAGTTAATTCTATCATTTTCTTTCCTTTTTCTCCTTATCCAAACACAATAAAGGGATTACACAATCATTTCCTTTTTTTCCCTCATAATTAATATTATCCTTTATTTTCTTCCGCTCCTACTTATCTGAACAAACCTTAAAAATAATCTTAGTGGAAGATATTATCTAAAGACAAGTTGAAGGTCAAGGATTCAAGTCCCCACAGGGGCATGTGAGCGTGCGTTATGTGCAAGAATTAAAAATATATAGTATTTAAAATTTGCAACTTCAGAAACAAGTGTTAGTCAAAAACAAACTGCTACCGGAACAAGGAACAAGTAAAGGTAAGAAAAAATAATGCATCATTATGCAGGAAGGAAAGCATTGATAAAGATACTTTCAGGTCCTAGAGATATTTTCTGTTTTCTTACCGGTGACTGAAGAGTAAGTTCCCCAAGAGCAGCCATTAGGGTTGCAAGCTCCGCTTCCTTCGCCACAAGAGACTGATGAAACCGTGCCTTAGCATTGGCAGCCTCATCAACCTTTCTCCGGTAAACTTCTAAGCACTCTCTCTCTAGCTCCAACAACATACGATCTTTATCTCCTTCACTCTCGCCAATGTCATTCCATATTTGCTGCTCTCACCATAATAACAACAACATCAAAAGATAAGAACTGTAATGCATTGGCTCTATTTTCTTTGATTATATGATAAACATAACTACAAATTTGAACTTAAATGGGTACAGAACAGATTTCTGAATAAATAATAAAAAAAAAAATTGAGGACTTCTATTTATTGGAAAAAGTAAAGTGAAGAAAACAAATTAAGTTGGACTCAAAAATGCTCTTAAATTTCATCAAAGGAAATTTCTTTTTTCATATTATTTCGAATTCAACAAAGGAAACAACAAAATAGACAACAATTTTTTATAACACAAACAGAAGAACATTTCTCATTCAACCCTTACCAAGCAGTATCCCTCTTCAAATCCCACATATAAACCACAATTGCATTACAATTTAATAGTCAATTCACTTTAATTCAATCACACAAAATACCAGCTTAGCAACAAAGCATATATCCTGAGTACTTCCTCACCCCAAAAAGGAAAATAGAAACGAAATACAAAATAAAATTAATAATAATAAATAAAAAAAATCTCAACAAAATCAGATAACACACATGAATTGAACCCCCACGCTCCCTCTTCCGAACACAAAGAAATAAATTTGTTATAGAATACAGAATTAACAAGCCTGGAAATACCCACATCAATTCAACCCACCACCAGGCACAAATCATCTTCAAAACCACTTAAAATTAATCCCAACCAAGCACAATAAATTATCTTCAAACCCCACTTAAAATTAACCCAAACCAAGCACAAAATCCTCTTCAAAACCCACAAAAAGAGAGTCAAGAACACCCGAAACGACCATTAAAACAGAAAGAACCCAAAACGCATACAACATACTCAGAAACACTTTTTTTTCTAATAAAACAGCGAGAAACAAAAAAAGTGAAGAAGTTGAGAGAGAGACCTGAAGTTCTTTGAGTAAAGCATTGCAACAAGTGCTCGTACGGACACTGGTAGGACTCCCCATCCCAAACATTGCTACCTATCCCTTTAATTTCTCTCTCTAAACCCCCAAGAAGACGTTGACCTTGTGTCACTTTTCCCCTACCACCCCCAAGAAAGCAAAAGATTTCAACTACACTTCTCTCAAGAAACAGAGAGGAACCCAAAAAGACTTCAGAACAAAAAGGGTAGAGAGAGAGAGAGTGTTTATCCAAGAACAGAGTGAGAGTTGTTTGAAGGGGTTTTAAGTCAAAAAAGAAGAGACTGTCAATAATAATAACCGGCATTCGCGTGTCTCCATCTCTTGTGACAACTAGACCAAACCACCCTCTTCTTCGTTGGATCTGAAGGTTCCTCAGAGCTCAAAACTACACCTTCATTACTCACAATCTGTTTTTGTTTTCTGAAACAAAATTTAGCGAAACAAAAACAAAAGGATCTTTTGTCGGACGCGAAACGAAACGGATGAGAGAGAAAATTAGGTACAAATAAGCCAAACGTAACTGAACAACATAGCCACAAAGGATACCAACTACACTCTGAGAGAGAGAGAGAGCGAGAGAGAGAGAGAGAGAGGTGCTTTTAGGGTTTGGGGGTTAGGCTAAATTCACCAATCTCAAGATTACAAGAACGGATCTGCATACAATTAGCACATATTTCTAGTTTCTCTCACTATGAAGCAGAGTTGAGTGACACTTCAACAGCAATAAAGGCATACACATACTGTAATAAAATGTATGTTTAGATTATATAATGAGATGGTAAGTGTAGACTCTGTAGAGTGAAGGGGTGATTGTTACTTCACCAATAATTAGTGGGTATTGGGTTTCACGTACTCAAGGGCGCGTGAGATTAAACTTTCTGTTGTGACAAAATGGAGGTGACAGCAGTGAGGCAGCTGTTCAATACAGTATAAGTTGTTTCACATTATTTGATATAAAATGAAGTTAAAAATAGAATCTAGAGAGTGAAAGAAATTTCAGCCCCCCTCAAGTGGAAAATTTTAAATTCATTAATGTTTTTAATGATAGAGCCATTATTTGAAGAGTTGTGTCATGAACTACCAATACAATTTTTTTAATGATATATTTTATTTTTATTTAAAAAATAATGATATGCATTTCAAAACTAATTCAAGTGTTTAAAAAATGTCATTATTTCACATAAATATAGTCGTGTCACGACTCTTTCGGAAGCCTGAAAAGGAGTGTATAAAGACGATTAATAAAACTCCTATTATTTGTTTAAATTGGAAACTGAAGCATTAGTGATTGTTGGAAACAAATTATCTTTGTTGAAGATTAATGTAGCTACTTTCTATTTCCTTTGGAGGAGGCATCATTATTTTGAGAGTTTTATGCTTCTTTCAATGATCAACCTTGTTAAAGCTGGGAAAAGTAGATTAGGCAAGTACTTAATTAGTATAATGTATGCATAGATACGGTGTAAAGGCTTAACCCTTTTGCCTCCATTGCATTTATGTCTTATCCCTAGTTGAAGAGACTTGTAACTTTGTTTGGTTTTGCTCAAAATAATTAATGCAAATGCAATCATTTTCTTCTAATAATAAATAAAACCAATTAAGTAGAATAGTAATATTTCGGTTCTATGAAACTATTATTACGTTTCAAATTCTGTTTTATTAAAAAAAATGAAGGTGCTATTCTTTATTCTAGAATAAAGTCTACTATAGAGTTATTCATGTATCTCTATTCAACCCTCCTCTTATGTGATTTTATTTTTTTCTCCAAAAATGTTCATTTCCTGCTGCATATGTTACTGATATGCATGAAATAATACTTTCCCAAAGGCGATGTGGCAATATAGGATACGTATCCGATATGGATACTGCCGGACACGTATCAAATACTCCCAAAAAGTATTTGTTTTTTTTTTAATAATTTTTTTATTTTCGAATATGGCAGGATACGTGGTGGATACTTCTCGAATACATTTGAATTTTTTTTTTTTTTTTTTTTAAGATGGTAGACATATTGTAATATTAAAATTCAAAAGACTTAGTTAGAATGTGGAGCTTAATTTGTAATAAATCAAAAAATCTTTAATGTTGAAAAAAAAAGATTTTAAATTAAAACTTAATTTGTGTTTTATTAATTTTTTTGTATAATATATATATATATATATTTGTCATATCCTGTCATACTCGAATTTTATTTTTTTTAAATTTATCGTATCGCCATATTCATATCATATTGTATTCATATTCCGTATTCGTGTCCATGCTTTATAATTACATCTAAGTAAACTAATATTTATTCCGTTTCTGATTTAATTCACGTGACCCACCATGAATTAAAAAGGCTACTCATTACATGAAAATTGAAAAAGGATCTTTATTTATGAGAAAGATTAATATAGATTTACCTTGTGGGCCCAAGCAAGCGTTGGTACCTAAATAAATTAATCTAGCTTTATTTGGGGACAAGTCTTTATTACGTTGGTGGTCTTATGCTACTTTTAACGATGGACCTCGTTAAACATGGGGAAGTAATTTTACTAGTTAAGGTAAGTAAAGGTTACTCACCCCAAAATAACTTTTTTTTTTTTTGAAAAAATATTGAATATCACTGCATACCTTACCTCCAATCACTCCTAACTAATAATAAATTATTATTTTTTATTATTAAAAAAAATAAAAAGTTTTTGTTAGTCAGAGTAGTTGGGGAACGGTACTCTTGAAATACTCAATATTTTTTCTCTTTTTTTGTTTTTTTTTTTTGCGTGGGGTAATGGCGTCACCCACATCTACTATGTCTTCTTCTATAATTTGGATCATCTCCTGTGCAACAGTAGTTCAATTTATAGTGAATGGGGAAGATAGTTGTGTGAGCTCTATTGGTGCGGGGGTGATCTCTACACTCTATTATGTATTGTACTTGTCTCACATCAGATTCTAATGTAGAAGGATTTGGACATATAAGAGTGGGTATGTAATAATACTCAATAACTTAAGTTTTTGAATCAACAGACAAGCGTCTGATTTGTTACACTTGGTATTAAAGACAGACTCAATTCTTTATCCGGTGTCACACTAAGCGTATGTCCGGATGACGGATAGACAAGAGAGTATTAGGAGTTCAGATGAAAGAAAATATTAGAGGGTCTTGTCCCACATTAGATTCTGACGAGAAAGAATAAAAAAAGAATTCAAATTCTTAATCCAAGCAAAAATACTCTAAACTTTTTCCTTGAAATCAAGATGCAAATATAACTTTTTCTTTCCAACAATAGAGTGAACCAATTAGTATGCTTAATCAAAATGGCCACGAAATGAATTTATTAATAGATGGAGGAGGTCTAACAAGATTTGTGAGAGAAGCAATCACTCATGTTAAATTTATTATAAATTATGCAGAAATACATTAAAAAGTTTAATATTGTAGCATGTGAGTTTTACCATCTTCAAAGGGGAATCTATCTGATTGAAAAGTTGATGTTGAATCATCATGACAACTTATAGAATGCTTCTATATTTTCATGTTAATTGCTTCCATTGATAAAGTTACATGTAAATTTTCATAACTTTAAATTATTTTAGAATATATATGTGTATATATATATAATATGGCACGTGACCGTACAAACTAAATTATGGGGAATCTACCATTTAAATAGAAAAAGGCAAAGAATCCAGCATAGACGAAGTTTGGAAGTCCACGAAATGGTATTAAAGCCCCTAATTGAGACCATAAAAAAAAAAAAAGATAAAAGTGAAATGTTTTTTATGGTGTCATCTCTTTTTTAGGTAATTATTAAGCTAATTTACCCCCAAAGTGTTATCAAGATTTAACTCACGTGACCCACCATGCACAGGAATTGCTACTTATTGCTTGAAAAAGGAACTTTATTCACTAGACAAAGATTATAATAGTTGTGGTCCCAAGCAAATGTTAGTACATAAATAAAGGATAAGAGTGGATGATTGAAGCATGTAGTTTGGTACACCTTTAGCAGTAGTAGAAAATAGATACTATATATATATATATATATATATATATTCAGTAAGGCATCCTTTGATTTTTATTTGTTTTTTCAAAAGGTATCCTTTGATTCATCTCCGTATATAAGACAGCCGGGCGAAAATAATGAAACAAGCTAAAACGGGCCCTTTGCTTTCTGTCATCTAACAATAGAGTAGGTTTACAATACATCGCGGAACTGCTGAATTTCGATAGTCCTGTATACTAATTTATTCTTCGTGTTATAGTCGCACTAATCAGATTCATCTAGTATATTTACATCTAATGAATCATAACTCTTCTCACGAAGGATGAATAGATTTTTTTTTTTTTTCTTTTTATCCTAACACTACACCTTGAATGGATAGATGAAAAGAGGTGAGTTCGAAAATATAATTTATATTGTGTCTGTGAGCATTGGATCAACGTTTTGGAATTAAAATTGAAAAAAATTTAGTTCAAATTAAACTTATAAGGCTATGTTCGCTTAATGGAGTTGAAGTCTTGGAATTAAAATTGAAATATGTAGAATTGGAGAAATTTTTGTTTTTAGTCCATGAATTTTTTTCTCTAATTTTATCAATTTCAATTCCAAGACTCCAATTTTATGCAACCGAACATAGCAAAATTTCTCCAATTCCATGGCCTCAATTCGGTGCTCCCAAACATTAAAATTTTATATTTGTCAACAGGCCAAATTGTAGTAAACTTTCATGTGCTTTCAAAATGTGGCACAATACTCCTATGATATTTTTGTCACTAAATAACTCGCGTTCTTTCAAAAGTTGCAAAGAACTCCCGTTTGCAAAAAAATGTCCTTTTATATGACCATTTTACCTTTTCTAATTAATATTATCAAAATAACCCTTCACCCCATCTTCCTTGCACTAGATTATTTTTCAATCAATCAAAACAAATTATTTGACAAGACAAAGTGAGCTTTGAATATTTGGTTGTTAGACATAATAGTAGAGCTTATTGCATGAAAAAATATGATGAAATAAATAAATATGTAAAGTACAATCATAAAGATCAAATGTATGTGTTTTGCTTGTAAAAATCTTCTAATAGAAGTGTGAGCGTGCAAAGAACTTGTTCAGTTACGATTGAAGATGCAAACTAGATTCCAGTTGGAAAGTGGGGATCACTGATTGTTAGGAATGTCTTGAATGACTACCTTCCAAAGGTTCCTTTTTGCCTTTGAGAAGAAAGGACTTTTAAGATTTTCTGTGGCTGGAAGTTAAAAAGTATTGAAGTAGGGGACAAGGAAATTAAAGGAATTGAAAGAATAGGACAATAAAAATAAATAATTGAAGTGCAATTGCTGAAATTAAAGTATGAAAGTGCTAGACTTGGAATGAATTTTAACAAAACATTATATCAAATCAAAAGTGTAGGACCTTGGATTAAAATGTATTGAAATACATTGCTGAAATATAAAAGATAACAAAGTGCATGACTTTGAATTGAAGTGTTGTTGTGTGCATTGAGCAGGCCTTGCAATGTATGCAATGGTGTCTTATTTATAGAGTTCTCAAGTGGCAATTACTGCTGAGCAGTTCCACTGGCAGTTGATAGCTTTCCAAGTGGTCCAATTAGACTTTACCACCTGTCCCATGATCTCCATGACCTTCTAATCATGTTTACATATTTAAGACTGTGTTCTCTTGTGTGTTGTACCTTCAAATAAGCAGTTGTGGGTGACAGTTCCAATGAAAATTGTAGATAGCAGTAACCACTGACAGTTGAGACCTTCCACGAGGAACAACTAGGTTTCACCACTTGCCCCCACGTCCTCTTTGATAATATCATCGTGTTTATATATTGTAATACATGTCTCCTTTTGTGCTACAACTTCTTGAAATGTGGGGCTAAGCTCTCTAATTCAAGTGACATGTTCTTTACCACTTTCTTGAATTGTAGATGGAATTTTCCACGCTTCAGCAACTTCCCTTACTGGAGACTCTATATCTCCTAGTAATTCTCAACCACTTGCCTTATTCAGGCAATGGTTCCTAGATTCATTGAACATAAACACCTTTGTATTCCATAACTTCCACGAATCCCTTATATATATACACCATTCACCACTTCTATATTTACCTCACTTCCCTTGATTAGCTCCTAATACTTCTTTTTTAGTTAGACAAGCTTCCCACTTTTATTTTTATGACCGAGATAATTTCTTGAATTTATAAAGTCTTGCAACTAAATAAAGCCAATGGTTGTGAGAATATAACTTGATAGAGTCAAATTTAAGTATTTGGTTGCCACGTGTCAGGTTCACAACTGTCACGCCCCGATTTCCAACTCCCGAAAAGCCTGGGGGGTGATCATATCACACGTCATCACCTCTCACGCGCAATTATTCCAAAAACCATACAACCGCGGAAGCCAACTGTACATACACAATTACATAGGAGTATATTAATCACCATTTATCCTAATGGGCCCCACATTAATCCATACATACATGTTCATTCTCATTCCAAATATCATGAAATTTCATCCAGACTGACACTAACCTTTGGTCGACTGAAACTTGGGTTCAGCTGACCTTCAGTTACTAATTCTGTCAGTTGGTTGGAGAGTAGTTTCGATCGACCGAAAGAATATTTTTGGCAGGCTAAAACCCCCCTCCAGTTGTTCGAAACAAGTACCCAATTTACAATGTTTGGAATCTCACACTTTCAGCCAGCTGCTATAGAGAACTAGGCGACCGAAAGTGCCTAGAAATCTCTAAACCTGTATAATTTAAGTCTGAGTGCATTCCATCAATTCCCCAAGTGCATTCCATCAATTCCCCAACTCATACTCAAGCTTAAATATAATTAAAACTTGATAAAACTCATATATTCGTCACCCATAGATGCTACAATCCATGCATTTCATTATGTAAATAAAAAATATACATTTTTACCAAATATTCTCAAGTTCTCAACACTTTCATCCATATGATCAATTATACAACTCCACATGTTTTGCTATAAGCAAGTCTTTATCCAAAATAAATTACATATTCCTCAAGTATTTCGACATACCACAAGCCGACATGGATAACAACCTATATAAATCTCAAATAACTCAAAACGTTACCAAGAGATCCGTTTGACAATTCAAGTCTTGTTCGTCATCAGTACCTTATCTGTAAAAAAGGTTTGAGAGAAAAGGGGTGAGCAAATCAGCGAGCTCAGTAGGAATGCTCCAACCCACCTAGGCATCGACTAATGTTGACCTACATGATATATATGTCGTTACGCTATATGGCACGTTCAATGCTCGTATGTCAAGTCATCACAAATGCAAGTCAAGTAGTATGCATTTAATCCACATATCATGCTTAACAGTTTAAACACATAAGCAACAACATATTTATATCTTTTCAGTCATAATCCAATGCATCAATACGATTGGTCATCTCTAACGATCATGTGACATTGGACCACTCCGATAACACCTGTATGATTTGGACAAATTCGAAGAATCATACAACCCTGGCAATGTATTGGTTTTGCCAAATGTGAGTAGACAACTCCGACGCTCACAAGGTTTATGGACAATTTCTGAACTCTAGGCCTTAGCCTTGGTATAATGGGGCAACTCCAACGATCATACCTAAGTGGATAATTATACCACTTATGTGACATGGCTGAACAACTCCGAACCCATGTACGGCTCTCTTGGATAACCCTCCGATAATCCCTTACATATGTATATCAAAAACACATTATACACAGCATATAATTTTTATACTTTCATAATGCACCTTCTTGCTGAAATTAAGTCTAGCATGCATTTCTTCTATATTACCTCCATATATATAGCCACATATATGTCCAATCTAGGCATACATTTTATATATGCTCAAATTTCACAATGCACCATAACATATTCATATTATTGTGCATTCAACATGAAAAATCACATATTCATCATATAATGTAATATGAACATCATAGCATGCATAAACCATATAGAAGAGAAAAGAATAATACACAACCCTAACCTTCTCTCATATATGCCAAACTCAACTCAACCGTACCAATACCTCTCTAAACTCACCAAAACCCTAGAATCAATGAATAAGCGAGAAAAAACACCTTACCTCAAATTTGAAGGCTTTTCAAGCTATTTTCAAGAATTCCACTGAGTCCTATCTTGCTGAAATCAAAGTTTGTTTGGTTCAAACCGATGCCCTTGACCCATGCTACAAGTTGTCCTTCACCGACAACTTCTGAATCCATGCCGATGGCCTCCGAAATGAAGAGAGAAGGAAAAGAGATGAAGGGGGAGAGAAAAGAGAGAGTCGGGCGTGAGTTTTGGTCAAGAGAGATATGAAATATTCTCTGCACTACAGATATTTAAAGTATCTAGGCTAAGAAATGCCCAAAATGCCCCGGGTCACTTAACGTACCATATCGACTTCCATTTTCGATTTCAAAAGCGGCTACGGCTCTGAAATCATTTCCTTAACTCTTTAAATATTTCATTTAGTCTAAAGCCAAAAATAATATTTTTCAAAAAATTCTCAAATTCCCGGGCCCACCTGACTCGCGTCCCAAGCCCCGACAACCCAAAATTCTCAAATATTCCCAAACGCTTTCAAAACTTCTCAAAACCTTTCAACAAGTTCCCAAACATGTTTTCTACATTTAAAACTTACCAAACATCATTTAAAATTCGTTTATAGGAAAAAAATGATGAATAAAATACAAACTGGTCAAAATTGATCTCGGTCTCTACAACCTCCCCACCTTCAAGAAATTTCGTCCTTAAAATTAGAAGCATACCTCAAGTAGTGAGTTACTCAAGGTACTTTGAGCAGACTTCTTATTCTTGCTCTCACGTAGCCTCCTCAACTCTGTGATGCCTCCAAAGCACTTTGACCAAAGGAATGGTCTTGCCTCGAAGCACTTGCTCCTTAGTGTCCAAAACTTAAATCGGTCTCTCCTCATACGACACGCCCTCCTTTACCTCAAGATCTGTTCAATCTAGCACATATGAAGGATCTGGCTCATACTTTCTCAACATTAAAACGTGAAAAGTATTGTGTACACTTGACATTTATGGTGGCAATGCCAAACGATATACAACCTCACCTACACTATCCAATATCTCGAACGGATTGATAAACTGTGGCGCTAGCTTGTCACTACGTCCGAATCTCATCAAACCTCTCTATGGCGAGACCTTTAGAAAGACATGGTCCCCACCTCAAATGCCAAAAGATGCTGCCTTCTATCGGTATAGCTTTTCTGACGACTTTGAGCGGTAAGCAACTGTTGCCTTATCACCTTTATCTTTTCACTTGTCTCTCAAACTATATATGATCCCAAAGCAATAGACTCCTCGACATCTGTCCAATAAACCAGTGACCTACAAGGTCTACCATATAAAGTCTCGAATGGAGCCATCTCAATACTAGTTTGATAGATATTATTGGATACAAACTCCACTAATGAAAGGTGACCCTTCCAACTACCACAAAAATCAAGCGCACATGCCGGAAGCATATCCTCTAAAATCTGTATAGTACGCTTTGACTGACCATCTGTCCAAGGATGGAAAGCTGTACCGAAATGAAGGTCTGTATCAAGTGCCGCCTAAAAATTTTGCCAAAACTGTGATGTAAACCTTGGATCTCTATCGAATATAATGGAAACTGGCACTCGGTGTAGTCTCAGAATCTGATCAATATACAACTGACTAAGAGTATCCACGTCATTTTTCACTCAAATAGGGAGGAAATGAGCCACCTTATTAATCTGTCCACAATAACCTAAACCGCGTCGTGACTCTTCCTTAACCTTGGTAACCCTATCACAGAGTCTATAGTAACGTGCTCCCACTTCCATATAGCCACCAGTAATGGCTGTAATAAACCTGCCGATCTCTGATGTTTAGCGTTCACTTGTTGACAAGTGAGACACCTCGCCACAAACTGTGCAATGTCCTTTTTCATACCCTTTCATCAATATTGCCTACGCAAATTATGATACATTTTGGTACCACCGGGATGCACTACAAGCCAATGGTACAACCATTTTTCCTTTAAACTTCAAGCCTCCATCAAAATGAAAAATCCAATTTTTCACTATTTTGCCACCCAAAATTTGAGTGTGAATGCTCTCTATCTCACTACCATGCCTCTGCTCTTCAACTACTCTATTTACTAGAGTAGGATGTGCAATGAGTGTGAACAAGGTTATCGGTTCACCATCCTCATTAAAATACAATCTTATTTCTAAGATGTCTTACATCATCTTCCACTCTCAAATGACAATGCTTACCAAAGAACTAAGTGATTTTATGCTCATGGTATCGACAATCACATTAGCTTTTCCCAGGTGATACTAAATATCAAAGTTGTAATCTTTCATGTACTCCATCCACCTCCTTTATCTTATGTTCAAGTCCTTTTGTGTAAAAAGGTAGTTTAAGCTCTTGTAATCGGAGAAAACTTTAAAAAATTTCCCTTACAAATAATGCCTCCACATCTTTAAAGTGAAAATTACTGCCGCTAACTTCAAGTTATGAGTTGGGTAATTTTGCTCATACATCTTCAACTATCGGGAACCATATGCAACAACTCTCTCAGTTTGCATTAGTACACATCCCAATCCGTCCCGTGAAACGTCACAATAGATTACATAACCCAAACCTCATTTGGGGATTACCAATATAGGAGCACTAGTAAGTCTACTCTTCAACTCCATAAAAGAATGCTCGCAAGCATCATTCCACACAAACTTGACTCCTTTACGAGTATGTTTAGTCATTGGCGCTGCTAACTTCGAAAAGTCCTTTACGAAACGCCGGTAATAACTCATTAGCCCGAAGAAGCTACGTGTTTTGAATACGTTCTTTGGTATTTCCCAATTCATTACCACTTTAATCTTAAAAGGGTCTGCAGAAACTCCTCCTTCCAACACCATGTATCCTAGGAAATTCACTTCCGTTAGCCAAAATCAAACTTTTTATATTTGGCATACAAACGGTGCTCCCTCAAAATTTGTAATATAGTCCTCAAATGGATCTCATACTCCTCCATAGAAGAAGAATACACGAGAATGTCATCCACGAATACCACCACAAACCTATCCAAGTATATACTAAAAATTTGGTTCATTAAGTTTATGAACACCACCGATGTGTTCGCCAAACCAAACGACATCACTAGAAACTCATAGTGCCCATTTCTAGTCCAAAAAGCTATCATCAGAATGTCTTATTCCCTTACCTTCAACTGGTAATACCCCAACCTCAAGTCGATCTTCAAAAAACATGTTTAACTCTTGAGTTGATCAAACAAGTCATCTATCCTTAGCAAAGAATACTTGTTCTTGATCGTTGCTTAATTCAACTTTCAGTAGTCTATGCATAATCGTAAAGATCCATCTTTCTTCTTAGCAAAGAGGACCGAAGCTCCCCAAGACAATATACTAGGTCATACAAATCCCTTATCTAGCAACTCTTGCAATTGATCCTTCAACTCCTTTAATTCTGTCAGAGCCATATAGTATGGTGCCATAGAGATGGGCGTAGTACCGGGAGCAAGATCAATGCTAAAATACCACATCCCGCATCGGAGGTAACTTTGTCAAGTCCTTGAAAACACATCTAGGAAATCACACACTATTGGTGGAAAGCCTCTACGAGTCATAATCTCATTATCCTCAGTTAATAGGCTAGCTAGGAAACACTCAATCTCGTTTCACGCACCGAAACTAAGCAAGAATAGAATATAGAAATCATCATGCTCTCCCACAAAATAGAAGTAATCACCCTTGGGTGTGCATACTGTCACTTTCCTATGGAGACAATTGATCGTGGCTCTAAACATAAATAGTCAATACATACCTAGAATGACATCAAAAGTAGTAATATCTAGCAATATAAAGTCAAACATTAGTCGATGTCCCGCAACCTCGATCTCGCAAGGCTGACACACTCTACCTAGGATAACTTTACCCCCAACAAGCGTATCAATGGACAATGGTGACTCCAGTGATGATACCTCTAGCCCCAAGGCACAAGTAAATGCAGTATATATGAATGAATGAGATGCACCCGAATCTATCAACACTCTAGCCCACAAGTTAGAAACTAGGAAAATACCTCTGACCACTAACAGCCTCGGTATATCCTCTGCCTGAGCAAATGTAAAAACACAGTCCTGCATTTGTTGACCCTGCTAGCCAGTACCCTAAAATCCTGAGCTGACTAGAAGCAGGCGTAGAACTTCTCGCTGCTTGAGAACTCTGAATTGAATGTGCTGACTGAGGCGATGGCAACGCCCTATGGCTAGACTAAACTATGGCAGTTGGTACGGTCCTCTGCTGAGACCTAGAACCACTGTGTGTACCCTGCCTTTGTGGGCAATTTGCCCTAACATGCCCCAACTGACGCTAATGGAAGCATATTCGCTCCTCACTTATTCCACTGGCACTGGTACCATTGCTTGCCTTTAAGGGTACTCATATCCATAATGGTTAGACTATTGGCAATGATAGCACACTACCATAGATCGTGAAGATCCTGTAGACAAAGTCAATGATAGTGATGGCGAGCCTGCTGCTGCCTCTGAGAAAGTGACACGTTTTTTATGTGCCTCTTCCTTCATTGACTACCCAAGGATGCCTGGGCACCCTTTACCAGATTCTTAGAGTCCCATATTCTTTGGGTATCTCTATCATCTTCCTCCTCTACTAATGCCCTGCCAACCACTTCATCATAGAGTTTCAAGCCTAGGATTACCACCCTCTTTCTAATAGAGGCCTTAAGCCCCTTCACAAACTTCTTCACTCTCAGTTCCTCATCATTCACCATCTCCGGTGCAAAGCGAGCCAATGATGTGAACTTGGTCTTGTACCCCATAACATCTAAGTCACCCTAGACTAGGTTCATGAACTCTTGCCTCATCCTATCTTTCACTGAAGTCTGAAAAAACTTATCAAAGAAGAGCCCTTTGAAAGTTTTTTATTCTATAGTCTTGGTGTTGTGGGTATTCCCGATGAATTGCCACTACCGATCTGCTTCCCCTTGCAAATGAATCATCGCCACTCCAAACCTTAAATCCTGATTGATTGCAATAGCAACCAAGAGCTTATAGGTTTAGTCTGTCTAGCCCTCCACCACTAGTGGATCACATCCACCCGCAAATGTAAGCGGTTTAAACTTTATGTACTCTTTCATTGCAACCCTTTTTTGGCTCAAGCCAACCCTAGGTTGTGCTTGAACTTCCTCTTCTTGAGCTTCCCTTGTGATTTGGTTCATGGTATCTACCATGTCTCGTGTAAACTATACTCCGTCTATTTGTTCTTGTAGAGCATTAACGCCTCTACCTCGCGCTCTTCTCGGTTACATCTTGTTATACAAATAACAAGAAAATTTAACACCAAGCATAAATATATACATATAACTCTCACCATGCTTACACAACGCGATGCTAATTCATTCTATACTTAGCATGCTATAAAGACGTAAGCAAATAATCATATTTCACATAAGCAATTTACAAATCCTTATGTCAAATTTCTTAATCTTAAATACTTATGTGGTCTCACCATAACCCATCATCTAAGGTATTCAATACCAAGCATAAATATATACATATAACTCTCACCATGCTTACACAACGCGATGCTAATTCATTCTACACTTAGCATGCTATAAAGACGTAAGCAAGTAATCATGTTCCACAAAAGCAATTTACAAATCCTTCTGTCAAATTCCTTAATCTTAAATACTTATGTGGTTTTACCACAACCCATCATCCAAGGTCTTCAAAACTAAGGCTCTGATACTAAGCTATCACACCCCAATTTTTGACTCCCAAAAAACTGAGAGGTGATCATGTCACATGTCATTACCTCTCATGTGCAATTATTTCAAAAATCATACAACTGCGAAAGCCAATTGTACATACGCAATTACATAGGCGTATATTTATCACCATTTATCCTACTGGGCCCCACATTAATACATGTATCCGTACATGTTCATTCCCATTCCAAAAATTATGAAATTTCATCACAGCCCAGTTTCGGTCGATTGACACTATCCTCAAGTCGGTTAAAACCTGGGTTTAGTTGACCTCTAGTTATTAATTTTGTCGATGGGTTGGAAAGTAGTTTTGGTCGACCGAAAGAATGCGTCTGAAACAGATCCCCAATTTACAATGTTCGAGATCTCACACTTTCGGCCGACTGCTACAGAGAACTAGGCGACTGAAAGTGCCCAGAAATCTCTAAACCTATATAATTTAAGTCTAAGTGCATTCCATCAATTCCTCAACTCATACTCAAGCTTAAACATAATCAAAACTTGATAAATCTCATACATTTGTCACCCATAAATGTTACAATCCATGCATTTCATAAATGTAAATAAAAAATATACATTTTTACCAAATATTCTCAAGTTCTCAACACTTCCATTCATAAGAGCAATTATACAACTCCATATGCTTTGTTATAAGCATATCTTTATCCAAAATAAATTACATATCCCTCAAGTATTTTGATATGCCACAAGCCGGCATGAATAACAACATATGTAACTCTCAAAATAACTCAAAATGCTACCAAGAGATCCGTTTGGCAATTCAAATTACATCCATCATTGGTACGTTATATGTAAAAAGGTTTGGGGGAAAGGGGTGAGCAAATCAATGAACTCAGTAGGAATGACCTAACCCACCTAGGCATCGACCCAATGCCGACGTACATGATATGTATGTTGCTACGCTACATGGCACGTTCAATGCTCTCATATCAAGTCATCACAAATGCAAGTTAAGTAATATACATTTAATCCACATGACATGCTTAATAATTTAAATACATAAGTAACAAGATATTTACATATTTTCAGTCATAATCTGATACATAGACATGATTGGTCATCTCTGAGGATGTGACATTAGACCACTCTGATAACACCCGTATGACTTGGACAACTCTGAATAATCATACAACCCCGACAATGTATTGGTTTTGCCAAATGTGAGTGGATAACTCTGATGCTCACAAGGTTTATGAACAATTTTTGAATTCTAGGCCTTAGCCTTGGTATGATGGGGCAACTTCGATGGTCATACTCAAGTGGATACTTATACCACTTCTGTGGGACAACCCTTCGATAATCCATTACATATGCATATCAAACACACATTATACACAACATGTAATTTTCATACTTTCACAATGCACCTTCTTGCTAAAATTAAGTCTAGCATGCATTTCTTCTACATTACCTCTATATACCCACATATATGTCCAATCTAGGCATACATTTTATATATGCTCACATTTCACAATACACCACAACATATTCATATTATCGTGCATTCAACATGAAAAATCATACATTCATCATATAGTGTAATATGAACATTATAACATGCATTAACCATATAGAAGAGAAGATTATAATACACAACCCTAACCTTGTCCCATATTGCCAAAACTTAACTCAACCCTACCAATATCTCTCCAAACTCAATACCTCTCCAAACTCATTAAAATCCTAGAATCGATGAATAAGAGAGAATAGAAACACCCCTACCTTGAATTTAAAGGATTTTTAAGCTATTTTCAAGAATTCCACTTAGTCTTATCTTTCTGAAATCAAATTTTGTTCGGTTTATACCGAAGCCATTGACCTATTCTACATGTTGTCCTTTACTGGCAACTTCCGAATCTAAATTGATGGCCTCCGAAATAAAGAGAGAAAGAAGAGAGATGAAGTGGGAGAGAAGAGAGAGAGTTGATCATGAGTTTTGGTCAAGAGAGATATGAAATATTCTCTGCACTACAGAAATTTAAAGTATCTAGGTTGTGAAATGACTAAAATACCCCAAGTCACTTAACGTACTCTCCCGACCTCCGTTTTCGATTTTAAAAGTGGTTTTGGCTCCAAAATTGCTTCCTTAACTCTTTAAACTAAACATTTCTTTTGGTCTAAAAATAAAAATAAATATTTTCTAAGAATTTTTCAGATTCGCAAGCCCACCCGACCCAGGTCCTAGGCCATGACGACCTAAAATTCTTAAATCTTCCCAAACGTTTCCAAAACTTCTCAGAACCTCTAAACAAGTTCTCAAACATATTTCCCACATTTAAAACATGCCAAACATCATTTAAAATGTATTTATGAAAAAAATGATGAATAAAATAAAAACTGACCAAAATTGGTCTTGATCTCTACAGCAACGACCTTTAGTATAGAGATTCACGATGTCACATTTCACTAGAACTCGCCACATGTCACTTTATTATTGAACCATATGTACTAAAAATATTAGTATTAACAATAGGACAATACTTGGGTCCAACCCTGGGTGGACGAACTTCGTCCTCCCGCATGACGTGGCCCAACAAAAATTTGACAAGTGTCCTAAAAATATAAAAAATTAAAGAAAATTAAAAATAAATTAGATTCCTTTTTTAATGGGTTAACCCAATAGACCCTGCTATAATCCCCTTCCTCTCAAGCAAAACCATCAAAATCTTTCATTCTCTCTTTGTTTCAGGTAATACACACACACACCTAGTGTCTAAGAAATAATAAGGAATGACTCTAAAAAAAGGCACATACATACAAAACCATGAAGATTGATCTCTCTAAAATAAGTTCAATTTCATGTGAAATTTCAATCATAAATTTCTTTTTGCTTGCTAATGGAGATAAAATTGAACGAAAAAAAAATTGGATTCAACTTGCAAATAATGGGGTTTCTTTCATTTATTTCTCTCTGTTTTGGGTAATATATATATATATATTTCTGTTATTGTTACAAATACATATATGTGTAACATAAAGTACATATATATGGAAATTATGGTTTCTCAGTGGTGGTGGCAAAAGATGGAGCGGCGATAAGGTATTGTACCAAGGTTGGGTTAGATAAGGAGATTTGCTGTAGATCTGGTGGCAGATATAAAGAGTGAGATGAGTGAGAGAGAGAGAATCATGATATGTTGCATATACATATATATATATATAGAGAGAGAGAAAGAGAGAGAGAGAAATACGAGAGAGAACGTGGGATGAGAAAAAATTTTTTGTTAATTAATGTTAAAGAGAGATTATTGTTACCTGTTTGTTAACTTACCGGGTTTGACCCATTTTTAATTTTTAAACAAGTGTTAGTATTTCACTAGACCACATCATGCAGGAGGACGAAGTTCGTCCACCTAGGGTTAGACCCAAGTATTGTCCGTAACAATATGTACTTTGAATTAAGTATATACAGATATGACATCTAAAGAAATTATTATGAATATAAGAAATAACATCTAAAGAAGTTATTACGAATATAAGAAAGTACTAACAAGAACTATAAGTAATATAATAATAGTGTGAAGATTAATTTGAGGCATTAAGGCGTTGTATAGGAATATCACTTTAGAAGCAAGATCAGCACAAATTATGATCGTATTAAATACCCATGAAATCTTACGATTGGTATTGGTGAAAATAATGGTACCACTGATTGAAATTATGAACTTTATCATAATTTTTTTTAAGTTACTATTGGTTTTGGTGGGAATAGGGATTTGGATTGGATCTGGTCTGATCTGATCCGAATTCGATAATAGATATATTTGATCTGATTCGATTTGATAACCCAATTGATTATTTATGATTGAATTCATATATGATTTTTTATTAATCGGATATTCGATTCGATAATCCGATTTGAAATTTATATATTTTTTTGTTAAAAAAAAAATTAATGTCAAAAGAGATTAGCAAACAATGATTAAGGAAAAAAGAAAGAAGTTGGAGAAGAAAATAAAATATAAACAAAAAAAGTAGAAAATTAGATATTTAACTTTTTATTAAAGAAAAAAAATAGTTAAGAGAGAAAAAATAGAGAAAGTGAAAAAGAAGAAGAAAGATAATAATAAAAGATATTTTAATAATATGTAAATATTATAGATTATAGCATTAGATAATATATTTATTGAATATTATATATTATATTATATTGGATCGAATTATTACCGGACCAGGTGTACCATAATCCAATTTGTTTAGCTAACAGTATAGGATTCAGATCATTAACGAATTATTGAATTGAATGTTCTAACTTGTATCCTAATTATTAGCTCAGATTTAGATCAAAATCTCATCCATTAACAGGTCTTTGTGGGAGGTTGGGTGAAGGGTTATTTTGATAAATTTAATTGAAAAGGGTAAAGTGGTCATGCAAATTTTTTTTTTTTTTTTGAAAAAGCGGGTTCTTTGCAACTTTTGAAAGTACAAGGGGGTTATTTGGTAACAAAAATAGCACAAGAGGGTAGTTTGCTACTCTTTGAAAGCACAAGAGGGTTTAGTGCAATTTGGCCTTGTCAATAATAGTCTCTCTTTTATTAATGAGCATTAGTTCGGATGCTATAATCTCTTCGTTTTAAAGGAGAGGTTGAGCGTTTGAGCCCTGGTATAAGTAATATTGTGTGGTGTGCGTGTGCCTTAACTTTCGAAAAGGAAAAAAAACACATCTCTCTCTCTCTCGTTTTGAAATATTCCAAAATAAATGTTCAATTTTAAATAATCAGTTAAATTTTTTTTTTTTTCTAAGCAAATCTTAAATTTTGAAAATTTTGTTATATTAATAATATATATCTTTAAATTTAGAGGGTTGGTGTTGAAATTTAAAAAGAAATATCTATTAATTGCATGAATTCTTAAAAATTTGTGGTCATAAAAAAGATATATATATATATATATATATATATATATATATGTCACCACTACCAAGGCTTGTAATTTAGTGGTACCTCCTCCTTTTCCTCTCAAAGTAAAAGGCAGATGGTTGAAGTCTCTTCAAGAACATTACGAAAGCTCTTTATATTACTTAATTATTGGGTGAGTGGATCCTGCATGAGATTCACCATTGGCTATAACTAAATCAAAATTATTGGATCCTACATGAGATTCACCATTTGGCCTCACTTGGTTCGGGTTTAACTAGTCAACGAGCCAACCTAGCTCGACCCTGTAGGAAAATGCAAGTGCCAAGCTGATCCGGCAAGCCATCTGCATGGAGGGATCGGGCGGGCTTGTGGGCCTACCAATTTTTGTATATAAAAAATTATAAAAATAGCTTTATCACTACCTAATTTTCCCATTTTCCTCATGGAAAATGCGTAAATGATATATATGAAGAAGTTAATGAAAAAATAAAACTTATAATGTGACAAATTGGAAATAAGGTCCAAAGAGAATGGAGTCGATACCAAACGTTGAGTTGTAGTTTGGTAGATCACCCAATATATGTGATAATGAGTTAAATGCAATGACCTTATGAGATGAAATGATCTAACAAACTAAATGAACGAATTCAGATGTCTGATTAAATGGTGAAGGTGTTATGCACCTTACATATTCATAATTATGTGTGGTTACCAAAGCCTCATATGATTCTTTTAAGTGTACATATAAAACTTTGTGAGTTTTTTTTTATTACCTTAGGTTCTTTGAAATGAGATGAGACCTTTTAGGAAAATCTAACTTCTTACCGGTGTAGAAGAATGCATATGATTCACTAAGCTCTAACTCTTTTTTTTTTTTTTTTTTTTTATTTTTTTATATCTCAACAAGAAATTCACGTACCTACTTTATTCTTACGAAGGCTTGAACCCTTGACCTTCTACTTTGAAAAGAAAATACCACTAACTCACAACCTTTAGTCACTAAGTTACAACTTGATGGGAGAGAGTAATGACATAAACTAACTTATTTGGAGATGACATGTGTTAAATGTGAGAGACGAACAATGTAAAAATTCTAACTCAAATTAAGATAAACTAAGTGAGTTTTATTGGTGAAACTAAATGCAAGGTTGGCCTTAGAATGCCTAGGTATTCCTCCCAAGGATAGAAGAGAATCAAGTTCAATGATTTCATTTTTGACTTGGGGTTTTCTATCTCAATTTTGGCAGTTTCATTTTGAAAAGAGGGCTTTGTAAATGACAAAAAGAATATTTTTTTAATATAAAAGTGATGTAAAAATGTTTTAGGGACCTAATGACCATGTTTTGGTTATGTGACTTAGAACATAAATATGTCTAAGAATGTCTAGGAATATAGTAAAAACATGTTCTTAATGAGGGATTAGACTTGTCAATGGATCGAATTATGATTCAAATTCGATCCGAATTTGAGCTAATAATTAGGATATGAATTGAACATTCAATTTGATAATCTAATCCAAATCTGATAATCCGTTAGCTAAACAAATCGGATATAGATTATGGTCGATCCAATCCGATAATAATCCAATCGAAAATAATATTTATTATAAATATATTATCAAATGTTATAACATATAGTATTTACATACTATTAAAATATTTTTTATCATTATTTCATTCTTATTCTTCCCTCTCTCTATTTTGTCTTTTTTTTTTATAATTTTTCCTATAATAAAAAGTCAAATACTTACTTTTCTACTACTTTTTTCTTTATATTATATTTTTCTTCTCTATTTTTTTCCTACTCATTATTTGCTAACCTCTATCGAAATTATTATTATTTTTTTAAAAAAATTATATATTTTTGGATCGGGTTATCGGATCAGATATCCGATTAATAACAAATTGGATATAGATTTAATTATATATAATCCGTCGGGTTATTGGATCGAATCGGATCACCTATATCTCTTATCGTGTTTGAATTGGACCAAGTTTGATCCAGTCCAAATCTGTTTACAGATCTATGAGTGAATAACAAGGGTGCAACAAGGCAATCAAAATAATTAATCGCAACACTGTCAATATTCCAATTTAAGGTTTAGAAATGGCCATGAAAATGAGATTTCTATAAATAAATTGTTTTTTAAATTTTAAATTACCAAAGATGGTTTAATTTTGATGATATTTCAAAAAAAAATTTCTAGAAACAAAAAGAAGCCTTTTTGCAATTTCAGCAACATTTCAGGCATAGAGATATATGAATGTGATGAAGACTTATTTTTAGTGGTTTTACAAAATTTAAATGAGCCTAAAATAACTAATCATGATGTGAAAAACCTGGTCTAACCTAAAGGGCTAAAAAGTCCTAAATTTGTGCAAAGGGTAGTGACACTGTTGCAATAAAAAAAAATCAGATTAGACCCACAATTGAAGGATTTTTTGGGAATGAGAAAAAACATGATTTCTTTCCAGAATTTGTTTATGTTGAAAAATTTATGGAATTTTGGTTAAAACAGTACCTCTATTTGAGAATTTTAAAATTTTCATTTTTGGCATTTTTTTTGAAAAAGTGATAGTTTTGAAACAATTTGTGGGTTCGAAGGATATAAAAATGATTTCTTCAAAAGTGATATTTTACTTAAACACCCCACGGAAAAACCTTTTAAAAATATGAATTTGAAAAGTATGCAAAACTCTTAATTTTCTGATTATGTAAAAATTTCAACAGAATAACCGCAGTGTTCTCAGACTAAAAGTGCATGATTCTAAGGACTAATTCCACTTAAGACATGCATAAATTTCTACCTAAATCTATTAAAATAGTATTGAGCCAATGGTTAAGTCTAACGAAATTTTAATAGAATTTCGAGAGAGTTTTCCTAAATTAGTGTACTTCTTAACATGTTAATTTGATCAATAATGATTTTTTTTAACATGCAAATAGTAAAAATTCAGAAAACAATGTTATCAATCATTTGAGGGTAAAAATTCTAGGCAGTTCTAAGGTTAAAAAATGATTAGCCAAATAGATCACTTGCTCTTCTTCCTTCAACACATGCCATGGTCTCATACAATTTTGCCACGGAGGCTTATCAACAATTAAATTACATTGGAGAGAGAAGCAAACGAGGGTTTTTACACTCATAGACGGACGAAAAAAATGTAATAAAAAGAAAAATAAGGGTAGAAGAGAGAGAACTTTCAAATTTTGAAGCTCCTGCTGGAAATTAATCCATACACAACTTGTAGAAATCAAAAAATACTGTAAGAATTATAAATGATATTTAATTCACATACCTGATTGAAGATTAGACCTTATGATACATTTGAGTTTTCTGCAAGAGTTTCTTAAAGTGCACTACCCGGTCTTAGAGTTGTCATACTATAGAATAAGGGTTATGAAACCCTTATTTATAATAACAACAGGGGGACGACTTCTCTACAAATAAATACGTAAGTCTACATTCCTATCATAGAAACGTAAATATCAACGGTTAGGATTAAATCCCATTAAATAAAGTTGGAAAATCACAATCTAATGGTGTAAATATTATATTGTCAATTAGACCACAATTGACAAGTATAACTTCAACCCATCAAGTAACGATAATTACATTGCAATCCAATTTTAGAAAATAGTGCATAGGATCACAAATAAAAATATTTTATTTATTTAAAATATTCTCACAATCTCTCACTTGGTTCATGCACTTTAAGTTTTATAAAACGATACCGTGAATTGTAATACTTTAGAAAAGTTGAGTGACCACTTATTTTATTTTAGAAAAATATAATTATCGAAACAGATGGGTTGAAACTTTAAAACACTCTCTTCCATAGACTTCCTCAATAATGGATCATGAATGTGTAGACAAGTAATATATTAGTCTAAACAGTTCAGTGATCTCAAAACTGATTCTATCTAGGATTCAAGCAAATATAATGGTTTTTATTGCATTTCATGAGATATGTAAACTGCATGTGGTCTAAACGCACACCTCATTATCCATCATGTTTTATATTATCATAGTATATCACCTGAACATATTATAACAAACCGCCAACCTCCTGTTCAGTGTGAAGGTTTATCAATATGGAGACAATCCCATATCTAACCCAAATTATCCTCATAGAGTGTGAAATACTCCCACATACACTTTAATAATTATGTTTAGATTTACCAATGTGGTATCAATCCCACATCTAATTCAAACACCTTCATGAGTGTAACATCACTCCCAGACAAACATAATAGTATGTGCATAAACCATATAAATGAAGATAATAATATTGATGCATCATAACTTTATTTTGCATGCAAATAACTGTCACCAAAAAGACTTAAATAAACTGAAGAAAAATAACTATCACCATAAGGTGTAAATAAGCTGAAAGCTAACTGCAATGTAACATGATATATATAAAAAATCAGACATCATAACACAAGGACTCTCGAACACCTATCCAGATCACGTGCTCCTTAAATACTTTCAGTTGAAGACCTTTAGTGAGATGATCTGCAATCATCTTTTCTATTACTATTTGGGGAAACTCAACCACACATTCCTTAACATTCTCATACACGAAAAAATACTTTATATCAATGTGCTTATTACGCTTGGTTAACTTTTTATTTTTCACAGACTTTGTAATAGCTTCATTGTCACAGAAAAGTGTCAAAGGCTTGTATATGGAATCCATAACTTTCAAATCTACAATAAAAATTTTCAGCCACATGGTATGTTTAGTAACTTTATAACAACTAACCAATTCTGCATACATGGTAGAATCTGTGATAATGGACTGCTTAGAGCTTTTTCATGAAACAACTCCTTGAGCTAGCATAAAAATAAATCCAGAAGTGAATTTTCTACTACTCGAGCAACCTGCAAAGTCAGCATCGGAATAACTAACTATTTCTAAGCAGCCTGATTCTTGTAGATCAATATAAACTCTTTAGTTCTCCAATGAGCAATACCTGGATTTTGTTAAAATTTTCTAGGCATACCAACCACATAACTGAAATTAGGTCTAATGCACGTCGTGGCATACATTACACTCCCGATTACAGATGCATATCTTTGACATCAACTTGACTTCTCTCAATCTTATTCTTGGGACACTGTTCTTCTGAAAATATATCTCTTTTAACAACTGGAACCTCACCAGGTGCACACTTTTTCATCCCAAAAGTTTTCAACACTTTATCAATATATGTCTTTTCAGATAGACCAAGTGTCATTGTAGTGCGATCTCTATGGATCCTAATGCCAAGGACATATTCTACATTACCCATGTCATTCATATCAATGTGACTTAAGAGAAAATTCTTAGTCTCATGTATCCCATGGATGTCATTGCTAGCTAGCAAAATATCATCAACATATAAGATAAGGATAATAAAATGACTTCCACTGACCTTGAGATATATGCATTTGTCCATGACATCATGTTTGAACCCATAACTAGTTATAACCTAATCAATTTTCAAGTACCACTGTCGCGAAGCTTGCTTAAGCCCATAAATGGATTCTTCAATCTACAAACTCGTTATTCTTGTCCCTGAACCACAAAACCTTTAGGTTGAAACATGTAAATCTCTTCCTTAAGGTCTCCATTAAGAAAAGCTATTTTAACATCCATCTGGTGTAACTTAAGATCATAATGTACGACAATGGCAAAAATGATTCTCAAAGAGTCCTTTGATGAAATCGGAGAGAAAGTCTAAGATAAATCAACACCTAGTTTTTTTCTTGAAACCCTTAGTCACCAATCTAGCTTTAAATCTATCAATATTTCTAACTAAATTCCTTTTAGTTTTAAAGACCCATTTGCATTCTACTGCATTGCGTTGCGCAGGTATATTAACAAGCTCCCATACTCTATTAACATTCATGGAGTGTGAAAAGATTCACGAATCTCCATGGCCTCATCAAATGAAGTATGATATTCATGTTCGCCAATATCAACCTCACTGATATACACCTCAAAATCACTAGGTATAGCAAATCTCCAAGCTATAGAAGACCTTCTAAGCTGAACAGGCTTAAAAACTAGATTAGTAACTGAAGGAAGAGGCTGCGAAGGAGTAGGAATGGTTGAAGAAGTAGGAATAGGAGCACTGCCAAAAACCGCTGAAGAAGGTGAAATAAAATCTGAAGTAAACGGAATAGGCACTGAAAGTTGCTCTTCTTTAAAAGAGAAATTACAATGCTCTAGGTTCCCACTGCATTCACCATTCTCAATGAATTTTGCATGACATGTCTCAACAATCTCCATAGGTCTAAAGGGACAATAAAATTTATAACCCTTTGACCTCTCAAGATACCCAATGAAATAACAAGTGATTGTGCAAGGATTAAGCTTTTTAATATCTAGATTGTATAACTTTGCCTCTATAAGGCATCCCTACACATACAAATGTTTGAGACTTGGTCTATGACCCGTCCAAAGCTTGAAAGGTATTGCAGGAGCTGCTTTGCATGGTATCCTATTAAGAATATAAATAGCTATTTTGAGAGTTTCTCTCCAAAAACTCTCAGGTAGTGAAGAATGACTTATCATACTGCGAACAACCTCTTGATAAGTGCGATTTCTCCTTTTTGTAACTTTATTCTGCTCAGGAGAACCAGGAGTGGTATACTGTGGCACAATGCCCTGCTCTTTAAGGTATGTATTGAAAGGACCACGATTCACACCCTCCTGATCCATTTTCTCATAATACTCACCACCTCGCTCTGATCTTACAATTTAAATTTTTTTGCTCAAATGCTTTTCAACTTCAACCTGATAAACCTTAAACATATCAAGTGCTTCGGACTTCTAGTGGATTAGGTATAAATAAGCATACCTTGAGAAATCATCAATAAAGGTAATGAAATACATTTGACCTCCTCGAGCAGGAGTAGGAAATAGACCACAAATGTCAGTGTGAATAAGGTCCAAAAGACCAGATGATCGACTAGCCTTAAAACTGCACTTCTTCTGCATCTTCCCCTTGACACAATTAATGCATAAATCATCATCAGAAAAATCTAGTGGTCCAATTATCCCATCCTTGACTAAGCATTCTAGTCTCTTTCGAGAGACATACCCCAATCTCCTATACTATAACATAGATGAATCCTCTCTCATAAAAGCACATTTTGATCTGGAAGGTATCAAGTCCACAGAAAAATAAGCGGTAGGTATATGAGAATCATCTAACAATATCTGATATAAACCATCAACTAAATGCCCATGTCCAACTATATTACTACTATAATGAATAGTAGCTGATCTATCACCAAATAAAAAATGAAATCCCAAAAAATTAAGTCTTGAAACAGAAAGTAAATTATGTCTGATAGTATGAACATAAAAACATCATTAAGCTCTAAAGTAAAATCGGTACGCAACACTAGCGAAATTGTCCCAATAGCCTTGATACGAACCGCATCAGCATTACCCAACACCAATCAATCCCCAACCTTGGGATTTCTCGAGTTTCGCAAGCCCTGTAATGAACATGAGACATAAACAAATGCACCCGAATCAATCCACCATGTATGTTTAGAAACATTTATTAAGTTGGATTCAAATATTATCATAGCGACTTTAATACTTGCTTTATTTTTCTTTAGCCAATTTTTATAATTGAACAATCTTTCTTTTGATGTCCCTTCTTATTACAGAACCAGCATTCATCGTCCCAATGATTAACGCCTTTTCCTTTGTTGTCTTGCTTTTTCCTTTTTTAATTAGCCTGTTTTCCTTTCTTGCCGCCCTTCTTCTTGAAATTATACTTACTGCTACTACTCACGGCAAGATGAGTTGACTTAGTTTTTACACCCTTGAGACATTCCTCCTTAGTCACACACAATGCCAATAACTGGTTATTGTCCCATTTAGTCTCTTGTGAATTATAATTCACCCTGAAAGTATCAAAAGACCTAGACAGAGAATATATCACCATTTGGACCCGTAACTCATCATCAAATGTAATTCCTTGCTCTCTCAGTCCATCAACCATCTTACACATCTTATAAATGTACTCTCTCACTGAACCACTGCCATCATATTTGGCTAACATTAGTTGTGTCAGATAATAATATTGTAATTGCTTCTTGGTAGCCATGAATAATGTCTTGATCAAATTCAAAAACTCCTTGATAGTATCAATACAGGAATACCATCTTGAATAATTTCAGCAATAGAAGCACGAATCGTATTTTTGATATATAACATGTATAAAGGGGTTCTTTGCATGATTAGAAAAAATACAAGTGTTGAATATGTGCTTATGTGCCTTTTATGGAACTTATGTGGGCTAAATGGGAAAATTAGGTGCTTAGGGTTTGTTTGGTTCACTTTTATGAACTAGGTGACTATGTGTTTGATTATTTGTCTCAATGAGATCGTGAAAGCATGTCATACGTTAATTTACATTTGATAAATGTATTATTGGCTTAAGAGAATGTAGAATGAGCATAATTTATGAAATGAAGGCTTAGGGACATCGAATGGACCAAAATTGGAATTCAAAAATTAAATTGAATGGACCAAAAATGGAGTTTAGGTGTTCAATGAGAGCGGTATGAGGGACCGAATGGACCTTCATTAGAGTCTGAGTCCTTTGTTTTGTGAGTGACATAAAGGAAAGGCATGACATGAGGCATACGATGTATATAGTTCATGATATGGTTGTTAGCATATAATAGTATATGTATGTGATATGAACACGTTGTATATGGTATTCACGGGGCCTTAGATAACGTGTTTTAGGTTACTCTACTGAGCATGCAATAGCTCATCCCATATATATATATATATATATAAATCTTTTTCAGGTACTGGCAAGGAAGTGACAGAGTCTCATCAACCTTGAATAGGTTATGGAGCATAGAGGACTCTTTTTGGTTATTTTATTGATGCATATCTGGAATGTGGGTTAGATGTATTTTGTTATGCATATGATGTTACATTTTAGAGATTTGTAATTGTGGTTTTGAGATTTCGAACAATTATAAGATTTGGATTCAAAATGTGTATATATATATATATATTATTGGGTTATGTTTAAGTGCACGATGAAATTTTATTGTCACGTGTATGAATGATGTGACCATGAGATAATGAATGGATAGTTTATATTTTAATTATTTTCTATGTAAGCACAGGTGGATAGGTGATGCAGGACAGATAGTTGATGAGTGTGGGACCCATTTGAAAAATTTTATTAGGTGTTAAGACGGATTGGATTGTTTTGATTTTTGGTAATTAGTAATTTTTAGTAACTAGGTTTCTTACCTTATTTATAGAGAAACTTTATTATTTTTGGCAGTTTCCTTATACTGCCAGCTTTCCTTTTGTTTTTAGATTTTCTTGTGCTATTAGGATTAAGATTTCTACAAGTTTCCTTTTGTTTTTTAGATTTTCTTGTATTTTTAGGATTAGGACTTTTCTATTATAAATACATGTACTGCAAAAAGCAAATCACACATTCAATTATTAATACAAAATCAGATTTCTCTGCAACTTTTGTTTGCGTTTATCTTAACTTTGTGGATTCAAAGTTACGCTTGTTCATGCAACAATTTCATAGCTTCCACTTCGTCAGTTGGTATACAAAGCGGAAGCTATGAAATTGTTCGCGCACAAACAAGCGTAACTTTGAATCCACAAAGTTAAGATAAACGCAAACAAAAGTTGCAGAGAAATCTAATTTTGTATTGATAATTGAATGTGTGATTTGCTCTTTGCAGTACATGTATTTATAATAGAGAAGTCCTAATCCTAAAAGGACAAAAAAATCTAAAAAAGAAAAGAAAACTTGTAGAAATCCTAATCTTAATAGCATAAGAAAATCTAAAAACAAAAGGAAAGTTGGCAGCATAAGAAAACTACTAAAAATAATAAAGTTTCTCTATAAATAAGGTAAGAAACCTAGTTACTAAAAATTACTAATTACCAAAAATCAAAACAATCCAATCCGTCTTAACACCTAATAAAATTCCCCAATGGGTCCCACACTCATCAACTATCTATCTTGCATCAATCTCCTCCATTTCAGAAGAACTCATCCTTGAGTTGGACTGCGAATAAAGCGACTTATCAGGAGGATGATACTCGAATAAGTCTGCCACATTGAAAGTATTAGAAATGGACACATCATTAGGAAGCTCCACCACATACACATTGTCATTAATTTTCCGTGTGATGCGATACGGTCCATATTTTCTCTTTGTTAGCTTTCCATACGTTCCCATTGGAAATCTGGTCTTGCGCAAGTGCACCATCACCAAGTCACCTACGTTGAACACTTTAGCTTGTCGATGCTTATCGGCTGTAGCCTTATACTTGGCATTGGACTGTTCTAGATTGTGCTTGACCTCGGCTTGAATTTTTTGTACCCTCTCCGCCATGTTTTCTGCTGCAATGCTCACTTCAGAAAGCTTGGGCAATGGAACCAAATCTAACGCATGCTTCGGTGCTTTGGTATAGACAATCTCAAACAGTGTCTTTCCAGTGGACCTATTTAACATGTTGTTGAAAGCAAACTCAATCTGAGGAAGAGCTGAATCCCATTGTTTCGGTTTATCACCAGAAATACACCGAACCATGTTTCCCAATGTTCTGTTCGCCACTTCCATCTGTCCATCTATTTGTGGATGACTAGTGCTGCTGTACTTCAAAGAAGTATCAAATTTCTTCCACAAAGTCCTCCAAAAGTGGCTAAGGAACTTGACATCTCGATCTGAAGTAAGTAACTTCGGGACTCCATGCAAACGCACAATTTCTAGAAAGAACAGATTAGCCACATGGGTCACATCCGAAGTTTTCTGACATGGAATAAAGTGTGCCATCTTCGAAAACCTATCAACAACAATAAAAATAGAATCCATACCTCTTTGTGTCTGTGGAAGTCCTAGCACAAAATTCATAGTCAAATCCTCCCAAATATTTTCTGGTATGAGCAGTGGAATATACAACCCAGTATTCTGCATCTGACCTTTGGCTGTTTGGCACACTGGACACCTCTGCACAAATCTGCTAACATCACGCTTCAATTGTGGCCAATAATAACGTTCCTCTACTTGTGCAACTGTCTTATCTCGGCCTAAGTGTCCACCCAAACCACTACTATGCAACTCACGAATGATCTGTTCTCGTAGAGATGATTTTGGAATACAAAGTTGGTTTTCACAAAACAAATAACCATCTTGAATATGGAATTCTGCTGCAGGTTGCCGTGAACTGCACTTGACCCAAATTGCCTGAAAATCCTCATCAGTCTCATACAACTCCTTCAAACAATCAAAACCAATAACCTCAGAACTCAAGGTTATCAATAAAGCAGCTCGATGACTCAACACATCATCAAATTTATTCTGCTGCCCCGATTAATGTTTCAGCACAAAGGTAAATTTCTGCAAAAAAGAAATCCACCTAGCATGTATGCGGTTCAAGCTGCTCTGCATGTTTATAAATTTCAGGGCTTGATGATCACTGTACATCACGAACTCCCTTTAAATTAAATAATGTTCCCAATGCTTCAGAGCGCGAATCACAGCATAGAACTCCAGTTCATATGTGGTCCATTTCTGTCTTGCCTCACTAAGCTTCTCACTGAAAAATTCAACTGGTTTGTCCTTTTGAGAAATTACAGCCCCTATGCCTAGGACAGAAGCATCACACTCGACTTCAAACACCTTCTCAAAAGCAGTGGACAACTTCTCTTTAATAACAACAGAGGCCACCTCCTGCTCATGACCCCACTGAAATTTCCCTTTCTTCATATACTCGGTAATAGGAGCCACAATGTTACTAAAATTTTTGATGAACCTGTGGTAAAAGGTCGCTAATCCATGAAAACTATGAACATGATTTACAGTCCTTGGTGTAGGCCAAACTCGGATAACACGAACCTTTTCTTCATCAACCCGAATACCATCAGTTCCTACAACAAACCCCAAAAATAACAATCTGTTTGTAAGAAAATAACACTTCTTTAAGTTGACATACAACTTGCTGGCACGCAAAACTTGCAAGACTTCCCGTAAATGCTCTATATGTTCTACTTTACTATGATTGTAAATCAGAATATCATCGAAATAGACAACCACAAAATTGCTAATAAATGGTTTCAAAACCTGGTTCATCAATCTCATGAATGTACTCGGCATTTTAGATAGCCCGAATGGCATAACCAACCACTCATATAGCCCCTCCTTCGTTTTGAAGGCAGTTTTCCACTTATCGTCAGGTCTAATCCGAATCTGATGATACCCACTTCACAAATCAATTTTGGAGAAGACTTGTGAATCTTCCAACATTTCTAGCATATCATGTAATCGCGGAATTGAAAACCTATATTTCACTGTAATTTTATTGATTGCGCGGCTGTCAACACACATCCGTCAAGTACCATCTTTCTTTGGTGTCAGCAAAACAGGAACTGAGCAAGGACTCATACTTTTATGCTGATCAGCCCCTTACGAACTAATTCTTCAACCTACCTCTGTAACTCTGCACTCTCCGACAGACTCATGCGATAATGTGGTAAATTTGGTAAACTAGCTCCAGACACCAAATCTATATGATGTTGTATATCCCGCATGGGTGGCAGGCCATCTGGCAGCTCTTCTGAAATCAAATCTTGAAATTCTACCAGTAGTGGTCGTAGCACTTCAGGAATGGATGAATCTTCTTTCTCTCCCTCATTCTTAACCACAAATGCCATAACTTCACCCGACTCCTTCATTGCATCGGTGAACTGCTCCTCAAGGATAGTAAGAAAAGAATGTCCATTCACTTTAGAAGCCTTGGGAGACTCTTCCCCTATAGGTACCAACACAATCTTTCAGTTATGCCACCAAAATAGATATGTATTGTCTTTCCCTTTGTGAGTCGCATCAACATCATACTGCCACGGACGCCCCAATAACAGATGACATGCGTCCATCTCAACCACATCACAAATTGTCTCATCTTGGTAGCACTTGCCAATGGAGAATGGAATACGGCAGATTTTAGTCACCTTAGTCTCGACACCCTTCTTGATCCACCCAATTTTGTAAGGGGATGGATGTTTTTCAGTTTTCAATTGCAGCTTCTTGATTAAGGCCTTCGACACAATATTCTCGCTGTTGCCACAATCCACAATCACATCACAAACTTTCTGGTTGACTGTGCATCTGGTACGAAAAATATTGTGTCGTTGTTTATCAGTTTTTTGCTTTGGTGCAAACAACAACCTCTGAACTACACAGTTAACCCGATCACCATCGTCACATCCAGCAAATTCAACACCATCATACTCATTTAGAGTATCATAATTTGGTTCATCTTCATTGACGTCTGACTCACCATCTTCAGCCTCTACTACGTTCACTTGTCTTCGGTTAGGACACTCATTGGAGCGATGACCAGGTTGTTGGCAACGAAAACATTTATCCAGCCCAGGACGCGCATAAGGGTTATCGTTCCTACCCTTATTCAAAGCAGATCCTATCGGTTGTCGTTCTTGTCCCTTACTACCACTAACAGCGCTTGAGGAACGCTGTTGTTGTTGGGTCTGTTGTGATTGTTGTTGTGAAGCGGCAACTTGTTTCTCTTTATTCTGTGAAGTACGTGCAGAATCAGAGTATGATTTGTTCGACTCCTGATAACGCAAGGGTGGTCGTGCCAATCGTGCCTCAATCTTATAAGCCAGATTGATAGCTTCTGATAAATTCCAGACTGTGTGCATTGTAACATTATCTTGGATCGCCAATCGTAACCCCCCAGTATACCTTGCCACCTGTTGGCTATCTGTCTCTAACAAGTTGTTACGTGAACTCAACCTGTTAAACTCCTCTGTATACTCACTGATAGATCGATTTCCCTGCCTGCAGTTCTGGAGTTGATGATACAACATCTGGTCGTAGTCTGGTGGCAAAAATCTAGCCCTTAACAACTGCTTCATCTTGTGCCAGGTTTGGATAGGTTGTTTCCCTTGCCTCCTTCGGTTAGTCTACGTCTGTTCCCACCAAGCCGAAGCGCCCCCTTTAAGCTTGTATGCCACAAGCTTAACCTGCTTTTCTTCAGGTATATTAGTATACTAAAAAAAGTGTTCAACATCAGTAAGCCAATCAAGGAAATCTTCGATGTGAAGATGTCTATTATAATTCGGTATATCCATCTTCATCTTGTAGTCATGAGTTTCCGGGCCCCTTCGATTTCTGTTCTATCTACCACGATCACGCTGATCAAATCCCCCGAATTTTTCATCATTGGAATACTCCACATAGGTTGGAGGCCTATGTGGAGGTACAGGAACATAACCCATATTCGGTTGGCCGCGAGGAACATCATCGGCGCGAACCCGAACTGGTTTACGAGCCTGGTTGCCACCAATCCCAAGTCCAGCGACAGCTTGTTGGAGATCCTGCAACATGCGTTCCATTCATCCAAACTGTTGTTCCCGAGCTTGCATGGCTGCCCAAAGGGCCTGCACTCCACGATCTTCGTCGCCAGAGCAGTTACTGCCATCACTATCTGCTGCCATTAGACTAGGGTAAATCAAGGCTCTGATACCAACTGACGAAGCGGAAGCTATAAAATTGTTCGTGCACGAACAAGCGTAACTTTGAATCCACAAAGTTAAGATAAACACAAACAAAAGTTACAGAGAAATTTGATTTTGTATTGATAATTGAATGTGTGATTTGCTCTTTGCAGTACATGTATTTACAATAGAGAAGTTCTAATCCTAAAAGGACAAGGAAATCTAAAAAACAAAAGGAAACTTGTAGAAATCCAATCCTAATAGCACAAGGAAATCTAAAAACAAAAGGAAAGCTGGCAGCATAAGGAAACTGCCAAAAATAATAAAGTTTCTCTATAAATAAGGTAAGAAACCTAGTTACTAAAAATTACTAATTACCAAAAATCAAAGCAATCCAATCCGTCTTAACACCTAATAAAATTTCCCAAACGGGTCCCACACTCATCAACTATCTGTCCTGCATCAATAGGTGTATGTTGTTTGGAAGGAACATATCTAAAAGGTGGAATTTTATTAATTAGGATTAGTTATTTGGAGCATTATGATGAATCGTAATTAGTATTATGATAACGTAGAATTGTAAGCTGCATTATGATGAATTGTATAACTTGGGGAGTTTTGGCATCAAAACAAGTGCAATTACGATACATGTACGAGGGATGCACAAAGGATCGTAGATTTTGATTACTCGTAATCTCCATTACGAGGGCTCATAATGGGTGAAGGCAGGCACCTACATAGTTGGAGTTGTATTGACTAGCCATTTGTGAGACCCACCCTTAGGGATTGTTTAAGACGTGTTTACGTGTTGGTACACAAGTAGACGTTTCTGCGAGATTGTGAGACTGAGACCTTAGGATTAATTAGTCTAAATTGATGTTCATGAATGGAACTTGAGGAATTGCAGGTAAGTTTTCGCAAGGTGATCTCAGTGGTCCAGTTAGAAGCTGAGGGGTTATAGAAAGAGATTCGTCACATTCGTCAGGGGACATTGGGCAATTATCAGGCAAGCAAGACACCTCACACCTTGGAGTTCAAACTTGGACAGAGGGTGTTCCGGTGGTTTGGATTTCAGGGCATGACAATTCCCATTCCCACATCTATAAATACTACTTCCTTTTTCACATTTCACCATCCTGGTCTTGAGAGAGAATGTTAGAGAAAGAGTGGGATATAGAGAGAAATATAAGGCGGTCTTTCTTATCCTTTACCAATAAAATTCTCTAGTTCATTTCTTAAAGCTCTGATTGCATCTCCAAGTGGTGCAAGTCATAAGGGTTTGAAATAGGGTGATTGGTCTGGAGTAGACAGTCGGTGGGTGCAGGCCTATTCAGACATCCCTTTACGCCAGAAAGGAATAATGAACAGTGAGAAATTCCTCAAGCAATAAAATTCTCTAATTCATTTCTTAAAGTCAAATTTGATCTTTAAGTGGTGTAGGCCATAATAATAAACCAGATTCTATTATAAATAAACTGTCAAATTACAATCAAAATTGCTTGAAGGGCACATACAATCCCAACACATAGTTTCTCTCATCATTGCATCATTTATATATATATATTTTACAAAAACCTGCATATTTGTTTTTTTCAAAATTCCCATTTGGTTAAATGACAAGACATGAAAAGAGAGGGAACTATAAAATTAATTATCGCTTTTCCAAAATTACCGTATTTTTTCATTTAATCAGGTTTTTCAAAAAGTGCATATTTTTCTAAAAGTCATGCAAAATTAAAAATCCGAGAAGGTCAAAAACTAAGTTTTCATGATTTTCAGAAATCTGAAATTACCGTCGAACAAAGGAATTAAGTATCAAATTTTTTATCTCCGAATCCACTCAGTACATATTGATTAATGCCCAGGAGCATTATATATCTTTTCAAAAACCAAAACCATTTTTCCAAAAGCTGACTGGAACTTTTTGTGAAATTTCAAAGGATGAGAGTACGAGAATATTATTTTAGAATATGGTAACCATGACATTCTAATGAATGTTTTGAGGGTGCCTAACACCTTTTCCTGGTATAATCGAACCCTCGATCCCATGAATTTCAAGGACATACACTTGCATAGAGTAACTATAAAAAGGGCCTTTTTGAAAACATTCTTTGAAAAATCATTTCATAATTCAGATTTTGTAAAAAAAGTATATTTTTGAAGTTATGAACATACCTAACCCAATGTTAGGTGGCGACTCCATAAGATCCTAAAAAAAGTCAGATTTGTCGCATTAAGCTAGTCAATGTTTCAATTCACATTGTTCCATTTTAAACATTAATTTCCTAAAAAACAACCCTCAGAACAATGTGGGACAAAAATCAGGTGCGACAGGGGGTAAACTGAAAAAAACTCCCTCATTTTTCAAGGATATGCAAATATGCCCTAGGTGCCTTTATGGTGTCATTTGAGGTCCCAAATTCACATCAATTTTGTCGCATTTGTCAAGAAAAATGTTCCTAAATTGATAGCCAACAGGTTAACAATCACTGCAAATGGTAAGAGGATGATTTTTCAGCATTTCTTAATACTTTAAAGGGGTTATGTGCAAAAACAAAAATTGAGGAGGGTAATCTATGAAATTGTGAAAGGTAAGGATTTTTTTTTCCAGTCTTCCCAAAAGGGTATTATAGAAATTTCATAAATTAACGAACTTGGCAAGGAGTTGTCAGATGAGGGAGAGTCGAACCCTGCCCCTTTCTTATAAAAGGTTGATCAAGAAGTACTGCTCGGACATGAGGTCCGGTGGTTATAATTTTTTTTAAAGACTAGGTAAATTCATGGCTTACATTGAACAAATAAAATTCTAAATTTTCCAAAAGTGTTAATGACTGTTACTTTTTTTTTTGTCTTCATTGGCTCTATTATTATTATTATTATTATTTTATTTATTTTTTTATCATCTTGGCAAGAAACTAGCCGTTTTGCTCTTAGGAGAGGACTTTAACTATTGACTTTTTACTTTAAAAAGAAAAAAAGTTTTTAAAATAGAAAGTATCACTTAGACTACAATCCTAATTGATTTACTCTCCCTGTACGTTCACCGAACCCTATTTAGGTAATAATAGTAGTGTAAATCTTCAAGTTGACGTGAGGATCACAACTGTTCGTTAAGTAAATATGACTTCCCTATTAAACAAAATTAGAAAGGAAAAAGTTCATTTTTTTGGGTACATGATGTCATGATGATACATTTTCCGGTCATATTTTACAAGCAAGTTGTGCTTCCAAGGAATCGGTTTCTTTGTTACATATAATATATGAAGGAAAAACTAGACATATACATTAACAAATATCAACAGCTAAATTTAAATAAGGAAAAGAATGATCATCCAAATTTATTCTATCTCGTCATTATCTATATATGTATGTATATAAAAATGATCATCCAAATTTATTCTATCTCGTCATTATCTATATATGTATATATATATATAAATATACATATCATATTATAATATATCTAATAGTTATCAACTTTAAGAAGAAACACATTATCGTGAATAGTGTTATCTAATCCTTCGGTATCGAGGCAGTTAAACGACAATCATTTAGTCTGTCTCATGCACTCTAATTGATTGACGTTTGATCTGCCAACATTAATACCTTCTTATCTCAATAATATAATTATCACTAGCTATGATAGTAGTTGGTTTGGTGGATTAGGTAGCTAGAATTTTTATTTTTAAATAGAACCATTTGATAGTATATTCACCGGAAAATAAAAAAATAAAAAATCATTTAATTCGCAAGTTGGTAATAGTGGTACTAATAAGAATGAAGAATTATTCATGACAGATCAACATTATCATTAGTACGAATTATACAAGTATAATTCAACCAATGCATGTATATATATATATATATATATATATATATATAGAGAGAGAGAGAGAGAGAGAGAGAGAGAGAGAGAGAGAGTCGACCAATGTTTGAAAAAAGGCGTCTGACTGAGGTGCAAGACAAAGACAAAGGAACTATAGCTGGCTTCAGAAAATATAGATTGATGGACCCAGGAGGGCATTGCCTTCAAATTCCGAGATCAACTATAACAATCATGGAGAGAAGATGCTAAATGATGATTAAGTAATTAGTGGAAATTTCTAGTGGACCCAATTTGATTTTTCTTTACATATTTTATTCTTTATAAAAGTTTTAAATTATATAAAAAAAAAAAACAGTAAAGCATCTTACATTTTGCATAGTTGAAGTCACCACATATCAGCCATCAAGTCGGACCGTGCAGCATACTGACACGTGTGTTCAATTAGAATTTTAAAAAATTTAGAAAAATACTTTTTTTAAGTGATGAACTTTTATAAATTTTTATGAATTCAAGTATAATTTATGAATTTTTATTATAAATTTTCAGAAATTTGTATAAACTTTTATTAGAGACATTGATGGATTTTTATAGATTTGTAATAATTTCTTCAATATATTTTATTTATTTGTATCCTTAAATTATATTTTTGTATACAAATAAATCAATGGTTCAAGGAGTAGATATAATGCAAAATAGATAAGCTATCATTTTTGGTTTCCGTTATTTGAAATTATTCAATAGAATTATTAAGGACCTATACAAGTTATATATATCTTTCCTCATAACAATGCGAAGAATGATTAAGTATTATATGTCAAATGAAAGTTGAATGTATGATTTGGATTGGGCTAAACCATATTCCTTCTTTTGTTATTTTATTCGTATTATATATTAAGCTAATGACAAAAAAGTTATGCACATGAATATATAAACATGTTTTTTTTTTATAAAAAAAAATATATATATTGTGATACTGTGGCGTGTACTATAATTTTCATGAAAAGCAAAAGTTATAACAAAAGCAAAACAACTAACATTCACAAAAATAAAGTGACAAGTTTATAACAAGTTTGAAAATAAAATTTAAAGAAAAATATTTAAAATCCATTACTCAATATCCATAGTTCTCATTGTTATCATTGTGTCTGATATCTCTCTACATATTCAAAGCTATACCAACTCTCCATTCATTAGCATTCTCTCGTTATTGCTCTTGTGTTTAAAAAAATATTTTCAAAAAATTATAAAAGATAGCTCTCTACAAATAATTTTTTTTGTAACTGAATTTTTAAAAAATAATTTTCATAAAACTTACAACAAAACAAATTTTTTTTTAATAACTTTCTAGGTTTTCATTTATCTGAAACATAAAATTGTTTTTAAAAAATTAAACCAAAGAGATTCTAAATATCTTAAGATAGTTTTGATGCGCCATAAAATATTTTCTATATAAAATTCTTTATCAAAAATTATTTTAATTTTAATTTTGTATATTTAAAAGGTATATAGACATTTGTTTTATTGTATGTATGACTTGTTAAATGAGTATACGATATGTTGTTGGAAGTTGGAACGATTACATGAGATCATAATAATAATAGTAATTTTTCTTTTTTTATGATATTACTAATAGTTAAAAGGTAATAATAATAATAATTTTTTTTAATGATATTACTAATAGATAAAAGATTAAAATGGTCATGGTAGACCATTGTTTTATACAGTCATTTGTTTTTTAGTTTTATATTAGTTGTACGGATTTTTATGTATAATCAGAATTTATGACCAAGCTTTTTCATTTGAACTGAGTGGATCATTCAATCCAAATTATTTTTTGGTTACTTTTATTTGAACCCATAAATTGTATTATCCCTTTTGTTTTATTACACGGCTTAATTCTATGAGAGGAGATTTTATCTTAATCAACTAGTTTATTGTAAATTCATTATTTGTTAGTAATGATATAGATGACAAATTCAGCAATTTGAGAATGATTTTTTGTGAGTAAAAAATAACATTATAAACATAATGCCATCAAAATGACGTGACACTTCACAACATGCCAATTTTGTTATTAGGAACATTCAAATCTAAGTAAAAATTCAATGTTGATCCTTTAATAATATTGACCAACAACTCTTGTTTGGGTATATGTACACTTGTAACTGTTCCATTATTAACCAAATCATTTCACCAAGCCTAAATGTTGAACTTCTTTTAAGTGCTTTACCTGCAAGGATTGAAGGATTTAGAATAAATTCAGGAGAGAGAGAGAGAGAGAGAGCAAGCAATGCAACTCAACAAACAATAATCAACATTCACAAAGAAAATGCAACACGATCAACAAACAATAATCAACTTTATCAAAGAAAAGAAGAGAAAGTCACTGATACCTACTTTTCCTAACAATGAAAAAGAAATTGTTGGTTGGGTGGAAAGTTAGTTATATGTATAATTAAACACTTAGTGGGAGTGGGGTTTGGTAATTTAGAAATTTTATCCGACACAATCAAATGAAATGTGGCCTAATAACAACCTTTAAGTGAAATGTCACGGGCTTTGGGCTTTGTTAAGAATCTTAAAAAGCTTCAAATGATGATTTACATAAATCCAAAATATAAGCAACTCTGATATATATATATAAGGGTAAATTACACTGAATCCTTTTGAGATTTGTCTTAATTACACACGGGTTGAAACTTATACATTTTTTTACACTGACCTCTCTGTCAGTTCTGTAATAGATTGGGCAAGACAGATGTTAACTTTTTAAATCTCTTGCCCCAATTATTTAATTGTTAAAAATGAGAAAATATCTGGATATATTAAATTACCAGTCTCCCTCTCTCCACCTTCGATCTCTACCCATGCCACCTCCTCCCATTGTGGCCACACCACCTCCTCCCTCCGTGGCCACCACCAGAACCATTTCTCTCCTCTCTCGGCCACAACTATCTCTTTCCTCTCTTTTTTTCCTTCAATTCTCTCTCTCTCTCTCTCTATCATCTCCACTTTCAATCGCCCCCCCCCCCCACCACCATCACCATCACCATCACCGCTACCCCAACGTCCACACAAGATTAGGGGTGACAATTTCCTCCGCCCCGGCGGGTTTCTGCTCCTCTCCCCCCCCCCTAATGGAGGGGATTTGGTCCGTCCCTAATAGGAGTAGGGGTGGGTATGATTTTTTTAAGAAAACCTACCTAGTACCCGCCCCCCACCCCCGCTCCCGCCCCGATTATATATATATATAATTATATGAAGTGTGCCACTTCTTTTATTATTATATTACTTATATAAATATAGTATACTAGATATATGGCAACCACTAGGGTTTACCTTGTTCTACTCTATTTCTTTCTTTATCTTGTGGCTAAAAGAGAACTCTCTCTATCTTGTGTACATAATAGATCTATACTAAAAAAATTCTTGAAGACCAACACTGTTTATCTCCATCTACATATGTATGTATGTTTGTGGTCTTATATTTTGGAATTTTGACCGTAGGAGTGTTGTATCATCGTTTAGGTACATTTAGCCCAAACATCGAATTCAAAGCAAATAAAGCAAATGATTTTAAGAATTTTGTTATTCCTCTTTTTCTCTAAATGGAGCGGTGGTGGTATGCTTACCACAAACCCATTAGGGTTCTTAATGGGAGATGGATTTGACAGGGCGAGGTAGGGTTTTGGCATACCCGCCCCGTTGCCATCCCTACACACGATCAACCCAATCCGACCCCACAACGATCTCACGACGAACCCAATCCGACCGATCAACCCAATCCAACCCCACAATGATCTCACGACAAACCCAATAGAACCCACAACCTTCTCTATCTAGTGTAGATCTCTCTCTAACTTCCTTTATTATAAACTCAAGTAATTCATACTAAATGGTCAGTTATAATAGACCCAACACAAATGTAACACGTTCTTAGTAAAAAATGTTTTCCTCCAAAAACTTAATTTAAGCCATTACAAATTCTATTATGCTAAATCTATTGTTACATTCTTTGTGCTTAGTCCTTTTGAGTGCTTTTTTGTTTTTGAAGTTTTTGCTTTTCATTTTCTAGAAATGGGCTTTAAATTAGTAAGCGTTGTCTGTAATTTTAGAGAATTTTGTTCCTCTATATTTTTTATTCTTGTTTGTCCACCGCCCATGGTTTTATCATATATATATATAGATACATATATGATAAAACCATTTGCATTTGCATTTGCATTTACATTTGAGTTTTATTTGGATTCATTTCATTCTAGTTATAGCTATGGGTATAATTTTCATATAAGGGTATTTTTGTCTGTTAAATTTAGGGCTTTTGTAATTTGTATCATATAAAGGGTTATAGTGCCTTTTTATTTTATTTGATAGGCATTTTGGTCACTAAAACCAAATTTTTGGATGAAAAAGATGAAGTTTTGGATGAAGGGTTTTTTTTTTTTGTCATAACAGAACAAACCTAAGGGGAGCCCGGTGCAACAAAATGCATAAGTTTCAACACTATGTGTAATTAGGGCAAACCTCAGGAGAGGTTAGTGTAATTATCTATATTATAAATATGTACAAGTGTTATGATGATTACTTAAGTATCACCGAGACTAGTAAGGCACATTGACCTAAATAAACAAAGGAAGAAGTATACATTTTATTACAAATTGTGTCTTAAATTCCTTGTTTAATTAGGTTTCTATTTTGAAAAAAAAAAATCTTGTTACACAAGTCTTCGGCTCTAAGGAATTGTAATCCTTGTCCAACAAGGAATTAGACAAAACTTTATAAATAGGTACCTAGGTTATGGGTTAAGAGAGATGTAGCCTCACGAGGAGTTGATGGTAAAGGTAAGTTATGGGTTAGTAGAGTAGGAAGAACACCCGTGGTGAGACGGAGTCTCATGGAATGGTACATGGTGAAAATACATGTGTATGGTGTTTGCACTCTACTATTATAATATCTCTTCATCAATAAAGTGGAATCTCTTCCCATCTATGGACGTCAGTTTGTGCCGAACCACGTTAAATATCTTGTTTGTGTGTTATTATTTAATTCTTGTTACTGGATATTCATGTTTATATGTTTCCATTGTCCCAACACTTTTAAATCCAAGCTCAAGCATTACTAAATGTAAACATAACCCATAGTTGGGATCAATAAATAACCATTTGTTACTATTACTCTTCAAATAGCCATTACTAGTAACTATTAGAGTCTTTTTTTTTTTTTGTGTATCTAAAGGAGATTTTGTCATCGTTTAAGTGGATAGGAGACTTCAGCCCAGAGACCTGGTTAGAGGATGAGTGTGTGAATGCGACAACCCCCAATTTGAAAGAGTCAAGCGAGATTTCAAATAGTCCTTATACAAAACATAATTATGTGATGATAATTTTCTCCAAAAAATTCTATCATTTCTCTCCTATCAAAGATGATATACAGCCGTTGAGAGACCAAGTTGTGAGTTGCACAATGTGGATGTGGTGCGGAAGTTTGATTTCAAACGAATGACCTATAAGGGCGAATAGGTCTAGCTTGTTTTTTTTATTATTGATTTTTGAATTATTTTAATTTTAATCTAATTAAAGTGATAAATCAATCAAACACAAAGCAATAATATAGTAAAGTTAGAGATGACATTAGAATTTTTAACTTAAAAATCTTGGAGAGAAAAAACCACAAAGACTAGCCATCTTGGGTGAAACAATTCACTATCTCAAAGCATAGTACACTATTCTATCTTAGTCTCACACTAGTTACACTCTGCCAATAACAAGTTGTTGAATACCTCAGTCTGACTTCTAAAACTCCATGTCTAGTTGCTGTAACTTTTAGTCTTACTCCTTAATTCTTACAGAGCATTGCTGGAAGAATACGATCGCTCTGCGAACAATCTGTCCCCTTCGTAACAATTGAATTACCTTCCTTACATTCACAATCACAAAGATAAAAGAAAAAATCATGCTGCTTTGATCGACCAAGATGAATCGTAAAAAACTTTATTATGTCGATCAGATGAAGAATATTACCCTAATAACACTCACGTGTAATAGGGTGTGCTCACAAATAAAGAAAAAACTCTCAAAAAAATCAAGGATGATTTTTCAATCAAAAACTCACTCAAAGCTTTGACAATAAAAAAATAATCTTTTTCTCTCAATTTTGTGTAGATCTATAGAATAAAGGAGTTTAAATATACAACAAAGTCCAAATAAAAGTATGAAAATATATTTTAAAATCCAATTAGACATCCCTAGTGTGGTTTAAAAATGAATCAAAATATGATACAAATAGGTTAGGAAAATTACCAATCGGTTGGGAAACACTTAGGAGCAAACTCCCGAGACCAAACCAACCGGTTGGGAACTTTTGAAAATTAAAAACTTATTTTCATAATCCTATTTCAACCCAACTCAGTATGCATTGTGTTCTCACACTCATAACTGTTCTAATTGATGTACTTATCCAAATCGATTCACTTGTTATTTAACTCCGATGATCTAGACACAAAATAAAGAATAAAATTACAACTCGATCATCTCAAGTTTTGACACTGAAATTACCCAACCTAAACTAAGTTTCTCATACAAGCTTGTGGATTTAATTACAGGGGGATTTGGCTTCTCAGTGATAAATGCACCAAAAGATCAAATTAGCCAAATTTTGGGATTGAGTGGACTAAAAAACCACATTTGGATTGAATGTAATTCCAAATGGGGGATGAAAAGGCACAAGTGAAGAAAAAATGTTTATGGGATTTAACACCTGAGGTGCAAAAGGGACATGTATTAGGAATTTAAAGGTAGACAAGGCTTCTTTTGTAAAAGATGGGCAATTTAGAGTGGATGGCTATCCACAATATTAGAATGTGCCTTGGAATGTTAGAATTCCCCTGTACAAGGTGAAACCAATAGACTGGGACTAACGGATGTTTTTATTCCGAACATCTACATTATAGATTAAAGAAAAATCAAGATCTAAAGCTTGCAATCGGGCTTTAGCAGCCATTGCCAAATAAGATGGACTAGCTTGTTTGCATATCCTGGAGCCTAGAGTAGTTTGAAATTAGGATAGGCTTTTAAAATGAGATCTACGTCTTCCATAATATTGAAGGTTTGCATGACACACGCCCCACTGGATGAAAAGCAATGAAGAGGAGAAAAAACAAAAATATCTCTTGTATCATTACATAAGAACTTGTTACAGGAATGCAAATTGTAACAAAATAGGGCTGCATGTTTGGCGAAGCAGGAATCGAATGAGAGCGATTGAGACTTCGACTTAGCATGGAGAGATCACGGATTAAACAACTGGAGATAGAATTGACTTTGGAGAAAGAACAAATTAAACAACTAGATAGAATTGACTTTGGAGAAAGAACAAATTAAACAACTAGAGATACAAACGAGAGAAATGATGGCTGAATTTGAAATTGAAAGAGATATAATACATCAAGATCCATCAAAGGCTCCAACAAAAGCATCACAAGCATGGATCATTGTACAACAAAATGCAATCCTAAATAAATTAACTCAAGGAAGTGGTCATATGTAATGTATTTTTATTTATGAGAACATATGTAAATGTCTTTTTATTTTATTTATTTATTTGTGAGAAAATATATAATATCTTTTTATTTTATTTATTTACTTGTGAGAAAATATGTAATGTCTTTTTAAATTATTTAATTACTTGTGAGAAATATGTAATATCTTTATATTTATTTTCCTTTAAGTTTGTCAACAAAAATATTCATGATTTTTTTTTTCAAAACATGAGTGGTTGTAAAATAGTTGTTGGGTTTAAAAAAAACAATTAAATAAATATGATATTTAAAATTTTTAAGGAAAAAATTATAAAAATAATGAGAAATAATAAAATATTAAAAAGTGGCTAGCCCAGCCAACACCATACCGTGCAGCTGGGCTGGCCACATATTGTAGCTAATTGCTGATGTGGCTAACCATAAATTGGTGCATAGCCAGCCGGTATAGCATTATATCGGCTATTCCAAGCCTTTCATTTCTTGATAAATTTTGCTTAAATTTACCTTTAATTCTTGAAAATAATTTTTTAACAAAAATATTAAGTAACTTCTTAATTTTTCATGAATATACTGCATGAAAAAAAATGTATTTTTTATTTAAGTAATTTCTTAATTTTTTATTAATATATTGTATAACAAAAGTTATTTTTTTTACCGTAAAACAATTTAAAATGGGTATAATAATTTTTATTATAAATATTAAAATTTTAATAACACGTTAATTATTTTAGAAATTGGCTAAATTTAGTGATAATTACACCTTTGTGTATTTTTTCTATTGTTATGATAAATTAATACCAATAATAAAATTAAAGTAAATGGTATAATTAATGTTTTTAAGAAAAATGATAATAAAGACAATTTAATAATAATAAAAAAATTAATAAGAATGGATAAAATTGTCTTTTATGATGATTATGTTTTTAATTGTAACAAATCATTAATTCAGAAAAATAATTTATAGTTGAGGATAATTATTTACGAAAGAGCAATAGTTTAGGAGTTTTTTTTTTTTTTTTTTTGGCACTACACCCAACTTCTCAACCACAACTACACACAAATCAGAACAAACGAATTTTAATAGAGTGAAAGAGAGAGTTTGGTGAAGTTATTGATCACACATTAAATGGTGAAACTAGGGGAATTAAGGACCCTACTGATTAATTTGAGGTTGATAGAGAATAATAGCTCAAGAACATCAAGTGCCCTCGGAAGGAAGGAATTATAAAAGGAAAAACAATTCAAACGTGCATTTAAACTTTTAATGTTCATCTAAATATTTATAGTTATGAAAAATCAATCTTCCTTTATACTATTCTTGTAACAAGAAGAATTACAATGCATTTAATATAAATGTAACGGATAAATCTCAGTTGTGCGTGTATAATACGGATGATAAGACTTATAATGTGTATTGAAGACGCACTATTAAATTTGGGTCTATGTGTGTACTAAATTAAAATGGTGCATTTATGTACTAAATTTGGTGCATACATTCTGAAGTGATGTCAATGCAAGCTGTCAATAAAATGAATACGATTTTTACATAATAAATACTTTACATTGTACATATTAATATAACTTTGTTTGACCTTCTGATTTGTTTAATTTTTTAATATTTTTGTGCATTAAACTTAATTATTATTATTATTATTAATAGTTATAGTCTTGTGGTACCCTTCAATGTGAAGGTTAAGGATTCGACTAAACACACATTAGATGTACGAATTATTTGTCATATCTAAAAAAAAATTGAACTTTTATATAACTATAATTTGAATACCCTGAACAGAAATTTGATATTTTTTCGTTGTAGGATATAGTGGGTCGAAATTGACCCTAATAATGCATTATGATCATCATTCATGAACCATGGTCAAGATCATCAATCATGGTGAGGAAGGACAACTGATGGAGGAGGAAAATCTTCTTGTGACAACTAGTCAAGTTAAGATTTAATTATATTTTGATGAACCCATTCAAATCAGCACCTAGAAAAGGTTATCTTACTCAATTTGTCTTTACCCCAAAAATAAAATAAATAAATGAATAATAATTAAAATAAAATCTTACTCAATTTATTTCTACAAATATCATCATCACCATCATCGTTTTCTTAATTCCTAATATATATATATATATATATATATATGCACACCAATTTAATATTTTTAGTTGATAAGGGATAAGATAAGAAGTCTAAATTTAAAGAGTTTGGAATAACGTAATCCTGTTAATGAACAAGACAAGACGATTGGAATAAATTCGAATGATATAATCCTAACAAAAAGATGAGATAAGCTAAACTATTCAAATTCAAAAAGTTGATTCAAATTCAAAGATATGAAAAATCGATAAAATGATAAGATAATTTAACGGTCAGATAAGATAGGTTATGCTACGTTAAGATAATTTAACGGCCAGATAAGATGGATTACGCTACGATTAACGTCTCATACAGAAGAGGGAGATGACTCAGGTACAAAAAAAGAATGAAGTATATTTATTACTTTTCTCTTATATTTCGATCACTGACTTGAGTGTCGAAAAGTCTCCGACTGACACTCCACCAGTGTCGGTCCAATCTCTTCTTTTTACTATCTTATAGAAATGCCGCATTGTATCGAACTGAATTTCGAAGAGATAGTACAAAAAATTAGATCAACATCAGTTATCTTCAATGAACGAATAGCGTAGACAAATTTTTTATCAAATATTTCATTAACAAAAAAGTATTAGAATTTAAATGGGAACCTTTTCAAACAATAAAAGAATTCATTTTGTTTTGTTTTTAATACCCATCAACCTCCCAATTTACTGAAACTTCAATACTTTACCAAGGGCTTAGTCGGAGTATAGTAATAGTATGATAGTCTCTCTCCTCCTTTAAGATGGAAGGTTAAGAGTTAAATTCCCAATGAAACAAAAATGAGTACTTGTTTATGATTTATTTATATATGTATATATATAAAAAATCAATACTATATATACTGTTGTAGATTTTCTCTCTGATGCAAAACTTGTTTGAAAATTGCTTTTAGCATTTCTAGATATTTAATTGTCAATAAAAAGTATTTAATTTTTTTTTATAAAAAAGAAAACAAAGTTAACTTGCTAAACCTGAAAAATATTTACGAATTTCGTAACCACAAGTTGGTTTTCAAATATAAATTTAATACCCATAGGTCCAAAAAAATAAGCGTTTGTATATATTATCTACTGGCATGTGTTTACCTAACATATCAACATATTATAAGAGAAATCTACAGTACACTCACAGTGAGAAAACATACATATGTAAATTTATATATACACACTTTCATATATGTGTGTGCACCTGAGAGTGTACCAAGTCTGAGCAATGCTATTCGAGTCAAAATTTATATAGATTAAACGATGCAAAAAGAAGATCAATAAGCATATTTAGTCTATAAATATATCGTGTATATACGGTGTAAAAATTGAATACTTATTCTTAAAGTACAGCCTAAGTATAAAAAATAAGAAAAATAACTTTCCTTTACAATATGAAAATTAATTTTTACACAAGTATTTTACCACCGAATATAAATTTTTATTGTATCTCATAAATTGATTGATCTATTAATTTTTTTAATTTTTTATTTCAAAAGTTGACTTTAGTCCTTAAAACATTAACGAGAAAGAGAACACCTAAATCTAAATTATTAATTTAGTGGGACCCCTAAGTCAAAATGCAGATTTGCACGAGAACGCAAATAGGAGAGAGTGGAGACTAACAGGAGACCATGTGAGTTTGTGAATTTATTGAGAGGATAATAATAAATAATAAATGAGAGAGAGTTTAAGAAAAAATATATTACAAAAAATAAATTTTTGTTCTAAAGTTGAAGAAGATTTACAATACATTCAGTATAAATATATCGAATAAATTTGAACTACGTGTGTTATACACACGCGATAAATTTTATCGCGTCTCAAAGTCTAACTATCAAAAAGACACATGCATTGGTGGGCCCCCTCAAAAATAGATTAATTCAAACGCTTTGCGGTGCATTCTACTCTCTCAATAGTAATATCCACTTTCTAGTTTCTACATTCAAGCAGCGTTAAGATGTAAGTTACATAATTCGTTTAAATGAATTAGGGCCCGTTTGGTAACCGTTTATGTTTAGTGTTTATTGTTTATCAAAACTAATTTTTACGATAAACATGTTTGATAACTTTTGTTTTGTTTATAAATTGTCAAAACGTTTTTAAAACAACACTATTGCTAAGCCTTCAAATCATAAACACCAAAATGATGTTTATTGTTTATGTTTATTAAAAAAAAAACTTTTTTTTTTATTATCTAAAATGGTGATTATATTATTTTAATTAAAAGTTGAAATTAAAAGTGAGAAAATGAAAAGAAAAAAAAAATATAAAAAGCTATGTTTGATACAATAATAAAAATATTAGAATTATCAAGTGTAGACAGAATTAAAGAACATCAATTGCCATGAGAAAAAAGTATTGGGTACAATATGAATAATTACTAATATACTTGATAATAAAAAATAGTTACTTAAAGGCACCCATGCTAAAAAAAAAATCTTATTTGAGGAAAAAACAAAGAAGTCTCAACTATCTCCTTGTCAAATAAATACGAATGATATTTTGTACTCATATCATTCATTCATTTTTAGTGTTGAAAGAAAAATAGAAATAAAAAAAAATGAAAAAGAAAGTAGTAACGTAAGAAGTTTAAGAGAAAGAGTATGCCCTCCACATTCATCTTTTCACTCCATACAAATTGGACTGAATCGAACCGTTCACTACGGTTCCGGTTCAGGCTCTAAAACTTAAGAATTGTTCACTATGATTCCGGTTCCAAGCCTTGGAACCAGAATTAGAACCGTTGAATATATATATAAAACTCCTATAATGATTTTCTATTATATATATATATTTATTTATTTATAATAACATTTTGTTATGTAAAAATTTTTAAACAATGAAGTTATTATAACTATTATAAGGTTAAATACAACTCCTATAATAACTGAGCTCATTTATTCCGGTTTTAAAATTAAAGAACCGTTGGGAACGGTTCTGGTTCCGATTCTTCCAATAATTGTAAAAAATCGAATCGTGTGCATCTCCTACTTGTTAGGGCCTTCTGCGTTGTGAGTCATTCTACTTTTATAGTATCATTTGCTGTGTAGATATATATGTAACCAAATATTATTTATTTCTTTTTTATGCATATTTCTTTCTCTGTTATTGCTGTGTATATTTGTTGTAGCATAAACTTGACTTTTTATGCAGTTTGTTGTGTTGATTTAAAAAAAAAAATAGTTTAAAGTTAACAAACATGTTTTTCTGTTTATAATTTTAAAAATAAGCCAAACGTTTTTTCGTTATCAAACAACAATATGTTTATGGATAAACAAAAGCGTAACATAAATATTGTTTATATAAACACTTAAACAATAAATACTAAACATAAACGGTTACCAAACGGACCCTTATTCTTTTGTGTTTTGTGTACACTTTAAATTTTTTACTATCTGTATATGATATAAAATTTGTTACTTTTACACTCTCGCACATACTCTTGCATTTACCCTTACTTTGAATTTTTTTGCAAAAAATTGTACGTGTATTGTATTTCATTAGACAAATTCTTCTAACTATGAATGAGAACAAAAGCGAGAGCGAAAACGAAAACAAAAACGAGAGCGACAACACGAAAACGAAAACGAAAACGAAAACGAGAGCTTGAGCTAAAGCTAAAGCTCACGCGAGCAAGTGCGGGGATCCCTCCAAAGTAGTACAGCACCACACATACCAACTCCCCTTCAACTTGAGTGATAATTCCATTGCCAGCAGTGATTCAGTACATAAAATTTAGGTACAAGATTGTACAATGGAACCTATAGTGACGTTGATGTGGTTGACCAATTGCACTTGGGATATGATTTGGCCGGTGGTCAATATTATACTGCCGAGAAAAGGACGATGATTGGATTGGCAAGACAGTTGTGGTAACAGCTTCCATCTGTTGCTCTGATCATACACGTGTCCACAAGGTAAATAGATTGGGGACCATAGAGTAACATGTACTCCTGGTTGAGTTAGTATCCTAAAACGAGTCACCAACTCACCTTCAACTCAAGCTGTCCAACCCAGCTCAATTCCGATTGATTTACAAAAATCTGACTCAAAACTTGGGGGAGATCTCGTGTTAGCTTACTCCCACGGGCAAAACTCACTGAGCGGAGACCGGGCCGAACTGCAATTCTAGTGAGATTAGTTATGAGTATTTTACTAAATATGTCAATTTAAACACGATTCATTTAATAATTGTGTTAAAAATTTTTGACACAAACTATCGATTTATTAAACAGATAATACAATGTTATCAATTTAATAAACGGGTCATGTAATAGTACGACTTATTTGATGATATGTTTAAATTGTTTAACTTAAATGAATCATGCATTTCTGTCTATTAGCTTAAATATAATGAAAAAATTAAAATAATGAATGACTAAATTTATGAAAATGAAAATAATTGGTTAATACGATTATTTGGGTGACTTAATATAAAAATGAAATTAAAATGAAAATGACTTAAAATGAAAATGAAAATGAAATTAATATTAGATTTATATTGAAATAACATAAATGTTCACAATAATTGAGTGACTTAACACGATTATGACACAATTAATTAAACGAGTCTAATTAGGTTAAACGGAACGAGTTCTAAAACACGAATACATGAGACTATTAATTAAATGGGCTAAACAAATTGACACGATTATGACACAAACACGATTGACTCACTAATTCAATGCCGTGTTCGAATTGTGTTGGTGAGTCGTGTTGAATTTTGTCACCCTTATTCCCACGTATAGATAATTTTAAAAATTAAAAACAAATATTTCAAAATATTATAAACAAAATCTCAATAAATTAATTCCTCAAAGGATTAAATACAAAAAGTCAAGATTTAATGGAAAAGTTGAAAAAAAAAGGTTGATCAGGATTATAAATAGATGTACCTAGGTTTTATTTTTATTTTTTCTATACAATTGAAAATTGAATTTAGAAATTACAAATATAAAAAATTATGATCAATAGACTTAATCCTATATAAATGCCGAAAATACACAAAAATTATCTCTACGCAATAAACTAGATTTTGTGTTGGCTAATTTTGTAGTTAAAACTTCTTCATTTGAGTTATAATTTTTATTTATTTCAGTTATAGTTTTTATAACTTCTTCAATTGAATATAAATTCAAATTTCTTTTTCCATTATTTTATTGTTTCTTTTACTAGTTTACAACGCAAAACTGATAGAACTTGGTTCCCAATGGGCTGGAATTAGGCAAGGCAAATAATAATGGAGCCCAACTCATTTACAATGGATTAGAATGAAGCCCACCCAAGGCCACAATATGGCTCATTAGTATAGACCTAAACCTATTCAATTTACCTTTTCAGGTCTGGCCTGGGCTAAGCCCACCCACTAATAGCTGCCCTACGTGTCCAAGAGTTCATTTGGACTTGGTGTTTGAAAAAAATGCTTTTGTCATTAGAGCTATCAAAAAATTGGTGTTGGTAAAAAAAAATTTAAGTGTTTGGTAATGTTGTATAAAGTACTTTTTTATTTTTAATAAATTTTTTAACAATATTTTTTTAAATACTTATATTGCTAATTTTACAACAATGCCCTTTAATAGAATGTTACCGTATTTTATAATAACAACTTTATAAAAGATGGAGCAAAATTGTCTTTAAGACAAGATGTTGCTATATTTTATAATAAGGGTACCCCACTATATACAGAATGTGCAAATACCCTTGATTTTCAATTAACACCTTGCATTTTCATAATTGTTCAAATAAGGATAAATTGACAATTTTTCAGTACTGAGATTAGTAAATGACTAAAATGCCTTTATGGGATAAGATATATATATATAAAGCAAACGGTAGTTTTGGATTTTCAAAAACTTTCTAAAGAAATGCCGGATAATAAAAAAAGATTTTTTTTAAAAAAGCAAATAGTAGTTTTGGATTTTTAGAAACGTTTTAGAACCCTAACGGTCAATTTTAAATGGTTTCCTGCTAGAAGGGGCCAATTGCATGTAATTTCTAAACTGTAGGGAGTTATATGCACGCATATAATTGGAGGGTGTTTTTTTTGCACTTTACACTTATAATAACAACTTCATAAAAGAAGGGGCAAAATCTTCAAGACAATAAAAATGATAAAATTGTCTAAGGAGAAATAATTACCTAATATATAAAACATCTATTGTAAACGCAGTTTTAAAAGTTATAAATTGTATTTCATTTAAAAGCTCTATTGAGCTAAAATTGAGCTATTAAAAGCGCTTCTAATAATTACCAAGCACATCTAAACGTAAATTTTTAAAATAAAAGCGTTTTTAAGTGTTGAAAAACAATTCCAATCCGGCTTTAAGGTTGTGGATGTGCCTACTTTCAAATCCCATTGACTAAAACATAGATATTTAATACACACCATAGAAGGCAGTGATATTAAGGTTTCAGTTTGGGCAAGCTTTAGTTACATGTCTCTCACTAACAACAACGACTAACGATCAGGGTTCAATAAGAGATCAGACCTATATAGTTGGGCTAATAGTTAAATCAATAGGTTAATCTAATCCCTAATAGATTATGCATTTTTAAGATATATAACATGTCCAACTTTCTCACTGAACATCATCATAATTTATTATTATATATTTAAAGTTAAATGAAATTGTATAAATGTAAAATATGCACAAGCCCAACTGGGCCACAAAAGGCGCTGCTTCCCAGCCCAATGACAAGAACTAGAAGGACCCAAAAGAAAACTAATTTTCAAATCAAAATATCGTTGGCAGATGACCCGTTGCTCTGCTGAGAAACCTCATTTTCGATGTAGCCCACCCAAGGCCACAATATGGCTCACTAGTATATGCAGTTCCAAAGATTATATATTCTACTGTATATAATTGTTACTTAGATATTCAAAACTATGGAATTGTACACTCACAATCATCGGAAACTCTACAATACTCCAGAGTATTTTGACACATGATACTCTCTCCATACTGTAGATATTTGAATTTTTTTTTAAATTATTTTTTGAAATAAGATTTTAAATGTAAAATACATGTTTGGGGTCTTGTATGAAGGTCTAGGGAAGTTTTTGAAACGTTTGGCAAAAGCTGACTTTTCGGGTCAAGTGGGGCTTGAGACGTGAGTTCCACGGGGCTCAAAAATCCGTAAGTGTCGAAATGACACCAAATTTGGAGGTTAACTTAAATAAAATATTTTACACGTTACGGGATGAATTTTGTGTCCATAGGAGTTACAGAACTAAAAACCGGAGCCCGGTAAGATTTAGTGAGTGACTAATGACAATTTTATAAATATGACAACTAGGTCTATAAATTGCAATGAAGAGAATTCAGTAAATCATTTTTCAATCTCCAGTAGCTATGAGAGAGCAATATACATATAGATATATCTCTACATTTTCTTCTTCTCTTCTCTATTGAAATTGAGGGATTTGAGTCCATAATTAGAAGGAGTAGAGAAGTATAAGTTAGTCTACGCATTGAGGACTTGAGTTTGATCTATCCGGAATCAAATTCGAAGAAAGTTGATTTTTGGGTGGAAATAAGGGATAGCTTGAAACTATAGCTATTGAGGTAGGGGGAGTGTGTGTTGTGTCTTTCATTTCAAGTTAAATTTCATATTTTAGGTATAAAATTAATGATTTCATGTTATATATGATTAGATGAGATTTTTGGATGAAATTATTGAATTAAATTGATGTATGAATGTTTCTTTCAATTAAAAATGATTGGTATGTGATATAGATTACTTGAATTGCTAATTTATGCCTTTTATGAAAAATATTGTATATGTGAAATTTTTGGGAGAATTGTCAAAAATATGTTTTTGGAGATTGAATGTGAGCATGTGTCATTATGAGTTTTTGCATGACATGCTAGATTGAACATAGGACATGAATTGGGTGCAATGCATTGATATGTACGAATGTATATGCGAAACATGATATGTTTTGTGTGTGTGGGGTGTGGTCTTGGAAGTGGCTCGTGATAAAGTAGACAGGGAACATATCCCCCGGGGTTGAAAGACCTCGAACTTGTGCAAGAGAGTTGATTACTGGTGGATTAGTAGTCCTAAAATAACTAGAAAATGGGGTATGGGGCTTGGCACATATCCGAATTGTGTGTGTGAGTGTGATTCCAATTCTGAGAGTGTGTTGAGTCTTAAGTGTAACAACGTGGCTTATGTGACTTGAGTGAATTTTTGTTTATGAATTCGGTTATGTCATAGGTTATAGACATGATGAATTGTGCATAAAAGCATGTTTGTGAATATTGTGGTTGTCAAGTATTCTTGATGTATATACCATATGAACGAAGGTTTTGACTTTTGACTAAAATACTAAGAAGCATGACACGTAGCTAGGCCATGCATGTTGAATTACATAACATGTGAACTTGAATGGATTGCACAATATATTACTTTGATCCGTTGAACTTGTTCACCTCTCTACATTAACATTTTCAGGACACGGCAAGGAGGTGATTGATGGTGAGCAACCATGAGTTAGACTTAGAGTCATAGACTCTCTTTTGGGTCATTTTAGATTTTGAGCATGTCCGGGATATGGACATAGTGCATTTAGAAATATGTATGGAGACTTAAAAGATGTATCAAAAGAATTTGATTAATTTTTGATGATGTTGGATTGCACACACACACGAATTTTTTAGATGAATTTTAAATTTTTTATAAATATTTGTGTATTGGAAGTTGTGCCATGATCATGAACTTGAGGATAAATTTTATTGACAAATTATGAGTTTTAAAATTCTGTATTTATAAATGTTTTGAAACTTTTCAAAAATTTTAGGACTCATTTTATTTTCTGAAAAATCTGTTCTGATTGTTCTCATGTGATTATTTTTTTTTTTTTGTGTTTTTAGAAAAACAAAAATTCAAAAATCTATTTTGTGTTGTGTTGTTTTATTTGTGTTTAACATTTCAGTGCTTATTGTTGAAATAGGTTGATGTGAGTTTTTGGTGAATTATGGTTCAAAATTCAAAAATTTTAAAATTCACAAAGTTGGATCGGTCCCCAAATACTAGGACTAGTCGCACTTCTGTAAGTTTAGAAATACTGAGATAAGTTTGACCGGTCCTCCTATATGGGCACCGGTTGCACTTAGCGGATGCCCAATTCTGAACATTTTAGCATGCGAATTTTGTTTAAAATGCTTATTCACCCAGATGCGTGGACACACTCACTCTCACAAGCTCTAACACTCTAAAAACACTCAAACTCTTAACTCTCACACACTCTCTTCTTTTTCTATAATTTCTTGTGGATTGTTGATCTAAGAGGTTTGAGATTGGATTATTTAGAGTTTGTGTTGGTTTGTTGTTGGTTGGTGGATATTGTGCAAATCAAACACTTTGAAATTTGAGGATTTTAACTTTGCACAGTAGTTATTCGATAAATTGACCGAATGGAGTTCTTGAACTTATTTTTGGTTCCTTTTGTTGTGATATTGATGGCTTGCAAACGGGGACACACTAAGGCGTCAACAAGTGCGAAAAATTGCATTGTGTTTACTCGGAACATGTTTGAGGACGACTTTAATTTCAACAACTTTCTCAATGTGGTTGGTTGTCGGGCTATGAGGATAGAACGAAAAGTGAATCTTTTGGCAATCAAAGTGGAATGGCAATTGGAGTTTATTAAATACTTTGAAGACAATGGTTGGGAGTCATTGTGTGACTTGCGTGAGATAGTCAAGTCGGATATGGTGAGATATTTTTATGGCAATGTGATCACATTGAACTTGGACGACCTAACATTTGTGACAAAGTGTTATGACATTCGGATTGAGGTTACCAAGGACACCATTGCACATATCTTGGGTGTAGAAGAGATTGAGGATGACATAGTCTTGCCCTATCAACTTGAGGATCCAAACCGTTAGTGTGTGGATGACATGATTAGGGAGTTGTGCATACCCAATGCCCCGAGGCTAGTAGATATGTTGCTTTCACTCTATCTCACTCACAATGTGTCAGCATTGAATTTGGTGGTCTCATACAATCTTGATCCTCATGACCACAAAGACAATTTGATAAAAAGTCGGGCTAAGATGCTTTACGATATTGTTCGGGAAGATCCCATCAACCTTCCCACTACAATCATGCGGACCATGATTTTAGCTACTCGGCATTCTAGGTTTTCATCTGCTTTGCCCTTTTCACAGATTATGATGGCTATTATGAGGAGTGCTAGGGTTCATATTCCTGACGAAGCAGATATTGAGAAACTGAAATGGGTAATTGATTCTACTTCAATTACTCGTTGGTGAATAAGAAAGAGAAGGATATGAAAGCTTACGAGCTTGGATTTGGATCTGGACAGGCAATGACTGGAGGTCGTGGAGTTTTTTAGCTTCTTGTAATTGGCACTCTGGTGACAACAAATTAGATAAACCAAGTTCTGAGGTTCGTGCAGCAAGGGTTTGATAGATTTCATGCTAGGATTGACAAACTTGACCCTATTGTTCGTGATGATGCTGATGATGGTGGTGATGTATATGAGGATTAGATTTAGGTCTTGATATCTTTTTGTTTTAGACTTGATATGTTTGGATTAGATATGGATGCCTAGATTATCTTTTGCATATTATGTTTTGATTCTTAATTGATGTTATGTTATAGATGGAATGTTGTCATTATAATTAGTGATTGTTTCATTCTATTTTGCTTAGATAATGTCTTGTTCTCTCTCTTGTGATTTATTATTTATCTTATTTAAATTGGTCTCTTTTATCTTTGTTTGTCAATTTGTTACAAAAAGGGAAAGATGTATTGATATAAGATATTTCTGTTTGAGAGGGAGAATGAACATTATTAACATTAATTGTTTATATTTCTTTATTAAGCTTTTCACGGGTTGTGTTGTTTAAGTGATATGCAGATACATGTTTTATTTCTAACAATCTTGAACAGACATTAGAAGCTTCATTAAATAGACTCTTTATTTCTTTGTATTTTTTGGACAAATTGTAATCTAATTTTTCCAATGGGTTAGGTTATAATTGTCTAGGAGGCTTTGTCACGAAATTGCCAAAGGGGGAGATTGTGAGATATAAATTTGTAATTGGCAAATTTCGGTGTTCAAAACTTGATTAATCGAGTTATAATTTTCTTTTTATTTTTCTGTACCGATCAGTAACATCTTCGAGCTGATACACAAGTGCATAGAAACAGTTATTTCAAGGAGAACATCATATAATACAGGTAAGTATGGTGATGACATATTGCACTTTATATTTTTGAGTTTATTTTGTAAAACTAAGGTTTCTAAAAAATTAGGGTTTTTCAAAATAGGATCGGTCCCTATTTTCCAGGACCGGTCCAACTTTGCTCGGCAGTTTAGTTTTTGCAAGAATTTTTAAAAGTTCTACCGGTCCTACATTTTGAGCATCGGTCCCACTTATCCTATTCCAAATAGAAAATTACTTTTGACTAAAATTCTAATTCCTATTGGGTTTGAAACTTCTAGGAGAGTTCTATATTAGTCTTCAACTTATTTTTCAAGTAGGATTAGGACTCCCTTGCCTATATATACATATTTATGTTTTTTCTATAAGTATGCCTTGAGAATTATTATTTTTAGAGAGAGAAAGTTTATACAGTATATTTAGGGCATAATAGTGTTCTATATTTTGAGAGCACACATCTATAATTCATGAGTGACATTTAAGATGATGTTTTTCTACTGATTGGCTGTTCAGAGATTGCATCAAATTTTTTCGCTAATGAGAGGATTGGATTTGTGGTTCTTCTATTACTTGCTGAAGAAGAAATGTGAACCATATTGCACTACGAAGGGAACGAGATACTTGCTGAGTATTTTTGTTCTTCCAACAAATTTTCTATGAGGATCATGACGTTAGCTAGAAGTCTACAGCAGTTGAACCTGAAGTCGCAATTGTAAGCCTGAGGTATTCTGCATCAGATTCTTGACAGAGTGAAGAGGGGTGTAAGTTTGAGATAGAGTCTGCTGTATTTCATCATAGTGGATTGGTTTCCTAAGGCTTTTGCCTCCTCTAATTTTTTCTGATCTGGGTTTCCATGTATATCTGGTGCTTTCTTTACATTACTCGCACTTTATTTTATTTACTTGCTTTATACGTTTGATTAATTGTTAATTGGAATTAAAATCAAATTAATTTAAAAAATTAAGCAAACGAGCAAGTGAACATTTTCACCCCCCTCTAGGTTTTAAATTACTTTTGCAACTACTTCCGCACTACGCAACTCACATATGCATTTAGAACCTTCTTAGTTTTATATATTGAGTCATATAATGATATATTGATTTTCTATATATATATACTGTTCTTAGTCACCAAGGAAGGGTTTCTATATATACTTTTGAATCAAAATTGGTATTTTTCTAAAACTTGTTTAAAATTTTTATATATGCATATATGTGATTTGCTACACATGCACATTTGTATTTTGAATCTAGAAAAACTTGCCATATCTTATTTAGATCTATACTTGTGCATTAAGCAAAGAACCTTCAAGATTTTATATTTTAGCAGACTTTTGAAAATTTTGATTAATAGCTTTGATCGATTGAAAATGTGGTTCTAATCATCACAACAAATTGAGGGTGTTGAGAACCAACTTCGATTGATAGCTTCGATTGATCGAAAGTTTCAAGGCTACAATCATAGATAGTTGAGTTCTGGAAAACCAACTTTGATCGAAAGCTTTGGTCGATTGAAAATCTAGCCCCTTCGATCGAAGTTCTGAAAACTTCTAAAATCGAGTTTTCTTAGTCTTGAAGTTTGTGAGGCCTATAAATATATGGTTTAAACATAAACCCTAATATGTGTGAAGTGCCTTAGTGTAAGAAGAGCAGTGTCTATGCTTTTTACTTATTTCTTAGTATTTTGTTTATTTTTTTTATCCACGAGAGTCGTGATATTCACATACACACATCTGTGAGTGACTTCTTGTGAGATTGATGGTATCATAATATAGATAGTCTACATATCTATATTGGAACATCATTTATCATATCATATGGATATAGGTGAACTTGGTGATATTTATTTTGTGTATCATTCATTATGCATACATATTAGTGGTGATATGATATACATATTTGAGTGTTGATACTACAACTGCTGTCACTGTGTTACAAAGACTACATCAACAATGGTATTCGTATTAACACATCATTACACAATCGATTGGACGATTGATGGTTGAATAGGCAGATCTGAGAGAAAGAAGCAGAGAATGTATTGAAGCTGTCGTAGACAAGTCAGAAGAGTTCCTAGAGATCTACGAAGGACTGTTACATTTGGTATCTTCTGCATCTAGAGATCAACTAAGGATTCATGAGTGTACTATTGAATCGTTGCCGAAGGACTGAGTAAACTTACGTTGTACATCAATTTCTTCATAGTGGATTGATTTGTTGGACCAAGTCCACGTGATTTTTGATCTACTCTTTGGGTAAGTTTATTCACGTAAAAATCTAGTGTGCAAATCTCTCTTTACTTTATTGTACTTTAAATTGCTTATTTTATCATGAATACTTGGTTGAATGAATGCACTCTACATGTTTGATAATAAAATTTTATCAACAAGCATATGGGCATATTGACATAGCAATTTATCCACATTTGCCAAACTAATCATAAGCACATCTTTATATGTTTTAATAATATATTTGATTAAATATATTTATTTATTTGGTTTGTTTGTTTATTTATTTAAAGGTCAAGGTAATTTGATATAAGGAACTTATCAAGTGGTAATAGAGTACATAGAACCATAAATAAAAATCCTAACAACTGGTATAGAGAATATATTAATTAATTAAGATATTTATATCTTTTATTGAAATTCATGCATAAAGTTTGAATTTATTGTATGAATTTTTAATTGGTCATTGTTTCCTTTGTAGACCTATTCACCCCTAGGTCTTTCTTGCTTAAAGATCATGCACTGTGTGCTTGATAGCACACTGCTAGGTCATCAGTTAAGCCTTCTTTATTTAGACTCGCATTTCGTACAAAAATAATCCTGCAAAAACTTTACTAAAAATTATATAGTAATAAGCAGGGTCGAACCGCTCTCAAGTGAGATTCCGAATGAGCTTAAATTCACACACTAATTTATGTGATGAAAATGAATTTTTTTAAAGCAAAGACTCAATTTTTGAATAATAAAACTACTATCAAATAGTCGTGATCTAGTAATGAAAAAATCTCAAGGGAAGAGAATCCACCACCATGGCTCTATATAAGTAAATTTTTTATTTTTCTTATATGAATTTTTTCCTAATAAATAAAACGCTCCACTAATCCAATTATAACTTGGAAAGATGAAGGAAAATATTTCATTAAAAAACTTGGTTATTTATGAAAGATGTTCTTGCAAAATCTCTATGACTACCTTTTGTTAAAAATAAAGCAAATAGTGATAGGCATTCTTCGAATTACCATTATTTGGCAAACACGAAGAATCCTCCCTATATTTTTAGCCTTTAACTTCTTTTGTGATATTTTTGTTATTGAGATTCATAAACGAATACTCTCGAGAAGAATAATCAGACAAGAAATAAAAGACATCTAATTATATTTCAACTATAGTGGCTTTATCACTCCTTTGAGAGGGGTATTTACACTAACATATTAACGAGAAAATAACACATGAAAAGAAAACTATTTTTCATTAAATGATTAGAGATTGCAAGAATGTATGCAAGAAAATAATAAACTCTCTATAATAAAAATCTCCCTTCTTGGTCTCTCTCCCCTCATACACACACACACACACACACACACACACACATACATATACATATATATATATTAGTCTCTTGAGTGTTTGTTTACAAAATAAGAAAGAAATAATTTGGAGAAGAAGAAATATGCCTTCCAAAAATTTGTCAACTTGTAACCCAAGTTTGACCTTGAAGACGTGCTTTTCACCAAAATTCTGTGAAATACAATGATGTTGAAATTTAAATCTTCTTTCTATGGTTACTAAGTTTGGGTCATTCAGATATTTGAGTCAAAATAAATGGCCAATTTACTAAAATAGCTCCAGTGCCATGTATTGAAAACAATTATTTTCTATGGTTTTGAACTTGAGACCTCTTATAAAGCAATTTGTGAAAAATATCATCTCTCCTTCAATGCTTCTTATTCTCATGGTTGACTATTAACAAATATAACCTTATTTTCTATAGCCATATATTCGTACTTGTTTGCCATTTTTGATCCCTTTTCTTCTCATTATGGAATTAATACCTATAAAACATAAAAAAAAAGATAAGAACATTTAAATAAAATAAAAGAGTAATTAAAGATGTATTTTGGGGTATAAAATAACAAGTTTTTTGCACTTATCAAAAACACCGTTCAAAGGTAAAGAGGCATTTGAGTGCTTGTAGCTAGATAAGCATCCCAAGTCTATCACGTCAAGCATGGGTGAACCTAGAAGGTCACGTTTGTGTCAATTAGAGGTTGACACATCACGTATGACAATAGCTTCTATAGAGTAAGTTCATCATAGCTGTTCATGTGGCGCAAATCCAATCATAGACCTAGTTTCTTAAACATTATAAATATAACTTATTTTTATGATGGGATAAAAGTCCTACACCAACACACATGCTTTTATAAAAGCTTATCTGACCATTCATCATCAATATTTTGCTTTTATAGCTTTCCTTTACATTTTAGTGTAACCTAGGCTTACAACTTAATACACTTACATTCTTTCTATAGTGTAACTTGTAACCTTAGGCTTACATTTCTTTCTTTTTACATGTTTTCATAGTGTAGCTTATAGTTATTCACTTAGGTTTACATTTAAAGCTTGTACCTAGTAATCAATAGTTCAGTTACTGAAACCTTTGGAATGTAACTAGGTTCTCACACATTGTGCCATCTAAGAAATTGTAATTGATCATCATTATACTACCTAAAGTTAACGAAGAGAAGATTACATCTTTCTTAAAAGGTATTTTTTTTTCTATAGTTGTAGTTCATGTCCATAACTTTTATCCAACTCTTTTCAGACTTAATAGACCACTTTCATTATGGCTGAAGTGTTACAAACCTTAGAGAAGGTCATTCATGCTATCCTTAATCGTCGGTCATATAAGCCATCAATGCACACACCCATGCTCGCCAATGATTGTAAAATCAATCAGGAATATTTCCTGGCTTCTCCTTCACCGCAAATACGTATCTGACGATTCTTGCAATCTTATGCACTAAGAAATTACAAATGTACCCCTGAGGGCACACTAGGAGCCAAACACCAATGTAGACCATTTTTGATTTTAAGTTGGTAGTAAAGGTTCATTGTTTAGGTTATAGTGAAGTGTATTTGGGATGGAGTTATTAGAGCTCTGTGAATGGATGGGTAGGAAATAAATTTTGAGTCAAGAAAAACAAGAGGAACTTGTTTTAGGGAGAGGGTTGTGGCATTAGAAGGTTTTATGGTGGTGGTTGGGTTGTGTGTGGGAGGAGTTGGTGGATGGGATAGGCTAGGGTAGTCAAGGGCATGCTTTTGGTGGTAGGAATATTAGATACTCTGTTGTTGCTTTTTTGGTGATTATTGCTAGCCTTTATGGTGCTTGCAAGGAGTGACTAATTGCTTGATGTGACTTTGCAATTCAAATTTGAATTTTTGTTGCAACAATGGTTTGATGGTGGTGGATCTAGTTTTAGGTCCAACTCTTCATCCCTATGGCTCGATGTAAGTTTTCTTTTGAGATCTGAGATGATTCTTTGAATTTTATCCTAATTTTCACCAACATTTCCTTGAATGTCTCAAAACCACTATACTTCATTAACGAGGTCTATATGATTTGTGTTATTTTTAATACTCAGTTACGAACCCAGAAGAGAATAGAAATTTGCAGTTATATCCTTACAACATTTACTTTTGAAATTGATTCGCTCTATTGTTGAGTTATTGTGCTTTGTTGTTGAGTTGTGGTTGGGGTTATTTCGTGCATTTATTTTCTTGGTGTAGGTCTACTGTTGGTGATCGTGTAACATGGTTGTATGTATGGAAAGGCAAAGTGGGGGACATGGAGAAAGCAATGTAGATTGTAAATGGTGGGAAAGAAGTTTGTGGTTATTTGATGTCATTTTATTGAATGTGATTCAGTGAATCTACAACAGTGATGATGGTGGGAAGGTGGAGTTGAGAGTGGGCAAATGATGATGGTGGAGGAGGTGGAGGGTGAGAGTTAGCTTTTCTCATGGTGGGAGGAGGTCCATATTTCTACATTCACTTTCTTGAATGCTTAATGGTGGTTCTTGGAAAGGCTCAATGTTGGTGTAGTCACCCATGGGGTGGATTGCTGGGGCTTGTCAGGATTGCTCAATCCCACATCGCCTAGGTGTGGAGAAGGGGATGTGCTTATATGTAGTGTGTTCTCTTCAAATGATATGAGGCCTTTTGTGGTAAAACCCAAGAGCAAAATCGTGCGAGCTTAGGCCCAAAGCGGATAATATCATACCATGTGTTGGAACGGGGTATTACAGTTGGTATTAGAGCCTGAACCCAGCCGAAAGTGTGCCGACGAGGACGTCGAGCCTCATAGAGGGGTGGATTGTAATCACCCGCGGGATAGATTGTCGGGGCATGTTAGGATTGCTCAATCCCATATCGTCTGGGTGTGAAGAAGGGGATGTGCTTATATGTAGTATGTTCTCTTCAAATGGTATGAGGCCTTTTGGGGTAAAACTCAAGAGCAAAATCGTGCGGGCTTAGGCCCAAAGCAAAAAATATCATACCATGTGTTGGAGCGGGGTATTACAGTTAGTAGGGCTATGCCAACCTTAATTTATTGGACATTCTGTTTGCACCAAAATATGAAATTTCAAATTCGGCCACGTGGCAAGAGCCATGATAGTGGCTAGAAGTTGAAAAATGCACAAGTAAGGGTGAATGGCCGATTAACAATGCGAGAAGCTAAATCAGCTGCCAACTTAATAACAGTCGAAAGTAGTTATAGAGTGGTTATGACACAATATACACATGATGCTTGATCCAGTCAAAGTGGTTCTTTTTAGAGAACATGTGCAACACTTTAAGAAATCTTGGGACACGTGGCACATAAAGAAGCAACCCACAAGGCCACTCATAAAGCAATTGCTTATGGCTCATCAAGCAACTACCCACAACTTAATTACACAAGTGCAACACAGATTTAGAGTAGTAAATTTACAGTGATCGATTTACAACAATCAATTTATAGTGGCCAATTTACTATAACAATCAGCCCCATTATAAAATAATAGTTACTCCATTCGTCACATATTCACAGTCCACCTTTCCATTTTTATTTGTCCCATAATAGTTGTCCAATTTTTGAAGTAAATTTATTTTATTTTGTAACATTTCTAATTTACTCTTATTACATTGAAATAATAAAACAAGTTAAAAGGTCAAAATGACATCATTGTGGACCCTCAAAGAATAACTTTTACAATATTTACACACTTTTATTTTTAATTTTTTTGACACTTTATGTATTCATAGTAATTATATATGTATAATTGAAAAAGCTAGATTCATCCACCATGAAACCCATATCATAGAGAAAAACATAGCCTAACAAAAACCAAAATACATGTAGAGTAACAAGATCCATCCATGACAATAGTATACCATTTCTTTACACCTTTCGTGTCCAAAGAAAAAAAAAAAGCATACAACAACATGAAGTCCAAACAATGCACAATTTCTTTCTGAGGTACGTGGTACCAGAGCTTTCTCCTTTACACTAGAACTTTGTGTAAAAAAACCTCCAACAAATGTACAGCGATGCACAATTTATTTGTTTACATGGAACTAGAGCAATCTTCATTACACTAGAACTTTATGTACAGAAACCTCCAACTAGAAGTACAAGAAGGTACAATTTATTTATGACAAAATGTGGAACCAGAGCAATCTCTAACTCTGTCTAGAAAAACCCCCTATACGTGGAACCAAAGCTGCCTTCTTTACATTAGAGCTTGTATTATATACAAAAATCAAATTAAGCATACAACAACAAGAAGTCATAGTAATACATAGCAAAATAAGACATTTTTGATGATCAGCTCAAGAAAGGCATTCATTTGCCGGCATTAACTGTAGTCGAGTTGATCGTCGACATTGTCACAACCTGAGCTCGGGGCCGAGGGGTGCCACGAGGCAAATACTTCGGTTGGACTAATGAGACCGTCTTTGGGACAGGATCCCAGGTTGATTTAGTTGTTGATCCTCATCTTAGTCGTCGTTTCCCAGATATTTCAGTTCCCGTAAGGGGGCCGATAGTGTGAGCTTTGCCCTTTGTATTAGGACTTGGAACCACTCCTTTTTCGAGATAGCAGGTATAAAAGAGTGGATAGGTGCATTTGTTGAAGGCATTCGATCCTGCTTGACGACGGTAATTGCGGGACAGGATACAGAACTGGCATTCGCGAGAGGGATTGAAAGATTGTGTGATTAGTTTCACGTAACTTCTCATTTCATTTTCTACACCATAATAACTTGTCAAAAAAATTAATTTATACTTATTACTCAAGTTACAAATCCAAACAATAAAATATAAAGGGAAAGAACTCACATTGCTTACAAAAGGATGATCATTACCTTGGATGAAGAAGAGCGTCTCACGTTTGTTCAAAAGTACGATTAACAACTATCCTCAATTGAATTTGTTCTTATGTGGCAATTTGTTGTTATTTCCCCCCATAGAGCTTTATTGTTTCAATCATGCATCCCTGCAATGTTAGAAAAACATTATCGAAAGTTTCCCTTATAATTCATTGAAATTCTTTTCCACCACATCAACCAACTCATCAACTGTAGTATGAGATTGTTGGTATTGAAGCGAGTGGATTGCCCTAAAATATCTAAGATCAAGAACATTCAAATTTGGACTATTCGAAGGTTAAAATTTTAAATGTATATCAAACCCATCTTTAGTCACAACTTCGAGAAATTCTGTATCCAATGGATCTATATGTGGTTTTGCATAATCTTTTTGAATACAAATTGTTTCCATCATACCACAACCAGTCCATTTAGCTCTAATTACCAGTTGAAATTGTGAGTTGTGCGGTGCGAAAGTGGTTGCGAAAAGTATTTTAGAACCTAGAGGGGGTGGATTGGATTACTTGCTCGTTTGCTTAATTTTTAATTAATTCAATTTTAAGTCCAATTAGTCAAATAATTAAAGCAAGCAAATAAATAAAGTGCAAGTAAAGAAAAGAATGCACCAGATATACGTGGAAACCCAAGGCGGGAAAAATCACGGAGGGAGGCGGCACGCCTCAAGGAACCAATTCACTATGATGAAGCAAAGTACAACAGACTCTGTCTCAGTCTCACACCCCTCTTCACTCTGTCAAGGATTTGATGCGGAACACCTCAGGCTTATGATTGTGACAACACGTCCAACTGCTGCAGACTTTCAGCTAACATCACCACCCTTACAGAAAGGTTGCTGGAAGAACCAAAATACTCAGCAAGTATTTTGTTCCCTTCGTAGTGCAATCTGGTCACCTTTCTTCCTCAGCAAGCAAGCAAGTGAAGAACTTTCAATCCAATGTTCTGATCAGCAAATAGATTTGAAACAGTCTTTGAGCAACTAATCAGAAGTAGAATACCATCCTAAATATCACTCGTGAAGTATGGATGTGTGTTCTTAAAAATATATAGCCCTAATTATATTGTATATACTTTCTCTCTCTAAAATATTAATTTTTCAGGGCTTCCTTGTAGAGAAAATATGAATACATATATATAGGCAAGGAAGTTCTAATTCTATTTGAAAAAGAAGTTAAATTCCAAAATAGAACTTTCCTAGAAGTTTCAAACCCAATAAGAATCAGAATTTTCGTCAAAATTTGTTTCCTATTTGGAACAAGCTAAGTGGGACCGGTGCCAAATAAATAGGACCGGTGGGACTTTTGTAAAACCTGCAGAAACTAAATTGTTGAGACAAGTTGGACCGGTCCTAAATATTGGGGACGGATCCTACTTTGAAAAAATCCTAAATTTTGCATTTAAACCCTTATTTTTCAAAATAGGCTCGGAACTAAAAAGTGCAGAGTGTCCTCACCATACTTACCTGTACTATATGGTGTTTTAATTGATTTATTGGCTTCTATGCACTTGAGTGTCAGCTTGAAGATGTCGATGATCGATACAAAGAATAATTCAAAAATTACAACTCGATCAATCAGGTTTTGATCATCGAAATATGCCAATTACAAATTTATATCTCACAATCTCTCGCTTTGGCAATTTCGTGACAAAACCACCTAGACAATTATAACCTAACCCATTGGAAAAATTAGATTACAATGTTGCCCAAATACAAAGAAATAAAGAACTGATCAATAGATGCTTCACTTGTGTGTTCAAGACGGTTAGAATAAAAACCCGTTGTACCTGCACATCTTTTAAACAACAAAACCTGTGAAAAGCTTAATAAAGAAATATAATCTCCCCCTTAATCTCTCAAGCAAAAATATCTGATATAAATATATCTCCCCCTTTGTCAAAGAATCTCATATCATATCTATGCATATAACAATAACATCATCTCCCCCTTTTTGAAAAAAATTGACAAAGAAATACTCAAGAGATTTATATAAACAGATAAATCATGAAGCACATAGAGAGAATAAGACAATAATGAAACAAAAATAATCATCATCATTGATCAAATAAATATCCAAAATATATCAGTTGATGAAATAAACAAAACATAACAAAAATAAATAATCTAGACATCAAAGATAAGAAGTCAATAACTGTCTAAAACAAAAGATAATAAGACCTAAAATCTAAGTCTAGTCAGCCTCATCAGCAGACTCATCAGAAATAGCAGGGTCAAGCTTGTCTATTCTAGCATGTAGGCGATCGAACCCTTGCTGAATGAACCTGAGAACTTGGTTCATCTGATTGGCCGTCACAGGTGTGTCAGTCGCAGGAAGTTGGAAAACTCCATGATCCCCAGACACAGCCTGACCAGTTCCTTGACTGAGCTCATAGGCCTTTTTGTTTTTCTCCTTCTTGTTTACCAAGCGAGTAATTGATGCGGCATCAATCATCCCTTTTGGTTTCTCAATATCAGCTCTCTCTGACCCTAGCATCCCTCAAAATAGCCATCACTATCTGTGGAAAAGGTAATGCTGATGAAGACCTAGAATGTCGAGTGGCTAAGATCATGGTACGCATGATTGTTGCAGGAAGATTGATCGGATCTTCTCGAACAATGTGATAGAGAATCTCAGCTCGACTCTTAATCAAATTACCCTTGTGGTCATGAGGATCTAAATTGTATGAGACTATCAAATTTAATGTTGAGACCTCATCGGTAAGGTAGAGTGAAGGCAACCTATCTACTAGCCGTGGGGTTTCGGGTATGCACAACTCCCTATTCATATCATCCATGCTCGATCTGTTTGGATCCTCAACTTGATATGACAATACAATGCCATCTTCATTCTTTGCAATACCTAACACATTGGCAATTATGTCCTTGGTGACCTCAACACGAACGCCATAACATTTAGTCACAAACATTAGGTCGTCCAAGCTTGATGTAATCATATTGCCATAAAAATATCAGACCATGTCCGACGTTACTATCTCTCTAAGATCACAAAGAGACTCCCAACCATTGTCTTCAAAATATTGCACAAAATCCATCTCCCATTTGTGCTTGATTATCGCAAGATTGACTCGCCTTTCAATTCTCATAGCCCGGCACCCTATGATATTCACAAAATTATTGAAATTGAATTCATCTTCAAACATGTCTAATGTGAATACAATTCGATTCTCATCACTGGTAGACACCTCAGTACGTCCCCATTTGCGTGCCATAAGAACCACAATGAATGGGATCAAAAATAACGACAAAAGTTCCATTGAGTCAAATTGTCGAACACTTGGTGTGCAAGTGAAAAATCTCCAAATTTCAAAGCAATTTGTTTGCACAATTTCTCCCAAATTCACAAATAATCAATACAATCTTTCACAAGTCTAATCCCAACCTCCAATATTAATCAATCACAAAGAAAAATAGATGAAGAGAAATGTGTGTAAGTTGGAGTATTTTTAAGATGTAGAGAATTATGAGAATGAGAGTGTGTGAGAATAAGGGGCTTAAGACACTTATGTGCGTGCACGAATTCAGAGACACTGGGCATCCGCTAAGTGCGACCTGTCCTCATATTTGGGGACCGGTCCAACTTCTCTCGGTTTTTCAGAACTTGCAGAAGTGCGATCGGTGCTCAATAATGGGGATCGGTCCAACTTTGTGAATTATGAAAAATTACACTTTGGACCTCTAATTCACCAAAAACACATCTTTTCAATCCTAATTTGACAATTAAGCACATAAAGAGTGAAAAATAAACACAAAAACAATATGAAACATATTTTTGCATTTTTGAAAATTTTTCAAACAAAACAAAAATAAAAATAAAAATAAAACATGAATAATCTCATGAGAATAATTAAGCATATTTTTAAGAGAATAACACGAGTTCTAAAATTTCTGAAAAATTTCAAACATTTATAAATGCAGAATTTTAAAGCCCATAATTTATCCATAAAATTCATTCTCAACTTCATGATCATGACACGACTTTCAACACACAAATATTTATAAAAATTTAGAAATTTATCTAATAAATTCATGTGTGTGTGTGCAATCCAACTTCATCAAAAATTATTCAAATTCCTTTGATTCATCTTCTAAAACATATTGGATAAAGAGAAAATATAACTACACATGATCAAACATTTTTTTCATTGAATTTTATCATTTTTTTTTATTTCTAAGACCGTGGCTTTCACTTTTACGGGCAGCTAGCTATTTTCCTCAAAACAACTCTTTAATTTTTAGAGATATCTCATTGGAGATTTACATTGTAGTGGAAGCTATGAACACATCCCGAAGGTAGCCTTTTCATTTTTTTTTCTTTTCATTTTTTTTTATACTGAATAAAAACACATTTTTTTTCATTGATCATTTAAGCTTTCAATGCTACTCATACAATATATTCGAGTCAACTTCTCACTAGTTTTCAATCAATTCTCTCAGAGTTGGACTAGTGCACAAATTGTATGGACTCAGAAGATTTACTTCTAAAAAGAAATAAATACAGCACATTGGTCATCAATGTTTAGATCATAAAATCAAGTACTTCATTCATTGACAAACTAAATGTCCCAATTATGCATTCATAAATCAAAGTGAAATTAAAAAGAAATATAAAGAAATCACATTATTTCTCAAAAAAATATAATTATCATAATCTCATATGATTATTACTAAAAATAATCAAAACCTATCCTAACCTAAAAGATATGGTCCAATGAAAAATAAATAACGAACATAAGCTCAGTCCATGACCATCAAAGTCCTAATAACCTAGTTAGGGGGTTTTGCACCCAAAGACCTATTAGGAATAAATCCCATATTATCAACAGGCACAAACTTCCCAAAATCTTCCTTTTTCATCCAAATAGTTTTAACATGCAATTTATTAGGAAAGAATTATGGAGACACAAAAACATTCTTTTTTTTATTTGAATTCTTTTTACCTTGAGAATTTTTGGGTTTGTTCCAATAATGTGGATTTTTAGCATGAACCCTATTCTTAGCAAAAGAATTATGCACATAAAAATCAGAATTAGAATGTCTTCTCTTTTTATAGCAATAGTGTTGATTATGTCCATTCTTACCACAAAAAGAATAATAAAGCACATTGAACACAACATTAGCATGTACAGGCTCAACTTGAGACTTAGGTTTGGGTTCAGACACAATCAAATTCTTGGGTTTAACAAAAATAGTTTTTCCCTTAGATGATGACCCAACAAAACCTAATCCAGTCTTATTTCCTACAGGCTTACCAACACTAATCATGCTATCAAGCTTAATCTGTCCAGAAGTAAAAGAAATTAATTTCTCTTGTGATTTTTTCAATTCAGGCTCAAGAAAATTAATTCTAGCAACAAGAGAATCTCTAGCAGAAATAGCTTGACTTACCTCGCTTTCGAGAAACTTGACTTTTGCTTAAGGATTCAGAATTTCAGCTTTAATTTCTTCAATCAACTTTAATTGACCTTCATTCTTTTTCTTCAAAATCTCTTTCTTAGATTTTTCTTACTTCAGCTTCTCAGATTTTTTATTATAAGCTTCCAACAATTTATCAAAAAGTTCTGGCAGCTTGCTTTCACATGATTCTTTATCAAACTGCTCAACTTCTGAATCGTCAGACCCTACTTGACTGAGAGTAGTGTATATCTCTGTTCCACCTAAATCAGAAGAAGAATCATTAGCAGTATCACCATTCAATAAAGCAACAAAAGCAAAAGAATCATTCTCAACAGAAGAATCACTATCAGAGTTAGAAGATTCAGACTCAGAAATAATAGCTTTCATGACTTTCTTGTTTGAACTTTTCTTTGCACTAAAACTATTTTTCTTAGGACTTGGACATTGATTAGATGTATGACCTTTACCACCACATGTCCAACAAGTAACCTCAATTTCCTTAGAGTCATCTTCTTTCTCTTTTCTTTCCTTACCTTTGGATAATGATCTTTGATTCCGGAATTTAGAAGGATTTCCTTTTCTCAAATTTTTACCTTTTTCATATTCAAGAATCTTTCTAAATTTCCTAGCAAGGAGTGCAACATTATTATCTGAATCATATTTAAAACTTTCAATTTTTTCAACTTCAGATTTTGAAAAACTTGAACAATTTGATAAACTTGAAGACTTCGAAGTCTTTGATGTTTTTAAAGCCAAATTTTTTAATTTCTGAAGCTTTGGATATTTCATCTCAAAAGTTTGAATTGATCCAACTAACTCAGCCACCTCCATAGAATCTACATCTCTGCTCTCATCTAAGGCTTCCAACTTAGCTTGGAACCTATCAGGCAATGATCTCATGATTTTTTTAATAATCTGAAAAGAAGGAATTTTCTCACCAAGGTTAGCACTACTTTGAACAATATCATTAAGTCTAGAATAAAAATCAGAAAACATCTCATCTTCATCCATTCTGATTGTTTCAAATTTAGTAGCAAGCATTTGTAACTTAGATCTCCTTACCTTGGTGGTACCCTCATGCGTTACATGTAAAATATCCCATGCTTCTTTCAAAGTGAAACAAGCAGAAATTCTAGCAAATTCAGAAGGAACAACAGAATTAAATATAGTATATAAACCCTTGTTGTTATTATTGGCATCTTCATGTTCAGCATTTGACCATGTTGCCTTATCCTTCTCTACAGTCACAACAGCATCACCATCACCAGTGGTAGTGGTAGGAATTTTATAGCCATTCTCTACAGCCATCCAAACTCTCTCTCCTTGAGATTCAAAAAGGCTTTTATGCGAGACTTCCAGAAAGTATAATTTGAACCATTAAACAAAGGAGTTCGTTGAATCGATCCGCCCTATTTCATACTAGATTCCATGATATTTTTTGAAAACAAAAATAAAATTTGATTTTAAAAATAATTCGCAAGGAACTACTCACAAATTAGAGAACACTGCTCTGATACCAATTGTGAATTGTGCGGTGCGGAAGCGGTTGCAAAAAGTATTTTAGAACCTAGAGGGGGGTGAATAGGATCACTTGCTCGTTTGCTTAATTTTTAATTAATTCAATTTTAAGTCCAATTAATCAAACAATTAAAGTAAGCAAATAAATAAAGTGCAAGTAAAGAAAAGAATGCACCAAATATACGTGGAAACCCAAGGCGAAAAAAATCACGGAGGGAGGCGGCACGCCTCAGGGAACTAATTCACTATGATGAAGCAAAGTACAATAGACTTTGTCTCAGTCTCACACCCCTCTTCACTCTTTCAATGATCTGATGCAAAACACCTCAGGCTTATGATTGCGACAACACGTCCAACTGCTGTAGACTTCTGGCTAACGTCACCACCCTTACAGAAAGGTTGTTGGAAGAACCAAAATACTCAGTAAGTATTTTGTTCCCTTCGTAGTGCAATCTGGTCACCTTTCTTCCTCAGTAAGCAAGCAAGCGAAGAACCTTTAATCTAATGTTCTGATTAGCAAATAGATTTGAAGCAGTCTCTGAGCAGCTAATCAGAAGTGGAACACCATCCTAAATATCACTCGTGAAGTATGGATGTGTGTTCTTAAAAATATATAGCCCTAATTATATTGTATATACTTTCTCTCTCTAAAATATTAATTTTCCAGGGCGTCCTTGTAGAGAAAATATGAATACATATATATCGGCAAGGAAGTTGTAATTCTACTTGGAAAAGAAGTTGAATACCAAAATAGAACTTTCCTAGAAGTTTCAAACCCAATAGGAATTAGAATTTCTGTCAAAATTTGTTTCCTATTTGGAACAGGCTAAGTGGGACCGGTGCCAAATAAATAGGACCGGTGGAACTTTTGTAAAACCTGCAGAAACTAAATTGCCAAGACAAGTTGGACCGGTCTTAAATATTGGGGACTGGTCCTACTTTGAAAAAATCCTAAATTTTGTATTTAAACCCTGGTTTTTCAAAATAGGCTCGGAACTAAAAAGTGCAGAGTGTCCTCACCATACTTACCAGTACTATATAGTGTTCTAACTGATTTGTCGGCTTCCATGCACTTGAGTGTCAGCTCGAAGATGTCGATGATCGATACAAAGAATAATTCAAAAATTACAACTCGATCAATCAGGTTTTGCTCATCGAAATATGCCAATTTCAAATTCATATCTCACAAAAATTTCTCAATTAAATATGATCAAATTACATCTTTAGTTACCGGATAGATTGAATTTGTCTCTAATGTACCAGCTATACTATTTTTGCTACTTTGTTTGACAGGTCAGAGAAGGCTTTAGGGCCAAAAGTATCGAATCATGGCCTAACAATAGTGGCTAAAAACATAACCTTTATGATGAACCTTTTAATTTTGTAAGTACGTACATGCTCATTTTCTTTTGAAAGATGATATTATCCTACTCTTTAGACATATAGAACCATTTTTCATCCATGTGAACATGGTTAAACATATTGCATAAATTTGGCATGTTATCTAGATTACAGGGCTCAAGCATTGACAAACAAAACATTAGCTTTGTTTTGTTATTATTTTCAACTAAATATGGCTTTAAGGTATTTGAATATGGCCTAATAAAACCATATTTCATTTTTCTATTTAACATCAATTTAGCAACTTGCATAGCAAACGAAAAAGATTGAATGCTCATACGTTGTCGGAGAGGGATTTCTGATACTTTACTGAGATTAGCTTGCACCTACTTGTAACTAATTCTCTTTGGCTTTTTGTTGGATACATTAATTGCAGACTCAGTTGATAAATTTTTCATTGCCTGCTACTAAATTCGACGAGTTGTTCTGGTACAAATAGAGAACATATTAGTCGTGGCATTTATGATACCCTTTTTTTAATTTTTCATTTTCACATTACATTAGTAGAATTTTGGCAACTACAAAACGTTCTTGGTTGGTTAATTCTTTCTTTGATTTGTGTTGAATAAAGTTGTTGTAGACCAAAAAATCCCCCAGTTATTCGCAATGGGCCGTGTGGGCCTACTAAAGCACAAGTAGGCTGGACCCAAGAAAGATTAAGCCCAAGCTCAGAAGATAAGTCAATCAGGCCCCAAAGGAACATTTTAAAAGAAAAGAATGATCTGAGCCTCCTAAAGAAGGCTAAATAGCCCAGCTTAGACATCAATCCAAGTTCAATTAGAAATACAAATACTTGAGGAAAAAGAAAGTTGTAAATAAAGAAATAAAAGGATTCAAGTTTCAAACTTGTATAAATAGAGAAAAATATTAGTGAGAAATGGTTCCTTTTTCTTGAATAAGATATAATATTCTTGAATCTTTGGGTGTGTGCAATAGATTAATTGGTTGAAATTAGGCAAGCAGTATTTTTTGTACCAACATTTTGGCGCCGTCTATGTGAAATGTTCTATCATTTTTCCTTTAAAGCTTGAAAAATCCATTGTCATGGTGGATACATGAAGAAACACTTACGACATGGCGGATTTGGGTAGACCCCTTAGGAATCAAAGGGAGGTGCTGCCTATACAGCCGAACATCCAGATGTCGCCAGTACAGGTGAATGTTTAACAAATGATCCAGTAGAATGAGATTCTGCACCAAGAGATCGCTAACCTTCAGGTGAGGGTGGAACGCGCCGAAAGTACGAGAGACCTTGGACGTCAATGGATCGAAGGAGCTGGTTCGAGTAACCATTCATTGAGTGTGTCCCATTACAACCATCCCGTAAAAGGTGATCCACAACTTGACCAAGTCAATGATGATCAGATCAATCCCACACAGTTTTAACTAGAGTGGAGAGCCCAGATGCAATGTGAGATCGATGAATTAAAGGGTAACAGATCTTGCTATCCAGCCGACCAAGCATTCGCAACCAGCAGGCTAATTGAGTCTTCTTTCATAGAATAGTCAGAATTGAAAAACCAAGAAGATTTACCTTGCCTACATTCGTTACCTTCGACAGAAGAACAGATCCTGTAGAATACATCTATCAGTACCAATAGAAGATGATTATAGATAAAAAGAACGATGCACTCATGTGCAAAATCTTTCCATCCAGCCTGTCGGGACCGGCATTATTATGGTTTAAACAATAACCACCTCGCTAAATCTTGAACTTCTCAAAGCTTTACGAGCTGTTCGTCGCTCAATATGCTGACAATCAAGAATGAAAGAAGACCTTCTCCTCGTTGTTCACCATAAGACAGGTTAAGGGAGAAATCTCGAAATCCTTCTTGACCCACTTTAATTTGGAGATGTCAATGATATACCAATGCGATTAAATTACGATGGTAGAAGCTTTCAAAATATCAGTACTACTTAAGGAGGGCTTTCACAGATCTTTGGTGAAAAATGCTCCAAGAAATATTGGTGAGCTAAACTTCCGGGCTCAGAAGTACCTAAGAATAAAAGAGGATGAAGCTGCCAGGAAATAACGATCAACATTAATCATTGTGGGACAACAGACGAAGAGCTAGATTGCTAAGGGTAAGCCACATCGAGTTACTTCGTCATCTGTGCGAAGGGAAGATCATTCCATTAAAAGTATCACTGACCAGGATTTATTATGAAAACAAAAGCAAATCGGTTTTTTGTCTACCTTCATTTATTTGGCAAACATTAGAGCAAAGGGATAAAAACAAGCATTGTTCACTCCATAGTGACTTTAGCCACACTACTAATGAATGTAGAAGTTTAAGACAACAAGTGCAAGCTCTGATCACCAAGGTGGCCTATCAGAGTATATATTTCATGAAAGGTAAGCCAAACCATCCGATCAGCCTCAACAAAAGCCAAACTAGTAGTAGAACCTTACTCATGTTTGAATCATTAACGTTATTCATGGTCGACCAACATCAGATTAGGAAAGTGAATCAGAAAAGAGATCACACCTAAGGAGTGCCCAGAAGACGCAAAGGATTAGGGAGGTTCACTTGGTGTATAATCGTTCAGCTAAAGTATCAACCATCTTCATAGACGAAGACATAAGCAAGATCTAAACACCCCACGAAGATCTGCTGGTAATTAGTCTCATTATATCCAATTTTGAAATAAATAGGGTCTTGGTTGATACGGGAAGTAGCGCAAATGTTCTGCCTATAGGGCCTAGGGGTAAAATGTATTAAGCCAATGACTGAACCATTGATAGGGTTTGATAGAAGTCAGGTCATCCCAACTGGGGTAGTAGAACTCCTGGTAACAACATCGGCCATAAATTTGACAGAATCCTTTATTGTTGACGATTTCAACTCTTCATACAATATGATAATATGAAGGGGTTGGATACACCGAATGCAAGGAATTCCGTTAACACTGCACCAACTAATGGGTTGTATAACACCAAATGGAAGAGATACAGTCAATATCCTAAGAGACCAAGTGGCTGCTAAAATATGCTATGCTCTTGCGCTAAAAGGAAAGATGGTGAAAGATGATCGGAGTAACAATTATAGAAATCTTTGCCAAAAAGCATTCTAGAAAAGTAAGAGAAAGATAAGCTAACTAAAGAGCCACTTGAAATAGTCAAGATCATCCTTGGTAAAGATCTTACAAATCGTGGGACTTTTTTGGGTAAAGAAGAAAGAACGCAGTTGATACAATTGCTAAAAGAAAACACAGATCTCTTCGCATGGTACCATGCAAACATGCCAAGAATTGATCCTTCAGTATCATGCCATGTGCTTAATGTCAACCCAAACCATCCACCTGTTAAGCAAAGGCAGAGATGATTCACTCCAAAAAATAATCAAATCATAGCAGCAGAGGTAGATTGACTTCTCCAGGCTAGTTTTATCAAAGAAGTGGAATTTCTGGATTGGCTCTCTAACATGGTAGTAGTGCAAAAAAGAATGGTAAGTGATGGATCTGTATAGATTTCACCAACTTGAATAAAGCTTGCCCCAATGACAGTTTTCCTCTTCCAAAGACCGATCAGATGGTTAACGCCACAACTGGTTATGAACGATTAACGTTCTTCGATGCATACTTTAGATGCAACCAAATTCTGATGAATCCTAATGATGAAGAAAAAATATCTTTTATCACTGGGAAGGGAATCTATTGCTATGAGGTGATGTCGTTCAGACTTAAGAACACCGGTGCAACCTACCAATGCCTAATCAACCAAGTTTTCAAAAAATTGATGGCTAAAAGATCAAATCATACATAGATGACATGGTGGTAAAAATTCTTAGAAAGGAAAATCACATGAAACATCTACATGAGGTTTTTGACACTTTACAAAACCATTACATGAAGCTAAACCCCTTAAAATGTTCCTTTGGGGTTTTTTCAGGGCAATTATTGGGGTACATAGTTAACTGAATGGGAATAGAAGCAAGTTTGGTCTAGGTGAAAGCTCTCTTTCAGAATGAGGAACCAAAGACTCACAGAGATATCCAGATCCTAACAGGACGTATTGCTACTTTAAGTAGGTTTATCTCTTGGCGTTCTAACAAATGCAAACCCTTTTTTGACATTATCAGAATGAGGGGTAAAAGAGTATGGGGAATCGAATAGAATGAGGCTTTGGCAAAGCTCAAACAATATTTGGTCCAATTACCAATGCTTTCAGCGCCTAATGCTGGAGAGCCTTTGTATTTATACTTTGTGGTATCCCGAATAGCCACAAGTGCAATTCTGATTAGAGAATTCGATAAAAAGTAACACTCAGTGTTCTACTCAAGCAAAATTATGACCGAGGCCAAATAGAGGTACTCAAATATTAAGATTATACTAGCCCTAATCCAAGCAAAAAGGAAGCTGAGGCATTATTTTGAAGCTCATCCAATGCTATCCTGACCAAATTCCTAGTTAGAGCGATTCTTTGCAAGTCTGATCAGTTAGGAAGAATTACCAAATGGGTAATTGAGTTGGGAGCCTATGACATAATTTATGAGCCTCAGACTGCAATAGAGGGACATCAGAAACCTCAACTCAACCTGAATGGAAGCTTTATATCGATGGGTCATCGGTATAGAAATTCAAACTCTTGACAGAATTGCTCTACAACAAGCGATCCATCTAGAGTTTCCGACATCAAATAATAAAGCTGAGTACAAAGCTTTGATGGCAGGACTGAGGCAAGCAAAGACACTCCAGGTAAAAAATTTGTAAGTTTTTAGTTACTTGCAACTAATTATGCGAAAGGTTAGTGGAAAATATTTTCCAAAAGATGATTGCATGAAAGTTTACAGAGACTTAGTAGGGAGAGAACTCAGGGAATTCGATCAAATCAATATTTTCAAAATTTTAAGAGAGCAAAACTTGGAAGCTGACAAACTAGCATGTTCGACTTCAGTAGCTCGATTTGATCGACACCTTGGAAGTGCCTATCAGTCATGCTTGGAAAGAAATATTGGTTTTACAGACAGAACCCAATTGGATAGATCCTATAAAAGTCTATCTCATCAACTTGATTTTACCAACCTCAAAAGAAAAAACAAGGAAGATTAGGATGAATTCATCAAGGTATGCCATGATTGGTGGACATCTTTATAGAAGGTCATTTTCAGGACTATACCTAAGGTGTGTTGGACCTTTAGAAGTAAAAGAAATACTCTCCAGAATCCATGGGGGTGTATTTGGAAACTATTAAAGAGGAAGATTGTTGGGCCACAAGGCCATCACTCAGGGGTATTTCTGGCCATACATGGCCCAAGACGCCGAAGAATATACTAGAAGATGTGACAAATGCCAGCGACTTGCAAAGATACCCCATCAGCCCCCCGAGGATATAACCACCATGGCTAGCCCTTGGCCATTTGTAAAATGGGGAATTGATTCAGTTGAACCGCTCCCTAAAGCCACCAACAACAAGAAGTATGTTCTGTTAGCTACAGATTATTTCACAAAACGGGTTGATGCGGAAGCCTATGTAACAATCTCTCATGTGCAAGTAAGAAGGTTCATCTGGAGTAACATTATCTATCGGTTCATTTTCTAGAATCCATCATCATGGACAATGCCAAAAACTTTGACAATCGACCGATACAAAGGTTTTTCAGAGAATATAGGATCAACTAAATTTTTTTCTCGAGATCGTATCCACAAGGGAATGGCCAAGTAAAAATAACCAATAGGACCATATCTGAATACATTCGAAAAAAATTAGAACCTCGGAAGGGTAAGTGGCTGGATGAGCTGCCCAAAGTGCTTTGAGCCTACTGAATGAGGCCCAGGCGACCAACGGGAGAAAGTGCATTATGTCTGGCCTATGGATCCAAAGTAGTGAGATCAACTGAGCTGTTTACCAAAATGATCAAATCAAAAGTGTTGGAGAAGGGGCATAATGATTAACAACTAGAATAGAACCTAGATTTGTTAGAAGAAAGAAGGGAGGCAGCTCAGATTAGACTAGCATCATATTAGAAGATGGTCAAAAATAGTTATAACAGAAAGGTGAAACACCGAGTTTTTGGTGTGGGAGACTGGGTATTAAGAAAAGTTATTAACAACGAAAAAGAACTTAATGTTGGAAAGTTTGGATCAAATTGGGAAGGTCCATATGAAGTCATCGAAGTGATTGAAAATGGTGCATACAAGCTTCGCAAAGTTAGTGACACTGAGTCAATTCGCAAGCCTTGGAATGCAACCCATTTAAAGAGGTATTATGTTTAAAATTCAGTATATTAGAATTAGATTCTTCTTTTTTGACAATATAGCTCTTGCTTTATCTGATAATAGAGAAGTTCCTCAATATAAAGAGCCTTTTCTAAATATTTCACTGTCAAAAAGAAAAATGGACGTGGTCCCACATTGAGAAAAAAGTTCCATACTTTGTAATAAATAAATAGTAAAATCAAACTCAAAAGTTGTGGCAAGGCTTGGGCACTACGTGAGAAGATATGTGCAGTGCCAATGTCTTGCCGATTTTTTACTTTTGAAATGGTCAATCACTGAAGTGATTGGAAATGGGGCATATAGGCTTTACAGAGTTAACAATAACAAGTTTATTCGCAAGGCTTGGAATTCAGTTCATTTGAAGAGATAATATGCTTAAACTCAGTATATTAAAGCTTAGAGTTTAAATTTTGGCAATATAGCCTTCACTTTGTCTATATAATAGGGAAGTGTTATTAAGATTTATGCCAAGATTGGCCTAAAAAATAATGAGAGTCCCCTTTAAAGCATTCATTATCAAAAGGTGGAATGAGCATGGTCCCACATTGGGAAAAAAATTTCGTGCTTTATTATAAATAAAGAGTAAAGTCAAAGTCAAAAGTCATGGTAAGGCATGGGCATTGCGCAAGAAGATATGAGCAATGCCAATGTCTTGCCGGGCTTTTTAATTTACGAAATAGTCAAATGCCCATAAAAAGATCATTCAAAGAAGCACCTGGCATTATAAGTCGATCGCTTAAAAATAAAGCTAAGTGCCAATTGCTTAAAAAAAGAAAAAAAAGCTGCTGACATTACAATCCGATCGCTTAAAAATAAAGTTAAGGCATCAAGAGCCAATTGCTTACAAAAAAAAAAAGCAACTGACATTATAAGCCGATCACTTAAAAATAACGCTAAGGCATCAAGAGCCGATTACTTGCAAAAAAAAGAAGCAGCTGACATTACAAACCGATCGCTTAAAAATAAAGCTAAGGCATCAACAATTGATCGCATACAAAAAAAGAATCAGTTGGAATTTCAAGCCGATTGCTTAAAAATAAAGCTAATGCATCAAGAACCGATCACTTAAAAAAAAAAAGAAGTAGTTGATTACAAGCCGATCACTTAAAAATAAAGCTAAGGCATTAAGAGCCGATCGCTTACAAAAAAAGAAGAAGAAAGAAGTAGTTGACATTACAAAAATAAAGCTAAGGCATCAAGAGCTAATTGCTTACAAAAAAAAAAAGCAGTTGACATTACAAGCTGATCGTTTAAAAATAAAGGTAAGGCCTCAAGAGCCAATCACTCACAAAAAATCAACTGGCATTCTAAGCCGATCGCTTAAAACTAAAACTAAGGCATCACGTGCCAATTGCTTAAAACTCAGGTCTTAAGGTCACTCAGTAAACCAAAGCTAAGGCATCATGCACTGATCGCTGATTGTTCACAAAAGTTAAAATCCTAAGGACGAACAAAACCAGGATAAAGTTTTTTACGATGAACGATTATTGAGTTAGGCCAGGGCCAAAGTTACCAAAAGTTTATCTATTTTTATGATATTTATGGAATGTCAATTGCTTAAGTTTAACAAAGTCAACACAAAATGATCGAAAGATTAAAAAACAAAAGCTTGATATTCATTAAACATTGATTACAAAAAGAAAGGAAAGGGTACAATTGTCCCTTAAAGCTCTAAATGAGCATTACAAAAAAAAAAAGAGGAGTCAGTCTCTGGTTGTTGCCCCATCTTCCTTTTTGAAGTCCTGACCAAAGGAGTCAACTATCTCGGTGCCCTTCCTAGTTTGCACAGGTACTCTTGGAGTGATCTGATCAGATAGAAGAGGATAAGAAGGAGTAGTAACAGGAGTGGCAGGGGCTGAAGTTGAGTAAGAACTCTTAAGGAAATCAGCGAATTTCTTCTCTACATCCCCAGCTTCAGGGATGCTGTAGGCTTTGAATGGTTCAATCACCTGATCGACATCAAAGTCATCAAGATCTTGGTAGTCTCATTCAGCCTCAGGCTTCTTGCTTTGTTCGAAGCCATACTTAAAGCCATCAAGGTTTTCTAGAGTTAAAATTTTCAAGAAGCATTAATACGTGTCAAGTACGCTAGACTTACAAACTTGAAGAAGGGCGTGAACTTCAGTAGCCTTTTGTTCAGGCTCCAGCGTCCTCTGTTCAAAATGAACAATTTCCTTTTGCTTTTTGATAAGATATTTTTTGAGAGACTTCACTTTGCTCTCAAGTTTTTTTATCTTACTCCCCTTCAGCCGCTCAACCTCTAGAGCTTTGCAAAATGAAATAGTCATGTATGCGCTTTGCATTTCCACAGGTTAAACAAAGGTGAGAAAAGAAGAAAGTAAGAAAGACAAGAACAAAGTAAAAATAGAATGAACCTCCATGATATGAAGAAGAGCATTCACCAGAAGTTCATCCCTGTTAACTCCTCGCTGGTAGAGCTTATCACGAGGAGGCCAAATCCCCTGGGCCAATGTCCCTAGAACATCATGGTTAAGGGCAGCACAGTCCCTCACCATTATGAGTTTAGAATCCACCATTCGATTACGCCAACAAATAGCTCATCAGCAGCATTGCCGGCAGGATCAACTAGGATCAAAGCTGAAGAGAAAGAGTTCTGTCCCTTCATGGCGTCTGCCATCATCTTTTGATGAAGGGGCGGCTCTAGTAGAAGATCTATTTTGGGGAGAAGTAGCAGCCGCAGACTTACTACAAGAAAAAAGGCTTTTTACGGCGGGCAAAAATGAATTTTACCACAGGTTTGGCCCGTCGTGGTATCCAGGTCGTAGTTGCTAACAGACTTTCTACCACGGGCTAAGCCCGTGCTAGAAATTCCGTGTTCTACCACGGACTCAGCCCATGGTAGAAAGTATGTATTCTACCACGGGCTGAGCCCGTGGTAGAAAGTCTTTTTTGGTACTGTTGAAAAAAGTTTCTACCACGGGTTTGGCCCGTGGTTGAAATTCTATATTCTACCACGGGCTGAGCTCATGGTGAAAAGTATTTTTTACCACGAGATAAGCCTGTGGTTAAAAGTTTATAATTTTTAAAAAAAATTATATGCATGGATCATTGTTTCTAACACAAAAACTACATGTACAACAAAAATCATTCATCTTCAATTACACCAATACACAACAAGACTACACCCAAAGTCATATATATTCACACCAAGCCTTGCAAAGCCAAATACTACAAATAAGTATGTCACATGACCATATTGTCCAAAACACCAAAATTTGTGCATGCCTCTTATTCCACCAATACACAACTCCCAAGCTTGTTCAACTTAATTGCATTTGCTAAATATATATAAGATGAAATAACATTAAAAATGGTAAAATTGCATACCAATAGTAATCCTACCAATCACAAATAAATATATTAATCCCAAACTTCTTTTACATTCAAAGGGCTAGTTCTGATACATATCTATTCAAAGAAGAAAAAAAGTCTCAATACTAACACAAGTAAAGTTATAGATATATGATTGCTTACCAATAACATTCCTATCAACCGAAACATTAAGCTATATCAAAATTTATATTAAAAAAATTGAAACACTTTGCTTAAATATCTGTCCAAAAGTTAGTCATTGTCTAAAATATCTGATCAGTCTTCAAAAAAGATATATGTCCAAAAGTTGGCTAAAATAAACCTGCTTTATAAAACATTCTCAATCAAAACCAATATTTATTCTAATAATCAGTTCAATTTAAACTCTAAGTACACTAATAAAATATTCCATATTTAAACAAATGGTTTAAGAGTACTTCATGTCATGTAATGCATGTATATTATATGTTGTATTTTCATATTATTATACTACGTGGATTCATCATTGAATTTTTTTTGGTTTCATTTTGGGTGTGTGTGTGTTCTGATGTCACTAAGCAAGTATGTATATTAAATTAAACCCGAAGCATATAAATTACAAGGGGCATTCCTCAGGTAAAACCATAAAAAAAAAACCATCTCAGTGCCATTTTAAGATGAAACTAAAAATAAAACACAAATCCAATGAAAATTAAAACAATGGGAGATTTCAATGCTATACCCAAAAAAAGAGAGGAACTGCTACATGCATTGAGAATAGTAGAGATATGACAAAGCAAAGGAATTGGGCTATAACTTCTTATGCTTGTCTTTGAGCTAACTAGCTGGAACTATGTTGGTATGGGGAGACATTAATAGATTTTTTTATAACCTCAACCTCATTCTTTGTGGGGCAATTGGATCCAAGACTTTAAAATTAAAAAAAAAATGAGGTGGTAAATAAACCACCATAGCTAGAAAGACATAAAATGGGGAATGGTTATTCTCAATTCTTTGCAATTATAATGGTTAATTTCTACATATTGACTATCATAATTTTCAGCAATGTAATGTTACATTCTCTTTGTTGCATCTTAACTTTTACAACAATATTATGTTAAGCTGATGTATCTATGAATTGAAAATTTGAGATTGTTGACTCAATAATTGCTTTATTTACTCCATATACTTCTGAAGATGCCTTAAATACTATAGAATCTCTAATCCTTTTCTTTAGTGGGATTGTCTTGTAGACTGCAACATTAAATTCTGATTTTCAACTAATTTCACATAACACTAATTACCTCTTCTGATTTTCTCCTTTAAAAGATTTCCTTTCCATTTCATCTCATGGTACAAGCATTTTGATACCTGTAAAATATAAATTGTAATTGGTATAATATTAATTAAAATTGTTACATGTTGATCATTTTGCTATTCTAAATTAAAAGAATTTAACCAGCACTTAGTTTTAGTTTTAGTAAGTTTTCATCATTCGTTTTAAAGTATGGTCTAGCTTTTTTAATCTCATATGTTGTATCGTCAACTCAACTCAACTGGACAAAGTCTGATCACAACTCAGCAAAGTTTAATTGATAAACAAATAAAGAAAAAAAAACCAGCAAAACAGCAAAGCTAGTAGCATATGACATCATGCGACTTTGATATACTCTCCCAGCTTATGTAGGATGACAAACATTACCTTAGTACTTTAAGTAATCTTTCAAAAAATTAATCATGTGATGGAAGACATGTGACTTTGATATACACTTCTAGGCTCCCACTCCCAGCTCCAGCAGGATGACAAGGATTACCTTAGTACTTTAATTAATCTTTCTAAAACTTAAGCATATATATATATATATATATATATATATATATATATATATATATATATATAAGATACCCTTAAGATAGTAATCAAGAAATTCAAGTAAAGATATAATAACAAAAATAAGTTTGATAGTTTCAGCTACCATTCATCAAGGATGTTAATCACCACAAACAGCAGCTACTAACTTTTCCTTGTATCAATTTTTTTCTTTTATTAATTTAGTAGAATATACCCAAAGAGTAACAATGGTTTATAATATGGAAAGCTAAAGGAGATAAGATTAACGATCAGAAAAAACTGAGGTGGATATAAGGAAGAGTTATATATGCCATATGCCTAAACAACCATTATAAGCCATTTTTTGCAGTTTCACTAATGTAGTTTCACTAATTCTTATGAGAGCTAAAACCAAATAGGCCATTAAATGTAGCTGAAAAAGAAATCCTGAATACTTGTTATTAGTAAAGAGAGGAGAATTTTTTCAGCAAGGTTAATGCAATCTCTTTTCCACGGTCAATAAGAGTTCAATTAATACAATATATATATATCCTTTAACAACTTAGAATTCACCAATTAATTATATGATAGAAGGAGGAGAGTCTTATCCATCACCATTAACATTAACAGTTGAACAGAATACCCAATTTAGGTCTTTGTGAACAAGACGCTGATCAAAGCCAAAGAGCTCAAGTAAGAACACCAAAAAAATTAATTCAGAATCAACCAAGCTTAATCATTACTCTATCCAATCATGGTATAAGAGGAAGCAAAGCATATACCAAAAGTAACAATACTTACTTAAGATCAAGATACCTTGGAGTGCTAGTAGTTGTTACATAAGTTCCACCTTGAGGTGGAAAAACTCAAGACAATCCAAAATTAGAAAACTTGGCTTCAAAATTTTCATTCAGTAAGATATTGGTGGACTTCACATCTCTGTGAATTATTGGTGGCTTACAACCATGATGCAGATACTCCAGACCTTTAATTGAAGTCTTCATTAAGTAGTAACTACACTTGCAGCTAATAGAAAATAAGAAGTGAAAGAAAAAATTGCATTTCTTCTCAATTCTTACTAACCTTGTGCCGCATCAAGTGGTATTCCAAGCCTCTTTAGTCTTCCCAACTCAAAACAATTGAGTTTTTGAATTAGGTATCAATCTAAATATTAGGAAGCTCAGTCATATGTTTAAATGAAGAAATTGTCCAATGAAATTTAGGAGGAGAAAAATTTGTAGTTCTTGTTGATGCAGAGACTATATATATCAAATGGGTGGATAGTCCACAGCTCGATTAGTACAGTTATGATAAATATAATTATAGATACATCCAAAACCTAGAAGAGAACTTACAGCTCAAAAGTTTATTAGAAGCAACAAAATCTAACACCCATGTGGGTTTCACTACTGGGAGCTCACCACTAAATGACCTAAATATATACATATATATATATATACATATATATATATATCAACCACAAGAATTATAGAAATGAAAAAATTCCATGTAATCAATTCCGATAAGAATGTTTAATCTTTCACTCATTTATCAACCTGGAAAATCACAAATTAGTGGTGGATCTCTCTAAGTCTTTTGATCAGTCAGCATCAATAACACATAATGTGTTTCAGGTTCTGGAACCAGAGGGAGAAACTGCTACAGGGTCAAATCATGCCGAAAATGGAGAGCAAATGACTGATTCAATCAGCCAATCCAATTCATTTTGCTCCAATCCTGAACCATTAATAAAGAAAAAGAAGAAAAAGAAGAATGCTGTCCATGGTTATGCTAGGTTGTCAAAGAAGGCAAGCAATGTTAATGTCAGCGCTTTCAAAGGGCTTACACGTTTGAAGGGAAACATCACCCACCATCCCAAATGACTAAAATTGCAGCTTGGAATGTGAGGGGATTGAATCACCCCTCCAGGCAGGTTGATGTTAAGAAGTTTTTATTTGACAATAAAGTTGATTTGTTTGCAGCATTGGAAACTAGGATCTGCATACAGAATGTGGACTCCATTCATAGGCAAATTGCAGGTCATTGAAAGCTCATCCACAACTATAATCACTCTCCCCTAGGAAAGATATGGTTGATGTGGAATCCAATGAAGGTCAGTATTATTCTAGAACATGATAGCAGCCAAGCAATGCATTGCTCAGTTACTCTGTTGGATTGCTCTACTGAATTCAAATGTAGTTTCATTTATGGGGCCAATACACTATGTGCCAGGAAAGCCTTGTGGACAGAAATTACCCAACAATCCAACATTTTCTCCAATCAGCCATGGATATTACTTGGTGATTTCAATGCCATTTGCTGTATTTCAGAAAAATTTGGGGGTTCAGGTAAATGGACTAGTACCATTACTAATTTTAAGGACTGTTTACACAATGCAAGCCTTGATGATTTGAGATATACATGAATTTTCTTCACCTGGAATAACAAAAGCCCAGGTATTGCAAATATTGTAAGAAAATTGGACAGGTCGCTTATTAATGGTCAATGGAACTAGAGGTTCCCTTTATCTAATTACTCATTTCTAACTCAGGGGGTTTCAGATCATAGTCCTATTCTTGTGAATCTAGGAAATCCCATGCCCAAAAAACAAATTCCTTTCAGATTCTTCAACACATGGGCTGACAGTTCACAATTTATGCCAGCTGTGGACAAGACCTGGAGCACTTTCATTGATGGAACGGCTATGTTTCAGGTGGTCAAGGAGCTTAAGTTGCTCAAATCTCTCTTGAAAGATATCTCCAAAAAACAATTCTCTAACATCTCCAACAAAGTCTCCAATGCTCAACAGAGGCTTTTTTCATGTCAAGAAAGATTGGACCTTGACCCTATGAATGACTCTCTAAGACACAAAGAGTCCTTGTTCTTAGCTGAATACAATCATCTCTCTAATATTGAAGAGCAAAATCTTAGACAAAAGTCAAGGATTAAATGGCTTCAAATGGGAGACTCCAACTCAGCTTACTTATTCAAATCTCTTGGTTCAAGAATCAATAGGAAAAAGATTATCCTTCTTACTGGCATTGGTGGTGTTCAGATTGAGGGTGATGGGCCTATAAAAGAAGAAATTTTGAGCCATTTTCATACTCTCCTGGGAGAAAATCCCCCTTCTTATCCAGGCATGTCAGTACTTAATCCATTTGTTACTAATTCAGTACCTTCACAATTTATTAAGTGCTTAACATCCATTCCTTCTGATCTTGAAATTGAAACTTGTTTTCTCTCTCTCAACAAAGATAAATCTCCTGGACCAGATGGCTTTAATGCCTTTTTCTTCCATAGGGCTTGGTCAATCATTGGTAAAAGCATTATCAAAGCTATTAGAGAGTTTTTCTAAAAAGGAAAACTCTTGAAAGAATTGAATTGCTGTTACATTGCTTTGGTTCCCAAAACCCCTAACCTTTCATCTCTTAATGAGTTTAGACCTATATCATGTTGTAACACAATATACAAATGCATTGCAAAGCTCATTGCTAACAAACTCAAGCTTACTCTTCCTTTTATTATTGAGCCCAGCCAAACTGCCTTTGTTTAGGGCAGAAATATTAGTGATAACATACTTTTGGCTCATGAGCTTTTTCTTGGATATCATCTCCCATCTTCTAGTCCTAGATGTGCCCTAAAAATTGACCTTAAAAAAGCCTTTGATTCAGTTGGCTGGGATTTCCTTTTTGATGCTATTCAACTATTTCAGTTCCCTCCATTATTTATACATTGGGTTAAAGCTTGTGTAACTTCTCCCTCCTTCTCAATTGCAATTAATGGAGAATTACATGGATTTTTCCAAGGGGTGAAAGGATTGAGGCAAGGAGATCCACTTTCTCTTTTCCTATTCACAATTGTCATGCAAGTCTTCTCAAACATTATTCAGAAAATAGTTGCTGATTGTCCAACCTTTAAATATCATGGAAAGTGTAAAAAGAGGTCAATTACACACCTTGCATTTGCAGATGACCTTTTATTATTCTCTCATGGTAATCTTGAATCTATCATAGTTCTCAAGAAGGCACTAGACCTATTTTCCATAATTTCAGGATTGGCTATCAACCAGTCCAAGAGCTTTATTTTCTTAGCAGGTGTTGATCCCTCCACAGAGCTTCTATTCAAAAATTTGCTAGGATTCAATAAGGGCAGCCTCCCTATTAAGCATTTAGGAGTTCCACTCATTTCAACAAGGCTTAAGGCAGTTGATTGCAAAGTTTTGGTTGATAAGATTACTAAAAGGGTTGATCACTGGACAAGCAAATTCTTATCCTATGGGGCCAGATTACAGCTAATTAAATCTATCCTAATTAGCACTCAATTGTACTGGTATTCAATGTTTTTGCTTCCTAAATCAGTTATATCAGATATTAACAAGGTATGTAGAAACTTCTTATGGACAGGATCCAACCTACAGAACAAAAAGGCCAAGGTTGCTTGGATCTCAATTTGCAAGCCTAAAGAGCTGGGGGGCTTAGGCATACCAAACATTGAATTGCTCAACAAGGCTGCTATCCTAAAAAACTTTGGCATGTTATTTCAAACAACAAGCAAAGTGTTTGAGTTCAATGGGCAAGAGAGTACCTGGTCAAAGGTAGATGCATTTGGGAGATCAACTGCCCTAGAAAATGCTCCTGGAGTTGGAAAAAGTTGTTGCAACTAAGAGCTCTAATCAAGCCCCTTCTCAGGATCAAAGTTGGTAGTGGACTGGACACATCCTTTTGGCATGCCAATTGGCTTGGTAACTGTTCTCTCTGTTCATGATTTAATGAACACGAAATCACAAACTCTGACATACCATTCAATGCCCTTTTGAGTTCTTATATTTTATCCCAAACTTGGACATTTCCTCCATCCATTGTTGCCTTGATTCCAGAACTTCGAACATTAGTACCTCCAGCTCCATCTCCATCCCCTGACTCATTCATTTGGCTTCCATCCCCAAATGGTAAGTTTTGTTTGAAGCATACTATGCTTATCCTATATCCACATTCTGAACCTGTTCCTTGGAATCACCTAGTATGAAATTCAATGTCTATTCCAAAACACAAATTCATCTTCTGGCTTGTTATTCTCAATAGACTCCCTACCTTAGATAGGTTTGCTTTAGGTTACCTCCACATCCCCAATATATGTGTTCTGTGCAGATCATCTTCTGAGTCAGTTGATCACTTATTTTTCAAATGTTCATTCTCGAGTCCAATTTGGGCATTCTTTCAAATACAATGTGGGTTTCATGTTGGAAATGTAAACTGGGATTCTTTAATTGCTTGGGCAAGTCATCACTGGAAACCAAAAAACTGCAGCAACTCCATCCAAAAACTAGCTTTCTCAGCCTCCGTCTACCACATATGGAATGAGAGGAACAGAAGAGTGCGTGAAGGAAAGAGCAGAGCACAAAGCTCAATTTGTGATCAAATCTATAACTGTATTAGAGAGCGGTTGTTCCCCCTTTCTGTGAAGACATGTTCAGCTTCAAGCTGAGCTCAAAGAGCATGGGACCTTCCAGATTCATTTCTCCGTCCACCTCCTCAACCGCCAGACTAAAACTCCATTCCTCAATCAATCCCTCTAATGGGTGCAGAAGATTGAAGTTTGTAAAGGCAACATGATGCAATATAGCCGTTGAAGATGGTTATTGATTTGAACTTGAATTGAGGGCTTAATCAATTGGGCTAGTCTAAGTCTATTGGGCTTGTTTTGTAATCCAGCTGCTGATTTAAATGTTTAGGTTGTGACCATATATATGGCTCTCAGCCTATCCCAATTTTTGGGCTCCTGTAATTACTCATACATATATATAATTGCTTAATCTTTCGAAAAAAAAAAGTAATGAAGTTTGCATATCCAACAAAGCAGTAATGAAGTGTGCATATCCAACAAATGGTTATATGTATGTACATCATGAATAGTGAAGTACATATTGTGTGTAAACTTTCCAGTATGACATGTATACCTAAAAGATGCCTTGTTAAGTTTCCATTAACCATATACTCATAGATGATTCCCATGTGGGTGCCTTCTCTACAGTACCCAACAAGCGAAGTTAAGTTTTTATGACGAACACTGGCAAGAAGGTCAGCATGCAATATGAAAAGGTTCATTAAATTCAATATTATATATTGATGAGCTCAAATTCCATATAGCATTTCATGTTATAGATATTTTTTATCATATAGTATTTTGAAATAGAGATAGTTCATTGGATATCATTATCCTATGGTGATCGGTGGCACACCACAGTGGAGACCAAATTTTTTTGAACACTCTATATAAAATATTAATTATAAAAATATATATAAAGAATTCCCCCTGCCCCCCCCCCCCCAAATTTTCTTTTCATATCCTTAGATCCGCCACAAATGGTGTTGGTGTAGAAAGATATTATAGGAGTTATGCAGCATACCTCTGCTTGAAGTTCTTTATACCCTTGAACTGATGAGGGAGCGAACATCTTTATGGCAACTTGAGAGCCACCTAAATAGCAATATGCAAAACTTCAGAGTATGTTAACTGTTGGTTCTTCACCTCAATGCACACATCTGTTTGGTTTGTTTCAGCATCCTCTTTTCTGACTATTGAGATTACATCAAAATCAATAAAAAAAATCAATTGAGAAGACATTTTATTATGAAAATTTGGATATTTATGTTTTAAATCTTGCAAGTTTTTAACTATATAACGATAATTGTTTTCACACCTCGTTTTCTCCTTTTAATAATGCACAAGGCAACCATTATTGCAAATAAGAGCAAACAAACTGCAGCTACGAATGCTACTATTGGAACAACGTTGCTCTTTTTCAAATATTTGTTTTGTTAACAGTATTTAAAAAATAGTGTAGAAAATATTCCACTTCTAAGAATAATCTTTTTGAGTTCTCTAAAAATTATTTTTTGTCATCTGAGTTCTTAAAACTTTCTTTAGAGGATTAAACCAAACAAATTCTTAATGATTTTCTTTGTCAAATAGATACAAAATAACAATTGAACATGTTCTATTTCTTATCATTGACCTATGGCATATGGATGTGAAAATTAAATATGAAATTATCATTAAAAATTAATGTTGGTGATTAAGGTTCATGGTTTTTGAGAAAAGAGAAAACCTCAATGACAGTGAGCCATTATTCGACCTTGAAACCAAATCTATTGGAACTGAACCTGTGAAGTTGTTTCTCTTCAAGTTTTTGTAGAAGAACAGTGAAAATGGATCCCTTTTTTTCATGCCAATAAATTTGCAATCTGATTACCGGATCTATGTAACTTAAAGGACTTTCAGGGAAGTCAGCTGAGAGAGAAAATTAGGCACCTCTCTAGTTAAGCTATTGTTTGACAAATCCCTCAAATAAGCATGACTTGAATTATCATTGGTTACTAAAATAAAATAAAATAAATAAAAACTTCTATTTATTCTTTCTATAACAAAATAACTAAACAAAAAATTTATTTATTTATTAAAAGTCCACATGTTATAATTAGTATTTGCTAGAAGAGACTTCATACTTATAAAGATTGTAACATCACTATATTCATATGATGCCCAACTAGAAAACAAAACTTAACTTTAAGTATGGTAAATGCTAATTACACTGCGACTTTATAATTTATATGATACCCAACTCATTTTTCCACTCACAACTTTAATCTAGAAAAAAAAATTCTATATAAATATATAGGAAATCAAAGCATCTCAAATTTAATACAAACACCCCATACAATTCCATTTCATGTCACCAAAACTATTTTTCAGTCTAGTGACATAAATTCACACAAAATTCTATGTAGTATATGGTTCCATTTTTTGCTTCTTTAAGTTCTGCATGTTTCTCACAACTTAAGAGATAATTAAAGAAAGAAAATGAATATCAACAACCTAGTTGCTATAATCCAAGCAGAAGCAAATTGAGATGCAAATTGAAAAAAAATACCTTCAAACATAATCCATGAGATTTCACTCAATTTTTGACCTCTACTGAGCAGAATACCCAATTTAGGTCTTTGTGAAGTACCTAATTTATTAAAATCATAATTTTCTATGACATTTACTCAGCAAATAAACAATGTAAACCAAAATATATAAGTCTGTCTGAAGTACCTTCCAACGCAGTCCTATATTTGTTCGGTTTTCTCGCACTTTAGGAGGAATTTCCTAGACTCAACCTCTTCGGATCTACACTGGAATTCAGAATCTTTCTTGTAAAGCATCAGTCTTTAGGGTTTGCGGCTTCGAAATCGCTAACACTCCTCACCGCTAACCACCTCGAAACCCTAACTTCAATTGAAGATGACAAATTTGACCTCCGATCATTCGAATATACACAGAAAATTGGATTATCAATGAGAACATAGTTTTGGGGGAATAGAAATAGATCTTGAGAAGCTCTTCGTCCAAAGAAGATAAGAGAGGAGAGTGTTAGAGAAGAAATTTAGATGTGTAATGAACCTAGAGGGAGGATCAAGAGAAAGAGTAAGAACTGAAATTTTGAAAGATAGTGTTGAGAGATAGAGCAAATGAGAGAGAGTGGGGGTCGTGGGAATTGAAAATAATTTCACCATGTTTCTCTAAAAAAAAAAAAAAACACACCTTCTACAACGGGCGTAGTGCGTGATAAAAATAAAACTTTCTACCACGGGCTTATTCCCATGGTGGAAAGTGACTTTCTACGATGGGCCCAAGTCGACCGTGGTGGAAAATTCTTTATATATCGGGCTACTTAGGCCCGCCGTAGAAAGTCACTTTCTACCACGGGCTACACGGGCTCGTCGTAGAAAGTCACTTTCCACCACGGGCTATATGGGCCCGCCGTAAAAAGCATGTCGTGGAAAGCTAAAATTCTTGTAGTGACTTTTGCTTGTCCTGCTTGGCCTTTGATTTTCTTTCACTATTTTTGGCCTTGAGTTGGCTAGAGGTAAAATATCCTCTCCTAGGTTTTGGTTCAGGCATCTCCATGTTTGAGTTTGAAGATTAGTTTGAATCAACGTACAAGGTAGAGGATTCAATCGAAGCCTTAGCACTTAGAGTTTGAAGTTTGATATAAGTCAAGAACTTCTTCCTTGAAGGACGAACGTTCCAGACGTTCTTCTTCAGGTATCTAATCCAATCGGCTGCATAGATAAAACAAATTTATATAAGAAAAATGATAGAGAAAGACAAGTTCTGAAGACTTTACTTGCCAGCGAAAGTGACAGAAGAGATCACAGCGTCACTGAACGCTTTGGGGATAGGGAAACACTGAAAAGACTTAATGCTCCAAGATCCCTTTACCAATATAAGTATTTCTTTCCACAACTTATTAGAAGTGGGGCCATCAACACAAATTTTCCTATCCTTGTTGGAAAACAGGTGATAATGGTTATCTTTGGACCTAACTCTGTGAATGGAATAACAAAACTGTAGGTCATTCAAATCTAAGTTCAGTTTATGAACACGGTTTAGAGAAAGCAAACAAGATACGATACGAAAGAAATTAGGGTTTAACTGAAGAGGTGCAAGCCCTAGTTTAAAAAGAACAAAGTTGTAGAATGGGTGAAGGAAAAATCTAAAGGTTTTTAGGTGAGAAGCCGAGAAAAGAACTTTGCCCTTTTCAACTCCTTCGCCTATGCTGTAATCAAAGTTTAAGGGGTAACCCTCAACCACAATGTCGCTGGGAATCAAACATTCCCCTTGAATTTTTTCAACATCGACTAATTGCCTAAGCACAGGAGCGGTATCCACACCCTAATTGGATGAGACTGCTTCTTCTGCAACGGTGATGGGTTAGGAGGTTTTGATTATTTGAAGGGATAAACTAGACATGGTAGTATCTCGATTATTAGAGAGGGTACGATCATTGTCACTTAGCAACATTTTAAAGGAAGAAAAGTATAGATAAAAGAATGAAAAACTTACCTGCGAAGCTGAACTGGTATTAAGAAACCCAAAGGAGATGAATCAAAGAGAGAAGACAAGTAGTTACAGAAGTCTGTGGCTAAAAAAATAACAAGATATCAAGACAAAAGGCATAAATGAAAAGAAGAAGGGTTAGTTACATACATTACCGCCATCGTTAGTACCTCAGAATTAATGAGTGTCCTCAAAGAAGCAAAAAGTTTAAGCTGGCGCCTCTAGGAATTCCCTCTAATCGAGCACATACTAAAAGGAATTGGGGGCAAAGTGTAGGAAAAAAATCCTCCAACTGTTCGCAATGGGCCGTGTGAGCATACTAAAGCACAAGCAGCTGGACCCAAGAAATATTAAGTCCAAGTTCAGAAGATAAGTCAATCAGGCTCCAAAGGAACATTTTAAAAGAAAAGAATTGGCCAGGCCTCCTAAAGAAGGCCAAATGGCCCAGCTTAGACATCAATCCAAGTTCAATTAGAAATACAAACACTTGAGGAAAAATAAAATAACAAATAAAGAAGCTTGAGTCCATTCAAGTTTCAAATTTGTAAAAATAGAGAAAAATATTAATAAGAAAGGGTCCTTTTTCCTTGAACAAAATATAATATTGTTGTATCTTTGGATGTGTATAATAAATTAATTAGTTGAAATTAGCCAACCAGTTTTTTTGTACCAATAGTTGTTCTCGGGTAGAGTTTCCATTTTAAATGAAAAGCTGAGTACTCTGGGAGTTAAAAAAGAAAGAACCATATTTAGGGAACAAGTTAAATGAATTTTTTAATTTTTCTTGAAAGTTCCACCATCACCGATTCAAAATAGAAATTTAAAGAGGGGAAAATCTGGAAATTCATTCAATGACCATGCAATAAAAAAAATGTTAAAAATCATTCTCTTAAAAAGTAAGAATTTTAAATGTGGGTATTTATTGAGGATAGAGGGAGTACTAGTTGTGATATATGATTTTGCACAATATCTTTTTGACTTGGTTAAGAGTAGTTAATGCGTGATGTATAACCACCATCTACCACCTAAATTTCAGCATAAATACATGAGAAGAGGTTGAAAAATGGTACGTCGACCGCATCAACATGCTATTTCATTTCATTATCTTAGCTTTATCCTAGTTTAGTTTTAGTCTTAGCCACAGTTTTAGCTTTCTCTAGCTCTAGACTTATCTTCGCATAGTTTTTACTTAGTTGAAAAATCATACTTGCAACTTGTACGCCTATATTTCTCTGAACCACAAGCTCGTAGCTACACGGATATATATATTTATATTATATATATAGCTATTATATTATATTACTATTGATTATAAATATAAAAAGGAACCACTTGTGGAGCACTGTAGATTATGCGCTCAATGTCCCACTCGCAACCATTAGCTCATTGGATTTATCCATTTTCCAAACTGCTCAATAATTATTGATGGAAATTTATGATTTCTAATTTTTTTTGTAAAGCCTCGAAAGCCATTCTCTCTCTCATGGTTAGTGTCCAATCAAATTGATTCTTAAGCCGTGCCAATCATTGGGTCAGCTGAATTTAATTAATTAAATGGTGGGCCACATATATGCAAAGGAAGCAGCCTGCAACACCCGGATTGGGAGCATCATGTGGGCAATTAATTAATTTGGATCATAGTTTTTGGACCCCATAACAATCCTTATAATATATCAACATGTGTATATAAATATGTATATGTTCCATTGGTAGAGAGGTCATGACTTGGACAGCTTTTTTTGGCTCAAGTGTAGAACACTATCACTGTACATTCCATCAGCAAATTTAACAAATGCATGCAATATAAGTGTAGAACTTTCTTATACATTTAGTATTTCTTTTCTCTTTGAATATATTACAAGAACACATCAATATCGTTAATGGAGCAAAATTAAACTTTAATTTATTTGGAAGCATGATCTGCCATTACATTGAAAATGATCCGCCATGTGTGTATATATATATATGTTCCATTGGTAGAGAGGTCATGACTTGGACAGCTTTTTTGGCTCAAATGTAGAACAATATCACTGGACATCAGCAAATTTAACAAATGCAGGCAATATATGTGTAGAACTTTCTTACATATATATATTTTTATATATATATATATACTATTTCTTTTCTCTTTGAATATATTACAAGAACACATCAATATCATTAATGGGGCCAAATTAAAGCTTAATTTGGAAGCTTGATCTGCCATTACATTGAAAATGATCTGCCGAGGACATCTCTAACTGGCTTGTGATTTGTTCAAATCTCTCCGATAAGAAGAAGTTCTGAAACCCTTTCAATTTTCGCGAAAACCTTACTTGGGTTGTGAAAATTGCCTTGACAGGTCTGTGATCAGACAATTTCGATTCACCTCTAGTGTATAGATGCTGCTTTAGCCCTTCTCCGAACCAAATTATCCGGTCACACCTAAGAAGAAAATCATTTTCATATGAATGAATCTCTCATCATCTACATATATATATATATATATATATAGAAAATTTTTACATAGGGATCACAAGTTATACCATGCAGGAGCGCGTTTCTTTTCGCCTTTTTTGCCTTCAACACCACCATAGTATTTATCAGAGTTAGGATAATATTTATAAGTAGGAGGAAATTTGATTGGCCCTTCATGCCAACCTTCAAATACTTGACCATCCATGAGCTCCATTTTTAGCTATTCATGAAAATTTCAATGCAAAGCTTAAGTAAAATTATAATTAATAATTAGCACTAATTATCTGATAAAAAACATTCTATAGTTTTTCATATATATATATATATATATATCTCCTTGTACCTGATCATTTTCCAGTAGCAAATTCCATTCTCCTTTGTCTACTAGTAATCGCGTCGCAGATTCTAGCAGGGAGATTCTATAGTTCAAGTCTCCGAGCAAAATTACCCGGCTGCACCAAGCCATGCAAACATAATTAGTTAATATAATCAAGATATTTAGTCTTAAAATAATGTAATTAATTATATTTCTTAATAAGCCCAAAGTAATTAATTTTTTTTGTCCCTCCCACAAAAACAAAAGTAATATTAAACTGTATAATTTAGAAGTCAACTTGTTTACTAGAAGAATTTTTTATAGTAGTAAATGGTGTACAAAGCAAAGAATCATCCTTTTCAGGTGGTTTAGCTACCCCAATTTAACTCATTTTAGAACCACATTATTCAGAAACATTCATCTATAACAACAAAAAATTAAATTAAAATTTCAAAAAGGTTTTATATTAACATAATCACAGAATGTTAATTTAATACGATTAGAGGTCTCAAATGACAACTTCAAATCTCATAAAAAATCAATAACTGTTTTTTATAAGTTAATAATTTGTTAAATATTATGTTCTATTCTCAAGATTTGTGGTTAACATTAATTAAGAAGCTAGATATCAAATTGATCATAAAGAGTAGATTTGGACATCTTCGAAAAATTAATCTAATTAGCATACTCGTGATCAAGAATTTTTCTGGGCAAATCAACTGAAGGGCCTCTTGGAAAGCTTGTCCGAGCAAATATTTCGGCTGCATTGGAGTTTCTGTACCTCTCATCCCCTTCTCTCCCACCTGATGCTAGATGACTGCACACAAAGCAGAAGCTTGTTTCATGTAACAAAAATCTAACAGACACTGAACCCTGCAAACCAAATTCAGAGAAAAAAAAAAAAGCTATAAGTTTTCTGAACAACTCATGTATATAAATAAATATATCTATATATGTATGTATGTATGTATATGTATATTTTATATAGATATGAAAATGACATTGAGAAAGTAGCAGGAACTTTTTGTTAAGATGTTGTACAAGTACAATTTTAATTTTTTGTGTTATCATTAATTTCTAATATAATTATTTTTCACCTTTCTGGAAAAATATAATTCTTTTTCAGTAAGAATATCATTACTAATATTATGTACAATATTATTACAAATATGTGTACAATATTATTACCTTCTTTTCTCTGTTTTTTTTTTGTTCTCCATATATACAATATTATTACCTTAATAGTAACAACATTGCAGGTGATAATGAAGACGATATACCTTATTTCCTAGACAACCCATGATGCCACAGCCAACACATGAAACACTTGGATTTCGAATATATGGACGAAGATCACTTCGAACCCAAACTGATATAAATATTCCAACCATTTGCTTACTAATGATACATCGGAATTCATGTGGAAGATTCATGGAATTTAGGATTGGCTTTCCGAGAATCGGAATTTGTGTGTCTTTTTGTTTCACTTCATTTCCTTCTTGGCTGCATGATTTCTTGTTTAGAGTTTTTCTAATCAAGGAGTTCCATTTCATGGTAATTCTACTATTCTCTGATCCAAGGACATTTGCTGCTCTTAGAGGTACCACTTCTTGAAACCTGTATGTTTAGAAATGATATAAACTTATCTATATCTATATATATATCATAAAAATTGAATTCTCACTCCTACACTTTTATTTAAATTTGGTCATATAATTTTGAGGTGTTAGAGTTTACCCGAAAACATAGATGTCACATGAAGTGTTGCATGTGTCTAGCAAATCCTCCATATTCAAATCATCCGTTGGTGCTACCCCGCCAACGTTCCAACTAGTGACAGAAACCCTTTAAAAAGAAAAAAATAAAAAATAAAAAATCTAAAGCACCTCTGTGTGTTATTGTGTAAATATAGAAAATAATTGGTTTTTAGCATGCATGGTTAATATATATATATATATATAGAGGCCAGTTAGGACAAATTAGTAATGAGCCATTTCTTACTTGTAATTGTGAGTCTCCACATGTTCATTGAAGATGGTCTTAGAGCTGGGATGTGCTTGATCATCTAGGCCTTGAAACTCTAGAAAAGTTTTTGGATTGCTCGGAAAATCTGCGACAAAATTGTTGCTACCCAATCTCTTTCTGAGGATCTTACTAGCTACCAATCTGGGCCACATGACCTAAAGAAACCATACATATAATTTTTACTTAGCCATGCAAACTATACATAATTTAAGATACATAGTAAAATGAAGAGATAGAGAGAGAGAGAGAGAGAGAGAGAGGTGCTCACTTCTCCTTGCTTTCTGGGCATGGTGATAGTGCAGAGTGGTGGTCCTGGTGGAGAAGAAGAAGGCTGCAAAAGAGAAGGATTGGAGAGAGAAAGGCCAAAGAGATAAAAAGAGAGTGGGAGAGATCATGCTGAAGAAGAGAGAAGTTGGCAATTAGTTGGAATGGAGGAAGCACTGGAGTGACGTGGATGATGATGGCTCTCTATATTTTTAGCTTGTGAGAGAGAAACCACAGAAAACATTGGTCTCTACAGCCCACACACACACACTCATATCTCTGTGCGTGTGTATAAATTTTCTATTTCTTGTGCTGATTAGAGGAAGTATTTTATGTTTAGAATAGAAATGTTCTGAGGTGGGCCGGTCTCTGATCCACAGCCTTTAATTTTTGTGTTTGTTGAGCTGATTAATTAAAATATATTATGTTTTGTATTTTTATTGTGTATTTAATTAAGGTGCTGCAAGTGGTTGGCCTGCAAGTGGATTGCTATTGGTTAATTAATGAACGGTACTAATCCAAGAACATTATTGTATGTCCTTATTTAACAAAAAAATAATTAACCACCACGGTGAGCGTTAACAACAGTAAGTCTCTTTCAGCATGCAAATGCAGGGCTTCTCTCATTGTCAGGATTCTCATATTACCAAAATGTAAAATGAGCTCACATTGTTGGTTGTAATTGCTATATATAGTGAATTGAACTTATTGCACCTTAGTCGATTTGAAATATATTCCGTGAGTACCTATAAACTTTTTCGATAAGTGTAGACCTTTCGCTAAGAGAGTGTGTGTGTGTGTATATAGAGAGAGAGAGAGAGAGAGAGAGAGAGAGGGGGGGGGGGGGGGGGGGGGGGGGTTGGGTTCGTTTGATCAGTGCTCATCATACTCAAACCAATTGCATAAAGGGAAGAGTGAGTAGAAGACAATTTCTCTCTCTCTTTTTTTTAATAGGTCTATCACACCCAGGCACTCAGTATTGTTCAGTTAGGTACTAAAATACCCAACATTTCATTTGGAAGGAAGACACTGTCTAATGCATTCTTGGAGATAAAAACGTAGAAATTGTAATAGTTGGTGCATGTACACACATATATAAGATAGTGTTGTCTATATTATAAATATATCCAATAAGAAGGGACAAGGACTTCCATGCAAGTTGGCTGCTGGACCATGTTACCGGGGACCATTAAATATTTTCGTACGTTGTGTGATCGATCCTTGACTTGCGCTAGCCTGTATTTAACCACGGTAGTTCACCATTTGACTTCTTAATCGTTGGCCTTGATATATATTTGTTAGAACCAGACCATTAAAAGTGGCTAAACCATAAATAATAATATGCGATAAAAAATAATATTTTAAAATAACATAATTAAAGAAATTATACATAATTTCAAATTAAAGTTTGGAGGCACTTAATTGCTTCTATCGCTTTTTCAAAATAGTTGAAACATTCTTTAGATGCAATTAGAATATCAAGATGGAGGCAATATATTTGAGATTCAACTAAGCCAGATTCAACAGTCCGTATATTCATAGAGTAGCACCCTCTAAGAATGCATGTATTCATCTTTGTCCAATCATTCGTCCAAAATAAAATATAATTTTGAAAAATTATATTCAAACATGTATATCAATATATATATATATATATATATATATATATATATATATATATATATATATATATATATATATATTAACACTAAAAGTTGAAACGTTCCCAGAATGGAATTCTTAAAATTCCATAATCTTGTTATCAAAAAACTAATTGGAATTGCAAAATTCCGTTGTTAAACCTTCACCCAAACATCTTTGGAATTCTTGAGTTTGACCGCCTAAAACTTCATCCGAATCTAGATTCTGGACTTGGTCACTTGAAACTGCGTCAGAGTCTCACCAGTGGCACTCACTCTTTCTCACTTGCTAGACTTGCTTTCCAACTCTTGGCACACTTAGGTCCTGTTTGACAGAACTTTTGCTTCAGCTTTTACGCAGAAGAAAAAGAGAAGCATAAGCTAAATGAGGACGTTGGTATCCACCAGCTTCCTTTAAACATTATTTTTGAACTCCAAAGCTCTTTAGTTTTACCAATCCAAACACTCTCCAAAATGACTTTTGAGCTTGAAAATCGAAAGTCGCTTTTCAAAAGTCAATCCAAATAGAGCCTTAAAATGGGCTCATCTTAAGCCCTTTTATAGCTTCCTTATTTATGGGTGATTAAATAACATATTTAACCAAACAACATAAGAGTCATTTTATAGGTGATTAAATAATAAACTTAATTACGCAAGCCCAAGAGTCACGAGTTACAAGTAACCAAACAATCACCTTATTCATTAGTGATTAAATAATATTTTTAATCATGCAACCTAACAATTATGATCATTTAATTTTGTAATCGATAAAGGGAGATGATAAGTCATAACTGAGAGTGTAAAGTATTTATAATTTTGAAACACGTCCAACAATCCCTTACTTGTTTCAAAATTTAGAAAAAATTTTATCGACGATTGGTAAGTTGTGTGCGTCAATAAATGTGTCTATTATATTGTTGTTTGAATTTTGTCTAGGTGTGGGTCGCGTTGTGACTCAATTTTGACTTGGAAAATGGATTTTGTGTAGCCTTAAGCCACCAAAGCCATGGGGGTTTGGGGGCAACGCCCCTGAAAAAAAATTTATGACTCACTTTTTGCTTACGGGTCTTGAACCCTGATCAGAACTCTCTTGTAACTTGGTATATAAGGGCATCTAGGGTTTGGAGTGAGATGGGAGAAAACACTGTAAACATCAGAAAGAGAGTGAGAGTTAGGGTTTGGGATTGAAACTTGTAATCTCTTGATTTTTGCATAGTAAAAACTTTCACCTAATCTTTGCTATGGACATAGGCACATTACTGAACCACATAAATTCTTGTGTTTTGTGTCTGGTGCTTGTTTCGCTTTCTTTCGTGTTTCGTGATTATGCTTGATTTGTGACCATTTTTCATAACAAACTAGTATCAGTGCTTTCAGTTTCAAGCTGGAATGTTGACCAAGTTTAGGAAAATTGAGAAGTTTAATGGCATGAATGACTTTAACTTGTGGCATGTTAGCGATATAGGATCGTAAGACCCTTAGGGATAAGAGGAGACAAACACACCTTTTCCACACAACCAAGGTCTCTACAATCCACCCTCCTTGGAGGCCCAACGTCCTCGTTAGCACACTTCCGGCTGGGTCTAGCTCTGATATTATTGTAACAACCCACTCCACCACATGGTATGATATTATCCGCTTTGGGCCTAATTCGCACTTTTTTCTCTTGGGTTTTACCCCCAAAGGCTTCATACTATTTGGAGAGAGCACATAACATATATGTCACATCTTCTTATTGTGGTGACCCTTGTGGGCGGGTGCAAGAGACACTGGGTGAGCGACCACACTGGCAGGCTACAGGGTGCTCAATCCCACATCACCTGGGTGTGGAGAAGGGGATGTGCTTATATGTAATGTGTTCTCTCCAAGTGGTACGAGGCCTTTTAGGGTGAAACCCAAGAACAAAACCGTGTGGGCTTAGGCCCAAAGCGAATAATATCATACCATGTGGTGGAGTGGGCTGTTACAAATGGTATTAGAGTTGGACCTAGCTGAAAGTGTGCCGACGGGGACGTCGGGCTTTCTAGGGGGGTGGATTGTGGTGACCCTTGTGGGCGGGTGTGATGTGGGCGGGTGCAAGAAACACGGGATGAATTATTACACTGGCAGGTTACAGGGTGCTCAATCCTACATTGCTTGGGTGTGGAGAAGGGGATGTGCTTATATGTAGTGTGTTGTCTCCAAATGGTATGAGGTGTTTTGGCATAAAATCCAAGAACAAAATCGTGTGAGCTTAGGCCCAAAGCGAAAAATATCATACCATGTGGTGGAGCGAACTGTTACACACAGTGTGATTCTGTTATGCCTGAGTAACGAGGTTTTGCGAGAAGTTTATGGAGAGGATACATCAGATGGGTTGTGGAACAAGTTGGAGTCCTATTATATGACGAAATCTCTTGCGAATCGCTTGTATCTAAAGAAGCGATTGTTCACTCTTCCGGTACAGGAAGGTTCATCTTTGAAAGACTATCTTGACGAGGTTAATACTCTCATCATAGATTTGAAGAATATTGATGTTAAAATAGAGGATGAGGATCAAACTATTATTCTGTTGTGTTCTCTACCACCCTCGTACGAGAACTTTGTCGATGCGATGATGTATAACAGAACTAATTTGTCTATGGAAGACTTGAAGGATACTTTAAATCTAAGGAATTGGGTAGAAGGGCATTTGAGGGCAATACAGAAAGTTTGGCAGAGGACTTGGTTGTTAGAGGGAGAACGAATCATCTAAGTCTAAGAACAAATCTAATGTGTTGAGATGCTTCACATGTCACAAAATTTTGGATCTAGTGATTTTGATAAAATTGTTTTAGCATATATTTATTTAGTAAATATATTTTATTTTCTCAAAATAAATTTTATGTGATAGAACAGAATAAATCAAGAACTCAAAATATGGATTAATTAGTGATTTGATTGATGTCGTTATTTTATTCAAACATTAATTAGCATAGAGTGCAATTATTTTCATATAGTGGAGATAAAAATAACTAATGGACTAACTAAATAGGTTGAGAGTTGACAGACCATTTAATGGTCCTATTGGAGCCAACTATTGGATAGGCCTATCTAGAGAGTTGGTTTAGGAATAGGATAGAGAGTTGGAGAGGGGGGTGGGGTGGGGGGTGGGGTGGCCATCCTAGTATTTCTCCTAGGGTATAAATACACACATTTGTCATGTGTGTGATGAGGTATCTTTTGCAAGACATCATATTCTCTCTCTAAGAAGCTAGAGTGTTACAGTGCTCTTTTGGAGATCACTTTTCCATAACTTGTGAATTTCATCAAAGTCATAGGAGTGAAGACTTGGGGGTTTTATTGAAGTCATAATAATCTGACTTTTATTTCAAGAAAAGAAGTGTTATTGCATTGATGATCAACTGTCCGTCCTAAGGTTGTAATCTTTTTTTTTTTTTTTTTATCATAGTGATTCACAAAAATAAGTGGGAATTAAATTTGAGTAATTTACACTTACCTCCCCTCTAGTTAGTAAAAATTTCACACAACTCCCCTCAATTTTAAGAAATTTTGTATTACCTCCCTTCTTAGAGATAGAAGTTAAAATTACTTTGAAAGGACATATTATTTTACAACAATGACCTTATTGCGTACCCATAAATACACACACACACAAGCAAAAAGAGAGAGTCAAAGATGCCTTTGTTTTCCACCTCCACCACCGACAACACCATTGCAACACTATCCACTCTCTTGCCCCACCATGACCCTTCAAGACAATGGTGATTGCGACCATCACAACCATGTATGGTTCTTGTCCAACATCAACATAAAATTTTTCTCTGTCAAAGTGGGTTATTTTTCTTAATATTTACTAACATATACAGACACACACACACACAGATATATATATATATATATATATATATATATATATATCAATTTTTGATAACCTCCGCAATTCAAAAACTAAATTACTCTTTCACACCAGAAAAAATCCCTTCCAACAATTGTTATTCTGCACTTTCGTATGATCTACTTGTTGATCTTTGGTTCGACATGTTAGAATATACACCTTTAAGGTTTATTGTGCACCACATAATTGTACATGTATCTTAATATCCTTACTTACCTCCTAAGTTTAGTTAGCCTCCAAGTTCTAAGAAGAATAAACACCTTGGTATTTAGTAAAAAACCTGATTAATAAGTGCCTAATGTTCAGTTGTAGAAAATGTAGATGAGGAGGATAGAGACTCGCCATGAGATATTGTGACTGGTGTTAGAGTCGGTGATTACACTGTCATAATGTCAGTGTTAGCCACAATTGGAGTAAGTTGAGTGAGTCTAGCATGTTTGTGACACTGATCAAAAGAATATCTTTGAATTTTGTTGAATGTACAATAGAGAAAGCAACAAAATTTGGTGTTTGATCATTAAGAGCCTAATTGATTGTTGTGCTTGTTGTGATACGAATGTGCTAATTAGTGATCAAGTCCTGACTTGGAAGGCACTGACAAAGGAGGAGAAGATGCTCTAGCTAAACCATTGTGACTGTTCTGAAATTAATGATGAGCTCGTAATCGTGTCTTCTCTCGAAAAGTTGATTAAGAACAACTTGAAAAAGATGTGTGATCTCATTTTGTGCCATTTAAAGATCTCAAATGAAAAAATGGATTAAAAATTTGGATTCAACACAAAAAAACTAGGTTGGAATGACTTGTTCAAAAAATTCTGGCTGCAGATGCTAACGTGGCATTGTTGTTGACATGGCATATGATGTGGCAAAAAAATCAAGTTTCTTGGATGATGTGGTGGATAGCATCACATGATGGTGTGGTAGGTGAATTGGCTAGGTACTGAGGTGTCTACTGACGAAGCGTCTGTGTCAGTTTTTGTTTGTTAATATGTAAGGCTGATGTGGCAACACGGATGATGCTAGTGCGTAAATGTGCATGGCAATGGTTATATGGTGTGTGAGAGCATGTGCCAACGTGGGAGAGGAATTTTTGACAAGTTGTAGTGCAATTGGATAAACAAAATCTTCTGGCGATCCATGAGGGCGTGTGAGAAAGTTGTATGCAACGATGTTTTGATAGTTTTGTTGAGTTCTTTCAACTAATTTTTTCAGAAACTAAAATGGATGTTTGGAAGGCCCGAATATGAGAATGGACAATTGTTGAAGGACAAGGAAAACATCGTCGATGAGCGGCACTGCGAATGGATGATAATAGGTGACTGGAGAAGAACAAAAAAGAAAAAGGTTTCAAAACTCTAGCTTTGATGCTATGTTAAAGCAAGAGAGAGAATGAGACATCTTGTATTCCCAGAAGAAAACATGATGAGAGACTTTAAGTCATTTAGTGACAGGATCATAGCACTGATACCCATTTTATTCAAGTCATACCCAAGGGAACAACGAAGTTGAGTGCGCCGTTGTAGTTTAATGTGCTCATGAGGTTAGAGGAGAATAAAAAAGGCACAACCAAAGACTTTAAGATGGCTATAGTTTGGATGTTTATCATAGAGACTTTATAAAGTGTTTGATTATGTAAGAGGGGTGATGCTACACGATTAATGGTATAGACAACAAAGAGAGCTACTTCACCCTAGAAAGAGACAGGAATAGAAGCATAATGGATAAGTGAAGTTTGCGCTCAGCTCGACCATTCTGCTGTGATGTGCTTGGACAAGAAGTGGGAAAAATAGTGTCATAATGTTTGAGTATTTGGAGAAACTCACTTTGTCGATATTCCAAAGCATTGTCAGAGTCGAATATTTTGATGTTTTTTGAAAACTAAGTTGAAATCATTTTAGCAAAATCACATAAGATGTTAAGCAACTCAGAATAATTTTTTATCAAAAATATCTATGTGAACCGTGAGAGATCATCAAGGAATATATGACAAAGTAACTTGATCCCCCATGGTTGGCACAAGAAAAACCTCCCACACATCAGAGTGAATAAGATCAAAAGGAGTAAAAGTAAATGACTCACTGTTATTAAAAGGTAATGCAGGTTATTTGACTAGTTAACATGAAATATAATAAAAAACCCAACTTTAACTTGACCTAGCAATCCCTTAGAGGCTAAGGTTTGGACACAAGGCAAGGAAGCATAACCTAAGCGAGAGTTCCATAATTCAAGAGAAGGTGAATTGACCTGTGCAGAACCAATAGAGACAGTTAGAGTAGAAAAATAGAAAGAGGAGAGTTCAAACAATCGTCCTATTTTACAACCAGTCTTAATGATCTGTCATGTCCAAAGATCCTATATAACACAACCATTGGAAGAAAATGCTATATTCAAACCTAACTCAGTTATCCAACAAGAAAGATTAAAGAAAAGGTTGGGTACAAGATAAACATCAGGAATAGATAATTGGAAATGAAAAATAGTCCCTATATGATTAATGGTCATGTTAGACCTATCTGCAATGTATATGACAAATGAATGAGGTACAGGAGTTTAAGGGTCTTGTGGTTACAAGTAAAATTGAAAAACCAATGGGAATTTTTACATATGTGGCAGAAAGAGCAAAGAAAGAAAGGTTGGATGCATTACTAAAATTCGGACATAGGATCTGGTTGATTTTCCTCCCAGGAAGTTTGTCGTAGGATACAAATAGGTACACAAGATTAAGACTCCCTCAGATGGTTTTATTGATCAGTACAAGGCTCACCTTGCAGCCAAAGGGTTGATATAGGAGTATGACATCAATTTTGAAGAGATATTTGGTCTTGTTGCTTGCCTTTCCTCTGTATATACTCTTTTGTCTACCTTTCATCAATGGGATCTCTTTCAGATGGATGTTAAAAATGCCTTCCTCAATGGTGAGGTGACCTGCTTGAGGAAGTCTATGTGCAACATCCTCCATGTTTTTCTCATTCTTCTAATCAGGTGTACTGACTTTGTCGTGCCTTGTATGGAATTATATAAGCACCTTGAGCTTGGTTTGAAAAATTTATCTCTAACATTTCTCGCCTTCAGATCTTCTTTTTATAGCTGGAATAACTGACAGTAATATTTTTGAAAAACCTCCTAAGTTCCATACAAGGCTTAGTCCACATGGTGGCGAACCTCTTCGTGATGGCACTTTGTATCGACAATTGGTTGGTAAGTTAGTATACCTCACTATCACTAGTCCAGACATCTCCCATGTAATCCACATTGTTAGCCAATTCATATATCTCAAAGGCACTATATTTCATGGACTTTATTTCTTTTCACAATCACCTCTTATACTTTGTGCCTGTAGACTAGGTAGATGACCCCACAGATCGTTGTTCCATTATAGGTTTTTGATTCTTGCTTGGTGATTCACTTATCTCTTAATGTAGCAAAAAGTAGGTTTTGGTTGCTCGATCTAGCACAGAAGCTGAGTACAAGGCACTTGCTAATACTACCTCTGAGCTTTTGTGGTTACATTGGCTCCTTTAGGACATGAGAGTTTCTTTTTTTGCTTCTCCTATGTACTGTGATAATAGGAGTGCAATTCAGATAACATACAGTGATGTTTTCCACGAGCCCACCAAACACATTGAAATTGATTGTCACTTTGTGTGTCATCATCTTCATTAGGGTACCATATAATTATGGTTTATTGCTTCTAAAGATTAGATGATAGACATCTTCACAAAATCTCATTCACTAGGTAGCTTTGATGATCTTGTCTCCAATCTTAAACTAGATTCATATAAAACACCCAGAGTTTGAGGGGGGCCGTTAGAATATATACTCGTAGGTTTTTTTGTACACCGGCCACATAATTGTACATGTACCATAATATCTTTCTTATCTCCTAAGTTTACTTGGCCTCCAAATTTGTATGCCTATAAATAGGCTTTTTATGTACTGTTTCAATACACACATCAATATATAGAGATTTCTCTCATTCTCTCTCACTTTAACACGACAAATTGCTTGAATGAGATACTCATGTATGTAGATATATATATATATATATATATATATGTATTTGATTTTTGTTTGCATTTGATTATATTCTGATTGGCGTAAGTTAACTGTTGTGCAGGTCAAAAGAGTAGATCATTTAGCTCCAACTTTGTTATGGTGATTAACTTTGCTAGGTTTTTTTTGAGCATATCATTTACTTAGACGAAATCAAATGAAATTTAAACAAAAAATCCAATATTTACTTCCCGATGTGAACAATATATATCTATGTCTGCAATTACTATCTTTACTTCCCTTATACTAACTGACTTTCAGTCTTTCACTCTATTTTTATATTATATTTCATAACTGTCACACCTTAAATTTCTGACACCCGGTTAGGAGCAAGGGAGATGGGGGTGATTAAGTGAAATCAATCATTAACCCGACTATTGCTCATAACTCTCATAAACGCAGAAGCATATATATATATATATATATATATATATTATATATATATATATATATAAATGAAAACTTGAGACATAACTGTTACAAATCCTTGTTATGCCCCCAGACTTGATGATAAAGAGTCATCGCCCTCTAGATCTCCTACCCAAACCGATTTTGAACCACAAATACCCTTTGATCCACAAATAACTTCTTTGAGTCAAGATTTTAAGTTTGATTTACTTAAACTTCATACTGAATTCAAATCAAAAGAAAACAAGTCAAAAAGGCAAGCATATAGAAACAATTTTTTTGAAAAAGAAATGACAAAAATAATCCGAAATTAGAAATCATTTATGACAGATTACAGTCTCGAAATCAATTTATTTGATTATTTAGAAAATTATTACAACAAAGTAAATGTTTTAACAAAAACCAAATGGATTAAACTAGACAAAACATCTGTCTCCTCAAGTCATCCTCCTTTTGAAACCCTGGTCATCCAGCACTTAGATCACGATTTGACAGCCTTTCCTCTCAAAGTCAGTGAAGCCAATACCCAACCTGATTTAAGGAAAATCATTGAACAAAACAATTTTACCAATAAAAGTCTACATATCATAGGTAAACAACTCGACAAGATTGAAAATAAAATTGATTCCCGAATAGAAAGTAGCACTAATCAACAAGAAAAACCTTTAATTAATCTCCCTACTGAAAGAAAAGGTTTAGCCCTAAAATCTTCAGAGTCAGCTACTCTCCAAATCATGAATAAAATGCTAAAAGACTTAGAAAAAGTCAAAGGAAAGTCAAAAGAAGAACAAAACACTATTACAGTCATTAATGAAAAGGATTGTTCTAATACTGAATCAACATCTTCTTCTGACGATAGTGAAATCCAAAATCTAGAAAAAACCTTCACAGATATGCAGTTAAAACCAATTTATCGTAGTAAAACCAATCCCACTAGTCTCACAAAAAATTGGTACCCTAAACCAACACCTCCAGATATCCAGTTCGAAGAAAAACCATTCTAAAGTCAATTTTCTGTTTCTTCCGATAAACTTTATGAATAGAATATTGATGGTCTTTCTAAAGCAGAAATTTTAAACAAACTAAACCATATTTCTATGGTTGCTAATAGTTACATTACTAATCACACAATTACCTAACCTGAGATTGTTGATCTTCTCACATCAGGTTTTACTGGTATGTTAAGATCATGGTGGGAAAACCACCTTTTCGAAGATGATAGACAACAAGTAAAAAATGCTGTTCAAAAAGATAATGATGGAAATCCTATTTTTGATGAAAGAATAGGTGTGGGCATTCCAGATGGAGTCTATACATTAATTTTTACAATCATTAATCATTTTATAGGAACACCTAGTAACATCATGGCTAGAGTCCATGACTAGTTAACCAATTTAAGCTGTCCAACCCTTTCAGACTTTAGATGGTACAAAGATGTTTTCTTATCACGTGTCACGATGAGAAATGATAGTAACAGCCCATTTTGGAAAGAAAAATTCATTAATGATTTACCAAGTTTATTTGCCCATAAAATTAGAGAAACCCTTGCTAAGCCAGCTGGAGTTATTGATTATAGTCAACTTACTTATGGAAATATCATTAGCACAATCCAAAAGGAAGGATTGAAAATGTATACTGATATGAAAATAAGTAAACAACTTAATAATGAAAAGAAAAAAGCTAAATATGAATTAGGCAATTTTTGCGAGCAATATGGTCTTCCTCCAATTGCCCCTTCTCGCAAAAATCTACATAAAACTCGTAAACACCCTACTAAATATAGAATTTATAAAAACTATCATAGAAGAAAACCTAACTTCCAGAAAGAAGAATTTTATAAAAAACCCAAAAAGAAATTTAGAGAAAAGAGCATACCTCATAAACAACATAGTAAAAATAAAAGCGGTAAATGCTTTAAATGTGGAAAGGAAGGGCACTTCGCTAACAAATGTCCTATAAAGAAAAAAGTTAATCAATTTCAAATCTCTGAAGAAAGTAAAAAACAGATCTTTGAAATCTTTGAGTTAAGGAACACTAGTGAAGAAAATACCGAAACAAGTGATTCTCCTTCTGACCATAGTGACTATAGTTATACCTCTCCTGATATAACAATAGGATGTAAAGATGGTTGTAGAAACTCCTGTTGTAAGTCAATTAATGTTCTTACCAAATATGAAGAACAAGAAACTCTCATAATAGAACTTATTAGTAAAATAGAAAATTCTGAAAATAAGTCATCATATTTGAAAAAGTTAAAAACCCTTTTAAAAACTAATAATGATATTCCTACAAGCTCTACTAGTAAACCTACTTTTAGCCTTTCTAAAACACTGGAAAGATTTAATCACCCACAAAAAGAGATTACATTGCAAGAACTTCAGACATAAATTAACCACTTAAAAAAAGAAATAAAACTCTTAAAAAATGAAACTCATGAATTACAGCAAAAAATGTTAATTTTTCAAGTTGATAAAAGCTTCAAAGAACATGAAGAATCTTCTTCTGATGAAGCCCCTTTTACAGAACCTACTCATGAACCACCAATCACTAACGAAGAAGAAGATATTAGTAAACATATCAACACAATATCTAAAATGGTAATTCAAAAATGGTTTTCTAAAGTTAACATTATAATTGATAAAAACCTAACTATTGAAGTCATTGCCCTAATAGATACTGGAGCAGATCTTAATTGCATTCAAGAGGGATTATTTCCTTCTATATATTTTGAGAAAACTTCTCAACGATTGAGTTCTGCTAATGATAGTAAAATAAAAATTAAATATAAATTACCTAAAGCCCATGTTTGTCAAAACAATGTATGTTTTAAAACATTATTTGTTCTAGTTAAAAACATGACTGATAAAGTTATTTTGGGAGTACCATTTATTTATTTATTGTATCCATTTACAACAGATAATAATGGTCTCACCACTAAATCTTTTGGTCAAACAGTCACATTTCAATTTCTTAAAAAACCAGAACCTAAAGAGTTAAAATCACTCTTTGATTCCTCTGTTTCTAAATCTCTAAATTTACTCACTATTAAACAACAACATTTAAAATCCTTACAGGAGGAAGTCAGCTATAAAAAGATTGAAAGTCAACTAAGTATTGAAGGTTTTCAACAAACTGTTAAAACTTTTCAGAAAAAATTTGAAGTTGAAATTTGTTCCTTATTTCCTAATGCCTTTTGGTATAGGAAACGATATATTGTCAATCTGCCTTATATCCAGTCATTTAATAAAAAATTCATCCCCACAAAGGCTAGACCTATCCAAATGAATCCTGAACTTCTTGAAGCATGCAAAGAAGAAATTAACAGTCTTCTTGCCAAAAAGATTATTAGAAAAAGTAAATCTCCTTGGTCATACTCTGCTTTCTATGTTGAAAAGCAAGCTGAGTTAGAAAGAGGAGTCCCCAGACTTGTTGTTAATTATAAACCCCTTAATGAAGTTTTGGAATGGATACGTTATCCCATCCCAAACAAAAGAGATCTTATTAATCGTCTTAGTAAAGCAGTGATCTTTTCAAATTTTGATCTAAAATTCGAATTCTGGCAAATCCAGATAGATGAAAAAGATAGATATAAGACTGCCTTCACCACACCCTTTGGTCATTATGAATGGAATGTCATGTGTTTTGATCTAAAGAATACCCCTAGTGAATTTCAAAATGTCATAAATGACATTTTTAATCCATACAGTAAATTTGCTCTTGTCTATATCAATGATGTCCTTATTTTCTCCCAGTCCATTGACGAGCACTGGAAACATTTATTCACATTCAGGGCTCTTATTAAACAAAATGGCCTTGTTGTTTCTGCATCTAAAATCAGTCTTTTCCAAACTCGAGTCAGATTTCTTGGATTCCACATCTACCAAGGAAAAATAAGTCGAATTGATCGAGCTATTCAATTTGCTGATAAATTTCCTGATGTCATTACAGACAAAACCCAGTTACAACGCTTTCTTGTATCCTTAAACTACATCTCAGACTTTTATCATGATCTGCGAAAGCAATGTAAACCTTTATTTGACAGACTCCAAAGTAATCTGTCCCCTTGGACATCAGTTCACACTGAAATTGTTCAAAAAATCAAACTCCATGTCAAGACTCTACCTTGCCTTGGAATTCCTTTAGTAGAATCTTTTAAAATTATTGAAACAGATGCCTCTGATATCGGTTATGGTGGCATCCTTAAACAACGTCTTAGTCTAGATTCTCCTGAACAAATTGTTTATTTTCATTCTGGAACTTGGAACAGCACATAGAGTAATTATAGTACTATTAAGAAAGAGATTCTTTCTATTGTTTTATGTGTTTTCAAATTTCAAGATGATATTTTAAATCAAAAATTTCTAGTCAGAGTTGATTGTAAAAGTGCTAAATATGTTCTTAAAAAAGATGTCAAAAATATTGCTGCTAAGCAAGTCTTTGCTAGATGGCAAGCTATTTTAAGTATTTTCGATTTTGATATAGAGTATATCAAAGGCAGTCAAAATTCTATACCTGATTTCCTTACCAGAGAATTCTTGCAGGGTAAACATGGCCGACAAAGCCAAAAACAAAGACAAAGTCCCCCAAGGGACAGTAAAGGTTGAACATTCATCCCTGACCCCTTTATCTATGACGAACAGATTCGCTGTTCTTAGTCAAACTCCAAGGCCTTCTTTCAGTTCTGCCTTAGCCTCTCTAAGTCCTAGCCAGCTTCGCCTCCAGTACCCCAGTAATCTCCCAATTACTGATCCTTTTTTAAACCAACCAATTCGTCCTATAGCCCCCAGTCAATTTTCCCAAAATTCCAAGTCTAATTATACCCATAACTACACTTTCATCCTTTTTCACATTGAACCTTATTATCGTCATTTCACAGACCTAGTAGATATAGTCAAAGCATTTCTTCCTCCAACATGGTTCTTTGTCCCAAGTCATCCAGATAAATCATTGTCCTTCTACAAGGATATTTTATTCCATACAAAATCAATTCGCATCAAACCAATTTTTGATCGAAATGATTCTTCCAAAGTCATTTATCATTCTCTCTACATCCAAAAATTTATTTCAGTAACAGAATGGGGTTCTCATCTCTCCATTCTCAAAGTTTTGCCTAAGCATCAAATCCAATTTAACTACTATGATTACAAAGATGCTTGGTTTAAACTCCTCCTCTACCAGAATGAGTTATTTTCTCATTCCTGGTTTATTAACTTTGACAGTAAATTTAAAAGTCAAATTCCTTATTAGTTTCTTAGGTGGTGGTCACAATATGACTCCATCCAACAAATCTTCCCACCTATTCTTCTTGATCAAGTTAAATATTTTTCTTCAGTCTACAAAGTTAATTCTCACCAATCCCAAATTCCGGCTATTCTCCTATTCACCAGTAAATACAAAGTCCCATGGATTTTCAGATGGCATTTTGAAATTAAGGATAACACAGTCATCAGAAGACACTTTGTCAAATGGTGGGATTCTTTTAAACATGAGAGAATCATTTCCCAAGTCCAAGCTGAATTCCCAGTCATCCCTTCAGCTCCTCCTTCTCAAATTCAACAGAAGCATGAAGCTCCTTCAAAGTCAATGGAATCTATCATGGCTTCAAGCTCCAAGTCAGAATTGGCACAGCTTGCTAAGCAGTTACTAAGTCACATCTCCAGCCTCTCAGAAGATGAAGATGCCTCTTCCGCAGGCTCAAGCCAACCAGTCAAAGACCCATACTCCAGTCAAGCTTTTCAAGATGCACAAGATCCTTATGATCTTGGTGAAGATTGATCAAATCCATCTCTTATGGACATAGTTAACATCAGACAAAATTGCTACAGTAAAAAAGACTTAAATCAGTGTTCACTACAGTCATACCGAATCAATGCAATGCACATGAAATGCAATCATGTCATTCATATCCAGTATATGGCATATTATCAATGCTCATGCTTTAATAAATGACAATACAAGATATGCATAAATCATAATGATCAACAATGCCCACTTGGAAATCCATATAAAGCATTAATAATTAATATCACATTTCAACCAAGACTTAAACACAAAGTCAAGTAAATTCAAAAATTGAGAAATATGTAGTAGTATTCGTAGATCCACTGGATAAGTACCCTTAGGTCAAGTATCCAAATTTTATCTTTACAAGTTACTAATTCGAGGGTCCAGACACAACAACATTGGCCAATTTTAGGGCCTTGCACCCAAGGGCACCGACCCCTTCTTGCTATTTCTAGCCTCCTCCCAAAATCATTAATCAATACAAAGGTTTCACATATGACAACACATACAATTTCAAGAACATATCAAGTTCTATTCAAGTGCATCATAAGCCACTTAATTCTATGCTAAAATATTTCATCTCGTGCTTATATCAATGCCATGCCATTCTATTTCTAAGAATCCAATACAAACATAATTTTGACGAAAAAGTCCATTTTATGCATTTTATCAAACATATGGTGTTCAACACATACACACACTATCTCAATGACCTATACATAATCTTAATGGACTCCATGCATTTTCAAACTATCATATACAACATATATTCTCAATATACAAGTACGCAATACATAAACACATACTTTAACATGATTTCAAGATCTGAAACCACTAATATAAATATATAATGCATATATAAACCAAAATCATCATATATCCCATTTGAAAAAAACATTTAACACATACTTACACAAGAAGAAATGAAAGAACTCTAAGACAAATTCTAATTCTTCTAAGCATGTTAAACAACCTAAAATCGATATGAAATCCTAGGGAATCGATTATCAGAATGAGAGATCACCCCTACCTCAAATTATAAGATGAATAAACCAAACCCTAGAATCACCTAAGCTCCAAATTTATCCAAACCAAGGTTTCTTCTGTTCATTATGTAGAGGAATTGAAGAGAAAGACTTTTCCTTCTTGCTCTAAGATCCCAATCAAGCCCTAAGGCGACAAAAATGAAGAAATAAGGAAGAAGATGAAAATGGGGGAGGGAGAGAGCTAGGGCTAGTCAAGAGAGAGGGAAAGAGATAAAAATCTAATTTGCTCCACTCACCATACCTATACATATCATATATATCTATAATTGAGATATTTGTCCAAGACTTTGCATTTTAGTCCCTCAAGTTTCAAGTTTTGCTCCTCTACCATTTTGTACTTTCTCTTAATCGCTGTGGCACCCCATCATTTCACCAAACCTCATTTAAATCGTCCTTAATTCACTTAGACCCCTACGTCACTTATAAAAATTCGTAGTCATCTCCCGGTTAACCCAGACCCGTATCGGTTTCACACCCGAACTTGAAAACTAAAGGAAAATTATTTAATCATTAAAAATGTAATTAAATCACCAATTATACCTTAACATAATTAAAATTAAAAAAAATTTCTAAGGCTTTATGACCTCCTAACCTTTAAGGAATTTCTTCCTTGAAATCAAAATATAACTCAATTAGGAAATAATTCAGGATACATCGAACGAATCTCTTGTTCTCATTCCCACGTAGCCTTTTCGACTCTATGATTTCTCCAAAGTACATTTTACCAATGGAATGGTCTTGCCTCGAAACACTTGCTCCCTAGAGTCCAAAATCTCTATTGGTCTTTCCTCATAAGACACATCTTCCTCTGTCTTGAGATCCATCCAATCTAGCATATGTGAAGGATTCGGTTCATATTTCTTCAACATTGAAATGGGAAATACATTATGCACACTTGACACTTCGGGCTTGCCTTGAAACTGCATCAATCCCTTGCGTGGGCAACCTTTAGGAACACATGATCACCAACCTTAAATGCTAAATGATGCCTCCATCTATCGGCATAACTCTTTTGAAGACTTTGAGCCATAATTAACCATTGTTATAACACCTTGATTTTCTCCATGGTCTCTCGAACTATGTCCAGTCCCAAGGCCACAGTCGTACCAACTTCGGTCCAATAAACAGGTGACCTACAAGGTCTACTGTACAATGCCTCGAATTGTGCCATATAAATACTAGCCTGATAGCTATTATTGTAGGCAAACTCCTCCAATGGAGAATGGTCCTCCCAACTACTACAAAAATCCAAGGCACAAGCCCAAAGCATATCATCCAAAATTTGTATAACACTCTCAAACTGACCATCTGTGTGAGGATGAAAAATTGTACTAAAATGAAGATCTATATCAAGTACCCCCTGAAAAACTCTGCCAAAATCACGACGTAATCTGTAGGTCTCTATCTGAAATAATATAAACTGGCATGCCATAAAGCTTAAGTATCTGGTCAATGTATAATCGACTAAGAGAATCTGCGTCGTCACATATATAGGAAGAAAATGAGCCACCTTGGTCAATTTACAATAATGACCAAACCGATGCTGTGGCTTTTCCTTGACCTCGAAAGTTTTGTCACAAAATCCATAGTGACATGCTCCCACTTCCATATTGCTACTGGTAATGGTTGTAACAAACCCACCAGTCTCTAATGTCCGGCCTTCACTTGTTGACAAGTGAGGTACCTTGGTATAAACTGAGCTACATCCTTCTTCATCTCCTTCCACCAATATTGTCAGCACAAATTGTGATACATTTTGGTACCACCTGTGTGTACTACAAGTCTAAAGTAATGAAACTCTCTAATTACATCATCATTACAAGACAATGGTACAACCATCTTCCATTTGAACCTTAAACCTCCATTAGAATGAACAATCCAACTTTTCACTACTTTGTCACCCAAAATTCGAGTGCGAATAACATCTATCTCCCTATCTTGCCACTGCTCCTCAATCACTCTACTCACTAGAGTCAGTTGAGCAATAAGGGTAAATAATGTTGTCGACTCCCTATCTTCACTGAAATACAATCCCATTTCTAAGATATCTTTCATCGTTTTTCACTCACGAATAGCAACGCTTGCCAAACTTCCTCATGAATTCCTACTCAAGACATCAGCTACCATATTAGCCTTTCTAATGTGATATTGCAAATCAATATTATAGTCCTCTATATACTACACCCATCTTCGTTGCCTCAAGTTCAAATCCTTTTGTGAGAAAAAAGATAATTTAAACTCTTATGATCAGAGAATATTTTAAACTTTTTCCTATACAAGTAATGTCTCCACATTTTTAATGTAAAAATTACCACCGCTAACTCCAAGTCAGGAGTCAAGTAATTCTGCTCATGTGTCTTCAATGGTTGGGAACCATATGCTATAACTCTATTGGTTTGCATCAAAACACATCCTAAACCATCCCATAAAGCATCACAATAAATAACATAGCCCAAATCAGGTTCGAAAATAATAAAAATTGGGGCCGAAGTCAATTAACCCTTCAACTCCATAAATGCATGTTCGCAAGCATCATTCCAAATGAACTTAGCTCCTTTACGAGTAAGCCGTGAAATAGTTACTGCTAGTCATGAGAAATCCTTCACAAAGTGTAGGTAGTAATCGGCTAAGCCCAAGAAACTACGTATCTCAAATACACTCTTTGACCTTTCCCAATTCATCACTACTTCGATCTTAGAAGGATCAAAATAAACTCCTCCTTCCAACACTACATGTCCAAGGAACTTTACTTCCGTTAGCCAAAACTCACATTTTTTATATTTGGCATACAAATTGTGTTTCCTTAAAATCTATAATACAGTCCTCAAGTGACTCTTATGTTCCTCCACAGATGATGAGTACACAAGGATGTCATTTACAAACACCACTTCATGAACACTGCTGGTGCATTCATCAAACCAAATGACATCATTAGAAACTCATAGTGTCCATATTGAGTATAAAAAATGATCTTCGACATATTCTCACCCTTGACCCCTAACTGATAATAACCAGACCTCAAGTCAATCTTCAAAAAGAATTTTGAACCCATTTGTTAATTAAACAAGTTATCAATCCTTGGCAAATGATACTTGTTTTTAATTATTGCTCGATTCAACTTCTAATAATCCATACAAAATCGTAAGGATTTGTCCTTCTTCTTATTGAAGAATACCAAAGCTCCCTAAAACGATGTACTAGGGCGTACAAAACCCTTGTCCAACAAATCCTATTATTTATATGGCACCATACGGTATGGTGCCATTTAAATAGGCAAAGTACCAAGAGTAAGATCAATAACAAACTCCATGTCCCATTTCGGAGGTAACTCTGTCAAGTCCCCCAAAAATATATCCAAAATGTCCCAAACTACCAGTGGTAATTCCCTATGAGTTATATTTCCATTGTCAGTTAATAAAATAGCTAAGAATTATCTAACCCTATTCCAATTGCCGGAGCTATGTAATGTAGGCATGTGGAAGTCATCGCGCTCTCCCACAAAATAAAAATAATCACCATCGAATATACACAGTCACTCTACCATGAAAACAATCAATGGTGGCTCTAAACGTAGATAACCAATCTATACCTAGAATGACATTAAAGCTAGTCATATCTAGAAGGATAAAGTCGAACACCAATTGACATCCCACAATGTTGATCTCACAAGACTGATAAAATCTACCCAGGGTAACTCTACCCCCAACTGCTGTATCAATGGACAAAGTTGAGTCTAGAGAAGACACCTCTAAACTCAAAGAAAATAAAAATGCAATAGATATGAATAAATGTGATGCACTCGAATCTATCAACACCCTATCCCATGAGTTAGAAACTAATAAAATACCTCGGACAACTAATGGTCTAGGCGTATCCTTTATCATAGTAAGTGTGAAGGCATGGCCCCGTGTCCTCTACCCTGCTAGCTAGTACCCTAAAATTTTGACTGCTGACTAGATACAGTAGGAGTAGTAGTCTATTTTACTATCCGAGAGCTCTGAACTAACTGTGCTAGTTAAGGTGGTGGTAATGCCCTAATACCAGACTGATTACTGAGATCTAGTCTTGCTCTGAGTACCCTGTCTCTAAGGATAGTTTGTCCTAATGTGCCTAGGCTGGTGACAATAGTAGCAACTTTACTCTCCTCCTAGTGCTACTGGTTGGCCTTGAGGACAATCAGTCTTATAATGACCCGGCTGCTAGTAATGATGACATATCACCATAGACCATAAAGATCCAGTGGGTAAAGGCACTGATGGTGTGGAATGAGTTTGCTGTTGCCCCGTAGAAGATGAAGTGCTACCCCTCTGCCTTTTCTTCGCCTAACTATCTAAGTGTTGCCTTGTATTCCTAGTCCATGCCCTAGCATCCCATATCCTCTGAGCATCATGTGTATCATTCTCAGCTATCAAAGCTCTTTTAACCACTAAGGCATTGATCTTCAAGTCTAAGATCGACACCTTGATCCTTATAGAGGTCCTAAGCCCCTTCACAAACTTCTTTCCTTTCAACTCCTCATTACCCACCATCTCAGGTGCAAAATGAACCAAGGAAGTGAACTTGGTCTCATACTCCATCATGCTCATATCTCCTTGAAGGAGATCAATAAACTCTTGCTGCAGTCGATCTCTTACTGTCACCAAAAAATATTTCTTAAATAAGAGTTTCTTGAACATCTCTCATTCCATTGCTTTGGTGTTGTGAGTATCACCAATAAAATTTTACCATCTATTTGCCTCCCCTTGGAGATGAAGAGATGCAATGCCCAACCGTTGGATCTTTATCAATAGCTAGGGCGGTCAAAAGCTTAAGCATTTGATTTATTTAATTATTCGCTTTCAAAGGATCGGATTTGGCCACATAATTAGCTAGACTGTACTTATTGTATTCCTTAATAGCCATCATCATTCTGTTAAGACCAACCCTTGGTTGTGTTTGCATTTCTTCCTCCTGAGTTTTCATTATGATTTGTCACATGGTATTAACCATGTCACACATAAACTGTGCCCCAGCTATTGGTTTTTGTGGAGTGTTAGCGCCACCTTCACATGTTCTCCTTGGTGGCATCTTATTATATAGATAATAAGAAGACACTTAAAACAAAACATATACAATCAACCAATCAACTCTTATCATACTTATGTCGCGCCATGCTAAATTATCCCTTGACTAACATGTTATTCTAAACATGTATATGTATAAACATATTCCACAAAATAAGTTATAAACCTTAAATCTATGTACACAACTTCATTACACACATGTTCAACCCTAACCCTTCGTCCATAGGTATTCAAACCCAGTTGCTCGGATACTAAGCTGTCACACCCTAAATTTTTGACACTCGGTTTGGAGCGAGGGAAAAGGGGGTGATTAAGTGAAATTAAACATGAACCCAGCTAATGCTCATAAATATAGAAGCATGTCCATATATATGTATGCATATACATATACAATAACTCATACTAGTTGACCCCTCAATAAGGTACATGTGTACTTTAAATCAATCCTCTTAAATATAATTTAGTCAGTCATTACGATCTATCATATCAGATAATATGATAGATCGTAGCAAACAATACAATCTATCGTATTATGAAATACAATCTATTATATATTACGATCTATCATGGATCTATCATATGATTTATTGTAGACCACTAGATTTTCAACAAATTCATTCAATTCAATTTCTCAAATTGTCATGGAAATACGATCTATCGTATTGGAGAATATGATCGATCGTAATTCCCTGTAAAAAAAACCTAACTTTCAAAACCTGTCCATTGGAAGTCCAATTCTCTTTATATACATACATTCTACAACACTAAAATTCCATTTAATATCATCCATAGCATATGTAAGAGATTGTCTAATCATAAAACATCATCTTATACGAAATCATATCGTAATACATACATTGAATCCAAATAATACAACTTGTCCAAAATCAATACATAAGCATACATAGAGTTCAAAAGAAGGGAGATTAATGGAAAACAATATCCAATATAGGAATTACATATGTCCATAGTCCTAACGTCCCTTGTTTCACATTATTAATCTATTTTCTCCACACATGCCCAACATGGAGTATATAAGCTTATATAACAAAAAATTTAAAAATAAATCCTAAGTGCTTCAACCTTGGTGCTTCTATGCGTCGTTCACAATCGGTGCCTTATCTGAAAAATGTTTATGGTGAGGGGGTAAGCAACAACATGCCGAGTAGAGACACCTAAACCAATTATTCACCGACTCGATGCAATGTACATAAAATACAATCATGGCATTTTTATCCACTACATGACATATCATCAATGATCATATTTCAATAATTGACATTGCAAGACATGCATAAATCATAATGATCAACAATGTCCACTTAATGGAAAGCCATATAAATCATTAACAATTAATATCACATTTCAACCAAGACTTAAACACAAAGTCAAGTAAGTTCAAAATCAAGAAATATGCGAGAGTATTCGTAGATTTACTAAATAAGTACCCTTATCTTAGGTATCCAAATTCAATCTTTATTAGTTACGAACCCTAGGATCTAGACGAAACCACCTTGGCCAAGTTTAGGGCATTGCACCCAAGGGCACCGAGCCCTTCTTTCTATTTTTGACCTCCTCCAAAAATCATCAAACAACACAAAGGTGCCACGTGTGACGACACGTACAATTTTCAAGAACATATCAAGTTCTATTCAAGTGCATCATAAGGCACTTAATTCTATATTAAAACATGTCATCGATCCCATGTATATATCAATGTCATGATACAACTGAATTTTGACAACAAGGTTCATTTTATGCGTTTTATCAAACATATGTTGTTTAACATGTACACACACCATCTCAATGACCTATGCATAATCTTAATGTGTGAGTTACGCGGTGCGGAAGTGGCTACGAATGTTAGATTTGAAACCTAGAAGGGGGTGATTAGGTTTACTTGCTTTTTGCTTAATTGTTTAGATTATCTAATTTTAAGTGCAATTAAAATTCTAGGCAATCCCACAAAGCAAGTAAATAAAATAAAGTGCAGTAAAGTAAATAATGCACTAGATATACGTGAAAAACCTAGATCAGAAAAAAAATTACAGGTGAGACTTTGTAACCCTGGAGAAGCAAATCCACTATCGTCGAAGCAAAGTACAATAAACTATGTCCCAGACTCACCCCTACTCTAGGCTGACAAGAACTTGATGTGGAACACCTCAGTCTTACAATTGTGACTATCTCGTCCAACTGCTGCAAATTCCCAACTAACATCAAAATCCTCTCAGAAGGAAAACTAGAAGAACACAAACACTCAGCAAGTATTCTGTCCCCTTTGTAGCTCAATCTTCTTCTCCTTCCTCACCAACGAACAGTTTTAGAAAAAACCAATCAAGTAACTTGATCACAAAGAAATCTTCAATGCAGTCTTCGAATAGTTGATCAAGCAAATAGAGACACCCTAAATCACTCAGTGAATATGTGTGTTCTCTCAAAAATATAAACAAAGAATTGAGAAAAAAATTGTTTGGTAGAAAAATATCTCAATGTTTTCTTTCTCTAGAAATTTTTAGTTTTGATGTATATTGAAAGTTCTGTAAAAACACACTGAGAGAGAAATCATATGAGATTTTTATAGAGATTAAAAATTCTAATTTTCCTTGAAAAATAAGTTAAAAATTAATAGGAAGAAAGTCTCGTTGTTTTAGGAAAATTTAGGGTCAAATCTGGGTTGAAACAGGACTCTACAAGACAAATTTTGCCAAAGCAGAACCATAGACCAGTCCAGCCTTTACCATAGACAGGTCCAGGCTTTTGCCTGTCAAAAATTAACATCCCGAGACCTCTTGGACCGATCCAGGGTTTGAGTTGGACCGGTCCAACCTTGAATATTTAAGCATTTTGCTAAAAGTCCCTCTATTCAAGGTCGGAACATCCCAGTTTAAACTATATATGTTCTCACCACTTTACCTAGACTATGTGACTCTAATATGTGATCAGTGATGTCCTCATGCAATTGAAGCCATCTAGAAACTTCAATTGATCAATTCCTTGTTCGGGACATTGATGCCTTTTCCCGAAGATTCAAACTTCATCCATTGAAGAACACTTGCATGATTGGTGTAGAAATTCATGCTTACTCTGAGACTTCAATTACATGATCAATGATAAGAGTATAAATCAAATATTATAACTCGATCATGTTTGGTTTGGACATCGAAGATTGCCAATTTCAAAAATATATGTCACATAATGGACTCCATGCATTTTCAAACTATCATATACAACATATATGCTCAATATACAAGTATGAAATATATAAATACATACTTTAACATGCTTTCCATATCCAAAACCACCAATATACATATACAATGCATATATAAACCAAAATAATCATATATTGCATATGAAAAACATATTTAGCACATAATTACACAAGAAGAAATGAAAGAACTCTAAGACACATACTTTCTAATTCTTCTAAGTATGCTAAATAACCTAAAATCGACATGAAGTCCTAGGAAATTGACGATAGGAATGAGAGAACACCCCTACCTCAAATTCCAAGCTGAAAAAACCAAACCCTAGAATCACCCAAGTTCCAAAGTTGTGCAAACCAAGGTTTTTTTCGTTCAATACATAAAGGAAGTGATGCAAAAGACTTTTCCTTATTGCTCCAAGATCCCAATCAAGCCCTAAGCCTTCCAAAATGAAGAAATAAGGAAGAAGATGAAAATGGTGGAAGGGAGAGAGCTTGGGCTAGTCAAGAGAGGGAGAGAGATGAAAATTTTATGTTCTCTACTCACCATGCCTATACATATCATATATATCTATAATTGAGATATCTGTCTAAGAATTTGTAACTTGTTCCCTCAAGTTTCAAGTTTTGTTCCTCTACCCTCTTATACTTTCTTGTAATCACTCAGTGGTACTCTCTCATTTCACCAAACTTCATGAAGTGCACTTTAATTCACTTATACCCCTACGTCACTTATAAAAAGTCACAGTCATCTCCCAGTTAACCCATACCCATACCAGTTTCATACCCGAACCCAAAAACTGAAGAAAACTATTTAATCACAAAATATGCAATTAAATCACCAATCATGCCTTAACTTAATTAAAACATAATTAAAATTGAAAAAAATATTCCTAGGCTTTACAATAACCCACATTTTTACTCTGTTGTATATATAAGAAACTAACATCAACTTATATATGGAGTTTTTAGAGATTGTGTGTTTTAGAGAGGGAGAGTTCTAGAGTATGCGGAGAGATTTTGAGAGAGAGAGAGATAGAGAGAGAGCACACTTTAGAGAAAAGCATGTAGGAGAAAATTAGGAGTTAGTGAAAGGGCATAATAGTCTTTCAATTTCAATGAAAGTAATTTTACATACATTATAAGGGTAAAAGTGTTTTCACATTCATTATAAGGATGAAATTATCTTTTTAAAATTTCAGTTTGATGATATCAGCAACTAACAGCGCTGACCATTGTCTGTGATGATGAGGGATGTAATTTATACTAAGAAAAATTTAGGTTTGAGTTTTTCGTTTTTGCTAACTTAGTGGGGAAGTGACTGTAATTTATCTATTAAAACATTTTTTTTTAACAGTTGGGACTTTGTAAAGCATTGGTTATGATTGAATTGGATCAATCAAGTTCATCAGAATTCTGAGATTTGAATCCATGGCTTAGCGCAAGTTAGCATGTAACCGCCGAGGAATGGGTGCAAGTTAAAAAAAAGAGGATATATAAAAATAAAAATAAAATTAAAAAAAAAAGCAAGAGAGAATACAGAAGGAACATGAAGAATCCTTGGTGTTTTTCTGTCGTGTAATGGATATGGTTTCCATGACCTTGGAATAGTGTCTAACCTAACCTCAAAGACTTTTGAATTAATCAAATTGGTAGTAGAATATACCTTCTTACGCGTACATTATTATGCAGCACTTCAATTTCAATCACAGTATATATAATATATACAATTTTATGATAACAACATGTACATTATTATGCAGCACTTCAATTTCAATCACAATATATATAATATATACAATTTTATGATAACAACATGTACCATTACTATTATATAATCTATACAATCTGATGATAACGTGTACCACTAGTATTATATACTTGGAACAGGATCCTAAGTGGGTTGTATGTGATAGGTATGCGCATAGGAGCCACATGAACCAGATCAAAATGAGAGGTCTTTGTTTGTGATGGTGACCCGTACCTTTTTCCTACTGGACGTTCCTCTCTCTCTCTCTCTCTCTCTCTCTCTCTCTATATATATATATATATATGGTGACCCGTACCTTTTTCCTACTGGACGTTCCTCTCTCTCTCTCTCTCTCTATATATATATATATATATATATATATGGTGACCCGTACCTTTTTCCTACTGGACGTTCCTCTCTCTCTCTCTCTCTCTCTATATATATATATATATATATATTATATATATTCATCAATTAACTATTGACATGGTGCTTTGCGTTTGTCTGTTTGTTTGTACCCTCAAGAAAATCAAGACGTGATACACGACAATGAATTAAATAACAATTGTTCCCGAAAGAGAAATACTATTAATAATCTTGTTACTTACTATTATTATTATTAATTGAAATTTGAAAGTGAGACAATGTCATAACAAGCCAAGTTAAGCTGAAAATTGTGCCATTCAGCCGCTATCATTGTTTATTATTGCATTAGGCTTGAAAAGAAAAATTGAACAAAACTCTAGCAAGCTGAATTCACAAATTAAAATAAGTATTGGCACAACATTTCATAATTTAGAATCCATTACACACACACCCCAAGTGTGGGCGATTTCACTTTTTCTCCTAAAAGTTAATGGGAAATTGACATGTCCAAAAAAATAAAAATAAAATAAAAGAAAAAAAATCTTTGCAAAAGCCTTTAAGCTAACATTAAATCTACCCCTCCTCAAAATGAACCTCCTTCTCCCCTTCTGCTCCATCCTCCTCATATCATTCCTCCCCTCGATCTTCTGGCTTAATAGAATCTATTGCGCAGAAGCCTGGCTATAAGGGATACTTGTAAGACATCTGATGGTCAATCAACTCAGCTTTTGGAGAATGTTCATCAGCTTACTGATCAATTGGCTCACTCACGAACTGAACTCATGGCCATGGAGTCTAAGTATACCTTGGAATCTAATGATTTTTGGAAGAGCATGTTTGAGTTGAATGATGATCTTGTTTCCTCAAAAAAATAACTTGTTACTGCAACCGATACTCATGCCCAACTTTCTAATGAGATGTTTGAGGATGATGATTAGATATTGGTTAATCTTGTTATCCAACATTCATTCGCAAAAGATGCTTTGAAATAGCTAATCTGATTCTAACAAGACGCTTGAAAGAACTACAACCTTCCTTTTCGTCAGATTTTGATGACAGAACTACTAAGACTCCGAATGAGGAAGTTGTTGAACTTTAAGTGAAATCTCAAGGTTGAACGATGCCCTATTTCTCAACTCTTCGGCAAATTCTGATATTGAACTTGTCAAAGAGCTTTGACCAGAATTCAAAATTCTCTCCGATAGTTATGTCATTTCGAGAGCCACTCTATTCATCTCAACTCACAGCTTGGGCAAGCTAGAGCTAATATTATGGAGAACTATGAGCTGAGGCACAAAATCAAGTGATTGTGCTTTTTGGTGGTTGAGTATAAAGGTACGTCACCATCTTTTTTGTGTTCTAGTTTTCCTGACAACACTCTTATAGTGGACATTCATCACGTGCCATGATCTTCTCTGTCTGCGCGTGATCCTTTCCCAACCCATTTTTCAAATTCGAATTTACCTACCAACCCACTTCCTGCCCAGTCTAATCCCCTTGTTGTTGGGTTTCCCAATGAGAAGCCCCATGTCAGGAGATTTCAATAACCCCCAACCATCTAATCACCATACTTTTTCTAACCATCACATTCATTACTTGACTAATTCTACTACGATGGAACCCCTTTCTGGTCCCAATGTAACCATTAACACACCTTCACCCAACCCCTTAACTAACTATATACAAATCCTAACCAACCCCTCAAATGACTCATCCACCTATATCATAATCAACCATATCTCTATTTCGTACGACTATGGCCACCATTTGCTTGGCAATTTGATTATATCAGACCAAATGTGATTAATGTTGATACCAAGATTGATCCTCTAGATGAGATTCGTGATGAAACTTCTATCTTTTAGGAAAAATAATTGGTTGGCTCCGTCACTCAAAAAATAGTTCCTTTCAAATTGGTATCTTCATCAGCTCACAAAGTGGGGGCACAGGGGTCTGCACAAATTTATTGTTGACGGTGAAGGGTACTTTTTATTTTGTTTCCTCTCAAAGATGATGTGTGAGGATGTTATGAAAGGAGGTCCATGGTTTTTAGCTGGGAAGCCCATTTCTTTAAAGCCATGGAAACTAAATTATCAAAGCCCAGGTACGGACACCAGAAATGTCTCACTTTCTATTTGGATAAAGTTATTTATTGTGTCACTCGAGCTCTAGACACCCAAGGGTCTGAGCAATCTTGCCAGTGTAATTGGGAGACCTCTTTTTGTTGATTCTTGTTAAAGGATTTATATATTAAAGTTACACCCTCTCTAATAGCTTAAACTTTTAGAGTAGATGGTTGTTAACATGGAATCAGAGCCCGGTTGTCTCTGGTAGTCTTCACAATTTATCACCCTCACCGCCGGGGATGGCACCATCAGCTTCATCAGCAGCGGGCAATCGTCAAAATAGCTTCCGCCTTATATATATATATATATATATATATTATGCAGATAATAAAAGAAGAAAAATATGACAGTCCATCTCAAGTTCAATTCATCGGCTCCCACTAGTATCTGTGTGTCAAAATTGCTAATTTTAACAAGCCCCTTTTTTGATTTTCAAATCAGTTTTCACTCTAATGAGTAACTTTCAATCTTACTGTCGCTCCAACGAGTTCACTCTTTTGCAGCTTCTTTGTATGTATTCGCAGCTACTTTTGGTAACATCACCACATTACTTTCACGAGTCGCAGCATTTGTGTGTCAAAGTTGTTGATTTCAACGAGCTCCTTTGCTGATTTTCAAATTAGTTTTCATTCTAACGAGCTGTTTTCGGTCTTCTCATCATTCTAATGCACTGCATTTTTCTATCGAGCCACTCTTTGGCAACTTCTTTGTATTTGTTCGTAGCCACAACTGGTAACATCACCAGATTCCTTTTATGAGCGGCATTCAAGATTTTGTCTACTAGTGTTAATAACACTCTTTTGTAATTGACCACAACACTTGCATATGCCTCATATGGTAATCACACGTATATGTGATTGATTACAATACTTGCACGTGCCTCCTATGGTAATCACATGTCTATGTTGATTGACCACAACGCTTCTGTGCACCTACTAGTGGTAATCACATGTCTTCACACTTTTGTGCGCCACTAACGTGTTTTCATGTGCCTCTAGAAGTGATCACGCACTTCCATGCATCACTAATAGTGGTCATACTATGCTTCTATGAGTCTCAACATGCATCCCCATCGCACTTTCATGCGCCTCAACATGTTGGATCTTCACAGCTCCGCCATCGCACTTCTATACGCCTCCAGCAGTAGTCATAATGTGCTTCCATGCGCCTTAACATGCCGGATCTTCACAACTCTGCCATCACTTTCATGATTATATGTATCCAAACTCAAGTTGGTTTCATATAACCCACATTGACTTTGAGGGGGTTGTTAGATAATATATTTAATATTATGTTACTTAGTATTTTGGTTTGATTCTAAATTGCCTAGGATTTCTTATACCCTTTCCTAAATCATTGTCTCTTAAGTTTACTTAGTCTCCAAACTTATATGCCTATAATCTCGTGTTCAAACCTCATCGTCACATTGATAATTAAAATTGTAACACGTATTGGACCAAAAAAAGACCACACATGAGGGGGGGTGTTGAAGGATTTATATATTAAAGTTACACACTCTCTAACAGCTTAAACTTTTAGAGTAGATGGTTATTAACAATTCTCATACTCATAATCGAACTAGAATAAACTTTGCAAAAGTCTGTGTTTGAATTAACCCTCACTCTGTCTTACTTGATTTATTTAAAGTGAGTTAAAGAAGGTGATTATGTTTCAGTTAGAATTGATTACCCTTAGAAGCCACTTACTTGCCCATTATGCAACATCTTTGGCCACACACCCATGACCTGTAAGAAGAACACCCTTGCACTCCAAACCCTCTCTAGTGAGATGAACCAACAATGGCAAGTTGTCAAAAGGAAGAGCAAAAATACCATAAATCCTAATCTTCCTACCACTTCTCAGCCATCCTCATCTAATGAATCATGCTCTAATTCACCAACCATTCCCCTAAACCACACTGGTCTTTTACCCCACCCTTCTTCCAATCTTCTTTATCCATCTCACATTGTAATCATATCCAATCAACCTAGCATTGATCAAGATTCCCTCCCCACAACAGATCTTTCATTCTCTTTCATACTATCTATCTTATCACTAATGATGTGGTCGGAACTAAATTATATTGTAAGCTTAATTTTGCCCTTTTTATCAAAATATAATTTAACCACTCGCAAGAGCACGAATCTTTGTAGATAAGGTTCTATATAGAGGGTATCGATCCCACGAGGACTAGTCGTTAATTGTCATAAAGAAAGATTAATTCTACTTTAATTCTAAAGAAACAGGTTTTTGGTTTTGTGTTTAAAACTATTGCGTAAATGAAATGACGATAAAATTAAAGAGTAAAGTTGGGAGAGAGAACTAGGGTTGGTTTCTACCACTAGCCATTCACATGTTCATAAGTGTAGCAAGCATGGGGATCATTAATTAAATGCCTAACAATGTCATTAGGCTTGTGACCTCAATGACATATCAAAAGATCAATGTGTGTGCTAACCTATCATAATCCATCTTCAACAAGCATAGCTCTTCAACCTAACTAATTACCTAATTACCCTACTCTCTACGTAAACACTACATGCATCCAAACTACCTTGTCTTGGCATGGTCTATACAAACTAGCATCACACATTCATTTAAACGCCATTATCTAGCCATCATTTGCACTTCTTGTGGAATATGCAAATGTTGTGCATTCAAGTGACAAAACCTACTCTAAGACAAGAATAAATTCCATATCAAATGAATATATATAAGAAATGTATTTGTGTACATAATCACTAGGCTAAATAATCAACATTTAATTACAAATCCCCAAGAGCTACAAAGATGAACAAGTTTACATGGCTAGGGGTTGAAACCAACACCCTAGTAGAAGAGTTAGTTGCTCATGGTTGCCTTGCACCCTTCCATTGATGAAGAGAATGAAGCTTCTTGGTCTGGTTCAGCTTTTCTCTTCCTCTCCCGAAGGTCTCTCCTTTCTTCTTCTGATGTGTATGTTGAGAGATATGAGATATGTGGCTTTTTGTGCTTTTTGTATGCTTTTTGGCTCCTTTGGGCCCACCATATATATATATATATCAATATATATATCTCTTGTATCAAGAAGGCCCCCAAAAGTCTTGTTCAAGTCAGACAATCCCCCTAAGTCGTGCAAAAAGGGGGATTTTGTTGCAAGTGGGAGAGCAGGTGAGCAAGTGGCCAAGTGGGCTCTGCAGCATTTCGATTGATCGAAATCTCGATTGATCGAAATCCACATCTCGATTGATCGAAATGCCTTGGCAACATTTTCTGATTTCATCTCTTGACTGCAGAAAGCTTCCAACTTTGCTCCATTTACTCCAATACCTGCAATACATCAAAAACACAAAAATACCGTAAACATATCTCGGTAAACGCAAAAACGGAACTAACATGTGCAATAAAGAGGGTTCAAATGCATAGAATTGAACACTTATCACACCCCCAAACTTACATATTGCTAGTCCCTTAGCAATACAATATTACAAAAATGAAATCAACTATCTTATACAAAAGTTTAATCATGCTCAGTCATCAACTAGATAAAGGGCGCTCATCCATTCATTTCACAATTGGCAAATGCAACAAGTATTACAGAACTATGTGGTCATTAGCAAAAATGGACTTTCACAAGCTATAAATGAACGACAGTCCCCACATACTGGCCAGCCCGAACAACTATAACAATTCCAACCCCAAAATCCTCTTTGAAAAGTGAACATGCATTCTAACGTGTGGCTTTTGTCATATTTGGAGAAGAAAACGAACAAATCTGTTTTTAAGAGAAAAACTCATTGAAAATGCTCAACACGGCTGTTTCATTATCACAAAACATTCATGATTGCTCATGTGCGGATGACCGTGCAATGCTTAGCTCTTTTTGCTTTCTTGTAAGCCCATGTAGCGGCATTGGGCCAATGACTCCCAAACCAATTGGTTTTAGGGCATTAGGCGAAGAAGCACCCCTCGGACTTAATAACCGAGCTTACAAGGCGATGAGCGTAAGCAAGCCATCCGCTTATTACTGCTCAACCTTACACACTTTTACACGAATATTTCCTGCTTTGAGGCATAGAAATCCGGTTTATTTAGTGAGAAGGCTTATTGCATATTTTTCTCTTTTTATTATTATTATTATTATTTTTTTTTTCAACAACCGGAAGAACTTATTCTCTAAGCTGTTCAGATAAAAACAGAAATTTCAAAAATTCTCCCTCAGACTTATACCCCACAATTTAAACTGCATGTGTGCGAATTTGTGCGGTTAAGGACAAATTTAGGGCAAGAACTGTACGTGCTCGAGTTTGGACAATAATGTAGACCGTTCTAGCTTACTATCAAGCTTGCAAAAGTGCGGGTATTTACAATGTTAAAGTTCTTAACTACCTGCTGCATTTACCTCGGACATTTATTCGAATGATCTTCCTTTAAAAAGCAAGACATCATAGCAAGCATGCAAAAATATCACAGAAAAAAACTGCTCTACAATGACACTCAATATAATGACTGAACATTGCATGCATATGCAAGTGGTATAGCATACCGCACCCCCAAACTTATATGCAACATTGTCCTCAATGCTTGGACAAGAAGAGCAAGGAAAGAAGTTACCGGGATGGCAGAATGCGAGAAAAATGGAATTTCACAGCAGCGGTCATCCTGTAAATAAGAAAAATCTGCACAGAATACCAACTGGATACCACGAGCATTACAAGGAACAAAAAGTAGATAAATAGAACATAATGAAATAATTATGCACAAACAGACAATGCCAATATCACTGTAAATCTAATGGTCTGAACTGGTGTTTCCCGATTGTCTAAGAGGTCTATGCGATAAGATATTGACTATCCAGGCGCGCTAACGTATAGCACGCAAAGGGGCTGCCTTTCTTTATTACCGTCATACTGTGTTGAAGCAATCTCAACAGTATTAGGAATTGAAACCAGGCGGTAATAAACGGAAATCATCAACTGAATCGCATATAACAATTAGACAAGTGGTACTACATACATAGTCAAAGTATAGAGAACAGATAGGTTGACGGAAAGCAAAATAAAGACAGTAAAGACAACACATGGCATAAAAGAAAATAAAAAGGTATTCCATATAACTGAAAATGAGTTTTAGTACAAAGTGTACCTGCAGGTGGAATACTCAAAAAGAAACTAAACATGGCCAACATGGCCTATCAAAAAAAGAAAGAAAGAAAAATACAGAAAATAAAGCAGAAAAGATGAATACAGTGCAGCTACTCGATGGCGGGTGGTGGTGGTGGTGGGTCGGTGGGAGCAGAAGTGGAGGTGGAGGCTCGACCTGCGAACAGGAACTGCAGATCCTGCCGGAAGGCTCGGAACTCATCTAAAATCGCTCTCTGGCCCTGTACCAGAGAAGAAATGTCCGTCTGAATACCTGCCAGCTGACTCTGCGTCACCTGGACGTGCTCGTCAAAACCCTGCTGGAGCCGCTCTACGTCAGCTGCCAGGCAGGAATAGCCTGTCGCTAAGATATCATGCCGCTCTGCAGCGACATCCATCTCCTCCTCCTCCATCTCCTCGTCCTCTGACTCTGCCCCTGCTGGCTCTCCCTCATCTATCTCCACCGGGGCATCCATATCTACATCGTCTGGTGGATCACCCTGATGGTCCTGTCGCTCTAAGTGTCGCCTCACCCGATCCCACTAAGTAGATGTGAAGCGGGTGGGCGGTGCCAACTGAATGTCAGTCCGACTGACCGGTGTACTGGCACTGCTGAGAAAAGCAGCGATCAGGAATGGAAAGGGAAGCCGCCAACTCGCTGTTCTCCTCTTCCTCTTGTTGACGAGGCCATCCCAAACTTTGTGCATCTGCCCCCAGATAAGCGATGGGACAGAAAACCAAGCGCCCGTATGGAAAGCATAGAGGCAACGGAGGAGGTCACCCCTGCGCTCGGCCACGTGCTGCAACGGACACGCGTTCTTGAGGAGAACGGTGTCCAGGAACCAATATCTGCTCGGGCACATCGAGTTGGACGTGCAGTTGTGGTTGGGCGTGGTAAACGCCCCACCACACATATCCATCACTATCGAGAAGAGCGTGGTATCTGCTGGGAGCGCGGCACTATAGAGTGGCTGACCGTCCGGGCCAACCATGTCCGGCGGCTACTGGTGAGGAATGCCGAGCATATGAGCAATCCGGCTCGGCGTAATCGTGATCGTGACAGTGGCCACGGTAGTCTCGAGTGTATCTGGCGCTGTGCAGGAGTAGGTCATATGCTCGTAAAAGACCTGCACTAGGCGCTCGTGTGCCATGTCGGTGGGAGGCACACATAGCCGGTCGAGGCGACGCCTCCTGAGCTCGGCAACCGTCCACTCGGTGTCGGGACGCCTCTCAAACTCGGCTAAGTCGAAAACCTGCTCCGGGTGGAACTTCCGAGACCGGAAGGCTCGCCCGGGCACGTCACGAACAACACCGACGGCGTTCTTCACTCTCGCCATGGCCTCGGAACAGTCTGCACTGGATTCCAAAAGGTACGTAAATAAAAGATGAATAAGAAGAAAGTTAAACTACTACTAGACTAAAAGAATAAAAATAAAAATGAAGTCCTAGTCCAAGGTACTGACAAAAATGCAAAAAGTTGCACTCGAAGAGGCAATGTGAACGGGCGCAACCGAAACGAAGGTGCCGCGGTTATACACCGTACACTAAGCGTTTGAAATGAAGAAAATGCCAAATCCCACTCCTGCTTGAATTCCTACCCCCCGAAACCCACAAAAACTGGATTCAGACATTGCAATCGCAACCATCCACCCCAACATGATCTAACTATGTTTATTCCGCTATAAAACTATCAAAAATGGCGAGAGAATAAACAAAAAGTAGCCATGCATCACTTACCTCGTGAGGAAGAAGATGAATGGCTCAACCGAAGAAAACTCCACGCGCAGCCGCGAAGAGAAGATCGCGCAGATGCTAGCGGCGGATCGGACTGCGGCGGATGGCGGCGGATGATCGGGAATGGAAGATCGAGTGCTCGGGAGTGCTTGGAGAAGGCTTGGATCGCACAGAGGGAGAGAAGAAGTCAGATGGTCTTTTAAAATGGGAGGGAAGCCCAACGGTTTAAATAGCTTTTCGGCTCACGTGCAGGCTCTGCGTGCATTTCGATTGATCGAAATGTGCATTTCGATCAATCGAAATTTTGATTGATAGGAATCTTGCTTCGATCAATCGAAACTAACTTCGATGGATCGAGATTGTCTCTTCGATCAATCGAACATTCCTCCCCTGAATCACATTTTTACTTCGATCAATCGAACATTTAATTGATGCAATCGAACTTTTATTTCGATCAATCGAAATCCCATTTCGATCAATCGAAAGTTTCGATCGATCGAAGACCTATCGAAGTGCAATCGAAGAGTACCACCTCTCGGGACTTTGGACTTGGCAAATCTCTGCAATTTTTCGATCAATCGAAACCAAAATTTCGATCAATCAAAATTTTCGATTGATCGAAATCTTGGTTTCGATCAATCGAAATGCTCAAAAACAGTCAGTTTAAAATATGCTTCAGGGACTTGGATATTGGGGAATTAGATACTACATTTCTTAGATACAAACCTACTTTGGATTAAAGGGACACCATGGAAGCTTGATAGCCACCATGGCTTCGCCACCTTACACGTCTATGGCGCGACGTCCGAATCGGCTCACGAGTCAAAATACACGGGATCCGTCAAAGTGACGATATCCACGTATTCGGTGGTGACTTGGTCATCCACGCACACTTTTAAGCGCTGCCCGTTTACTTTGAATATCGAACCATCTTTCAAGTCCTTCAATTCCACCGCTCCGTGGGGCGCGACGGAATTAACCAAAAATGGACCATCCCAACGGGAGCGAAGTTTTCCGGGAAACAAATGGAGGCGTGAGTTGTACAATCAAACTTTTTGGCCCGGCAAAAATGTTTTGACTCGAATATTACGATCATGAAAGGCTTTGGACCTTGCCTTATAGATTTTCGCATTCTCATAAGCGTCATGTCGCAATTCTTCCAATTCATTTAATTGAAGCTTTCGATTAGAACCGGCCTTTTTCATGTCAAAATTGAAGGTCTTGGTGGCCCACATAGCTTTATGCTCCAATTCAACCGGAAGATGGCACGCCTTGCCATAAACTAACCGATAAGGTGACATTCCAATGGGAGTTTTATATGCGGTTCGGTATGCCCATAATGCGTCGTTTAGTCGCAATGACCAATCCTTCCGGTCAGGCCGAACAGTTTTCTGAAGAATGTTCTTAATCTCCCTATTGGATACTTCTACTTGGCCACTAGTTTGAGGATGGTAGGGGGTGGCTACTTTGTGTGTGACGGAGTATTTGAGAAGCAAGGTTCGAAGGAACCGGTTACAGAAATGCTTACCTCCGTCACTGATGATGGCCCGAGGCGTACCAAACCGGCTAAAAATGTTAGCTTGTATGAATTTAACCACGACCGCGTGATCGTTGGTTTTGGTAGCAACGGACTCTATCCACTTAGATACGTAGTCCACCGCCACAAGTATGTACTCATGACCAGTAGAGGGTGGAAATGGTCCCATGAAGTCAATGCCCCATACATCAAATATTTCAATGACAAGAATAGGGTTAAGAGGCATCATGTCCTTCTAAGACATCGCGCCGAGGCGCTGACATCGCTCACAAGAGCGGCAGAATGAGTATGCATCCCGATGAAGTGTCGGCCAGAAAAATCCGCATTGAAGAATTTTTGCTGCGGTTTTCTTAGCACTAAAGTGTCCCCCACAAGCGAGTGTATGACAAAATTTAAGAATGCTTTGGAATTCACTGTTGGGTACACACTTACGAATTATTTGATCGGGGCAGTATTTGAACAATTGAGGATCGTCCCAATAATATGATCGTGATTGGGAGAGAAAACGATCCTTCTCTTGTTTGGTCCAAGAAGATGGTATTTTACCGGTTGCCAAATAATTAACCACATCCGCATACCAAGGGATACTCTCTTGAGAGATGACAAAGAGTTGTTCATCCGGGAAGGATTCACAAACTGGAATGGAATTATGGAGGGATTCAACAAGAATTCTAGAAAGGTGGTCAGCTACCACATTTTCAGTTCCCTTTTTGTCTCTAATCTCAAAATTGAACTCTTGCAACAAGAGTATCCATCAGATCAACCTAGGCTTAGTGTCCTTTTTCGCCAAAAGATGCCGGAGGGCAGCATGGTCCGAATAGACAATGACCTTTGAACCTAATAAATAAGCTCGAAATTTGTCTAATGCAAATACTACCGCAAGCAATTCCTTTTCCGTTGTGGTATAATTGATTTGAGCCTCGGAAAGGGTTTTACTTGCGTAATAGATGACATGTGGCAGTTTGTCTACTCGTTGCCCTAAGACCGCACCCATGGCATAGTCGGATGCATCACACATAATCTCAAATGGGAGAGCCTAATTTGGAGGGATTAGAATTGGAGCGGTTGTAAGCATGGCGTGGAGTTTTTCAAAAGCGTCAAGGCACGCTTCATCAAAGGTAAAGCAAGACTCTTTTTCAAGAAGGCGACACAAAGGCCGAGAAATCTTGCTGAAGTCTTTGATGAAACGGCGATAAAAGCCCGCATGCCCAAGGAATGAACGAATCTCTCTCACCGTGGAAGGTGGAGGAAGTTTGGAAATGAGCTCAACCTTGGCTTTATCAACCTCTATTCCTCGCTTAGACACAATATGCCCTAGGACAATACCCTCTTGAACCATAAAGTGACTCTTTTCCCAACTAAGAATTAGGTTGGTTTCTTGACATCTTTTGAGAACACAAGCTAGATTTTGGAGGCATGATTCATATGAAGGCCCAAAAATAGAAAAATCATCCATGAACACTTCTAAGAATTTTTCCACCATGTCCGAGAAGATAGACATCATACACCGTTGAAAAGTTGCCGGTGCATTGCACAACCCAAAGGGCATGCGTCTATAAGCAAATGTGCCGAAGGGACATGTAAAGGTGGTTTTCTCTTGGTCCCTCGGGTCTATAGCAACCTGATTATAGCCGGAATATCCATCCAAAAAGCAATAAAAGCTTTGCCCGGCCAATCTCTCCAATATTTGATCAATGAATGGGAGGGGGAAGTGATCTTTCCGAGTGGCTGGATTTAATTTCCTATAATCAATGCACACTCTCCATCCTGTGGTGGTGCGTTGGGGAACTAATTCACCCTTATCATTAGGTTGCACCGTAATACCAGACTTCTTTGGAACCACTTGAGTGGGACTAACCCACTTACTATCAGAGATGGGGTATATGATCCCCGCATCTAGTAACTTCACCACCTCCTTCATTACAACGTCCTTCATGTTTGGATTCAATCGACGTTGTGCCTCCCTTGAGGTCTTTGCATCCTCTTCCAAGTGTATGCGATGCATACAAATAGAAGGGTCTATTCCCTTAAGATCTACCACACTCCATCCTATTGCTTCTTTGTGCTCTTTGAGCACCTTTATGAGTTCCAATTCTTGAGCATTTGTGAGATTGGAAGCAATAATGACTGGAAGGGTCTCATTTGCGCCCAAGAAAACATACTTGAGTGTAGCTGGAAGAGGCTTGAGCTCAAGTTGTGGTGGGGAAATTAAAGAAGGAGTTTGGGGAGTTTTGGACAAAGGGGGCAAGGGTTCTCTCGGAACTCTCCACTTAGGCAAATCCATGACAGTATTAACATTGAGCATGGAATTGACTTCACATATGGATTGCTCAATGTCAAAATCGTCATAGTTAAAATGATTTAGGCATGCCTCTAAAGGGTTCGTGGAAAGAATAGAAGGAAGTGCTTCTTGAACAAGGTCGTCCACTACATCGACACAAAAGCACTCACTTTCATCGTCGGGTGTGTCGTGGGAAGCATTGAAGATGTTCAAGCGGACTTTCATATTCCCAAAAGAGATGTCCATCATTCCAGTACGGCAATTAACGCAAGCGTTTGCCGTGGCCAAGAATGGACGACCTAGAATGATAGGAATATGATGATTCGGATTTTGGACCGGTTCCGTGTCAAGGACTATGAAGTCCACCGAAAAATAGAATTTGTCCACTTGAATGATGACATCCTCAATGATGCCACGTGGTTGCTTCACCGAATGGTCGGCAAGTTGCAACACAACCGTGGTATGCTTGAGTTCCCCCAAACCTAGTTGTTGGTAAACTGAGAATGGAAGCAAATTAACACTAGCCCCTAGGTCAAGAAGTGCTTTTTCAAAAGATTGATTTCCGATGGTGCACGAAATGGTCGGAGCACCCGGATCTTTGAATTTAGGAGGGGCTTGGTGTTGGAAAATGGAGCTTATGTGCTCAGTTAAGAGGACTTTCTTAGGAACATTATTCCTAGATTTGCGTTTTTGAGTGCATAAGTCCTTCAAGAATTTCGCATAAGAGGGAATTTGTCGAATAGCATCAAGGAGAGGGAGATTGATCTTTACTTGTTTGAAGATCTCCATCATGTCTTGGATTTTCTCTCCTTGCTTCCCGAAATGAGAAGGTTCCTTCAATCATTGAGGAAAAGGAACCGGAGGTTCATAAGAGGTGTCAAGATTTGGAATCGATGATGACACAACTTCACTTGCCTTTCCTTTTGGATTTGAAGGGGTATTTTGCAAATTTGGATTTAACGGAAACAATTTTGGATTTAATTGGGATTCTTTTGGATTTTTAGGTTGCTCTTGAAATTCCTTTCTCTTTTCCTCCCCTACCTTGGAGTTAATGATTTTACCACTCCTCAAGGTTGTGATTGATTGAACTTGCTCTGGAGGAGCATTACAAGTTGAAGATGATGGATCTTCAATCATATGCACACCCTTGGGATTCACCACCGGTTGACTTGGCAACTTACCTTCCTCCCTTCTATTTAAGGCATTAGCTAGTTGCCCGATTTGAGCTTCTAACCTAGCCATAGATTGAGCATTGGCCTCAAGCTTAGAGATTGATTGAGAGTGAGTTTGCAATAAGCGGGTGTTGGCCTCAGGATTGCTTATCACTCGTTCTTCAAAGCTTTGGCTTCTTGGAGGAGGTGGTGGTTGTTGGTAATTTGATCTTTGATTGTAAGGTTGAGGGTTTGGCCTATAAAGAGGCTGTTGAGATTGGGAATTAAAAGAACTTTGCCCTTGGAAAGAGGGACTTGATTCTTGATTCTTCCATGAAAAAGCCGGATGGTTCTTGTAACCAGGATTGTACGTGTTCGAATATGGATCATTCATTTGTTTAGCGTACAAGGCATTCGCTTGCTCTTGAGCATAATCGGGAGATTGCCCGGCAATAGGACAATCTCGCACAAAATGCGAAGTGCTATAGCAAAACGAACACCCCTCCTGATTTTGGACAGATTGGTTAGGAATAGGCAGCCCATTTTTCATGATTAAATCCATTTTTCGGGACAAGGCTTCTACGTGCATGGCCACCTCATCTACCTGTGAAATCTCATGCACTCCTCTACAAGGTTGGGTGGCCTTCCCTTTCCTAGTGGAGGAGCGTTGAGCTGAATTGTTGCTTAGGGTTTGAAAGAGTTTCCATGCCTCATCGGGGCTTTTCAAAAGGTACCCACCCCCACACGCGGAGTCTATCATTTTTCTATGTTGCTCACTCACCCCATTATAAAAACTTTGCACTAGCTGCCATTTTGGGACAGCATGATGCGGACAAGATTTTAAGAGATCTTTTAACCTCTCCCACGTCTCATGGAATTGTTCTTGGTCAATTTGGGTGAATCCGGTGATTGCTCGCCGAATATCACTTGTCTTACCCATTGGGAAGTATTTTTTTAAGAACTCTATTTGCATTTCCGCCCAAGAATGGATTGAGTTGGGTTCTAGGGAATTGAACCAACTTCTAGCCTTATCTTTTAGGGAAAATGGAAACATACGTAGCTTTAGATCATCCTCCGTAAAGTGTGGTACACGAATGGTGGAACACACGGAAAAGAAGTAATCTAAGTGCCAGTATGGATCCTCATTAGGAAGACTGTGAAAGCTGTTAAGAAGGTTGAGGGTGGAGGACTTTATTTCAAATTGATTTGCCGCTACATCCGGAAATTGAATACACGAAGGTACTTCAAATGTAGTCGGAAGGTAAAAGTCCATAAGCAACTCTCCTTGAGGAGGTGGTGGTGGAGGCGGTTGTTCATGATTAAAAGGAGGTAGACCGGGAGGTTGTCTCTCATTTGGTTCCATGTTTTCAGTTCTAGGCAAAATAGGGTCCCTAGAGGTTCCTCTACGTTGTCTAAGTGTTCGTTCAAGTTCACTATTACAAGGAAGCAAAGGAAGTGACAATGACCGTCTACCTAGCATGCATTAACAATTGAAAAGCACCTCTACACACAAAGTAACAATAATATATACAAAAGAATGTGAATGATTCAAACCACCAATTTTTTTTTGACGTTATACTCACAAAGGGTTCCAATTTGAATTCTTCTAGATGCCCGCAATGTGGTATACCTAAAATCAAGAAGTTTGAGATATAAGAACAAGATATATACAAAAAGAATGAAAGAATTTCTAGCCTAAGAATTAAACCAGATTTAATCTTCCAATGGCGACAATTAAACCGTAGTCCCCGGCAACGGCGCCAAAATTTTGATGTGGTCGGAACTAAATTATATTGTAAGCTTAATTTTGCCCTTTTTATCAAAATATAATTTAACCACTCGCAAGAGCACGAGTCTTTGTAGATAAGGTTCTATATAGAGGGTATCGATCCCACGAGGACTAGTCGTTAATTGTCATAAAGAAAGATTAATTCTACTTTAATTCTAAAGAAACAGGTTTTTGGTTTTGTGTTTAAAACTATTGCGTAAATGAAATGACGATAAAATTAAAGAGTAAAGTTGGGAGAGAGAACTAGGGTTGGTTTCCACCACTAGCCATTCACATGTTCATAAGTGTAGCAAGCATGGGGATCATTAATTAAATGCCTAACAATGTCATTAGGCTTGTGACCTCAATGACATATCAAAAGATCAATGTGTGTGCTAACCTATCATAATCCATCTTCAACAAGCATAGCTCTTCAACCTAACTAATTACCTAATTACCCTACTCTTTACGTAAACACTACATGCATCCAAACTACCTTGTCTTGGCATGGTCTATACAAACTAGCATCACACATTCATTTAAACGCCATTATCTAGCCATCATTTGCACTTCTTGTGGAATATGCAAATGTTGTGCATTCAAGTGACAAAACCTACTCTAAGACAAGAATAAATTCCATATCAAATGAATATATATAAGAAATGTATTTGTGTACATAATCACTAGGCTAAATAATCAACATTTAATTACAAATCCCCAAGAGCTACAAAGATGAACAAGTTTACATGGCTAGGGGTTGAAACCAACACCCTAGTAGAAGAGTTAGTTGCTCATGGTTGCCTTGCACCCTTCCATTGATGAAGAGAATGAAGCTTCTTGGTCTGGTTCAGCTTTTCTCTTCCTCTCCCGAAGGTCTCTCCTTTCTTCTTCTGATGTGTATGTTGAGAGATATGAGATATGTGGCTTTTTGTGCTTTTTGTATGCTTTTTGGCTCCTTTGGGCCCACCATATATATATATATATCAATATATATATCTCTTGTATCAAGAAGGCCCCCAAAAGTCTTGTTCAAGTCAGACAATCCCCCTAAGTCGTGCAAAAAGGGGGATTTTGTTGCAAGTGGGAGAGCAGGTGAGCAAGTGGCCAAGTGGGCTCTGCAGCATTTCGATTGATCGAAATTGCATTTCGATTGATCGAGATTTCGATCAATCGAAATCTCGATTGATCGAAATCCACATCTCGATTGATCGAAATGCCTTGGCAACATTTTCTGATTTCATCTCTTGACTGCAGAAAGCTTCCAACTTTGCTCCATTTACTCCAATACCTGCAATACATCAAAAACACAAAAATACCGTAAACATATCTCGGTAAACGCAAAAACAAAACTAACATGTGCAATAAAGAGGGTTCAAATGCATAAAATTGAACACTTATCAACTAACACTATCACATTCCTAACCACTGATGATAGAAACAAGTCTATTAATCTTGTTGTTGACTTGTCACCCAACATGCTAATTCAACCACCTAAGTTTGACCATGTACTTTCCACACTAGCTCATTATAATTCATTTGATTCTGTGAATTTCTCTGAGAATGAAGCATAATTCCCTAAAAAGGTTGATATCATCTTTTCCATCTCTCCCATTGTGAATGCGATCCTCCAACTTAAGAAAACTAGGAAAGGTGGGGGTAGGAAAACAAGGAAAACAAGAGTTACAATCCTTAGAGGTTTTAGGGACTTAGGGCTTACTTGGTTTGGAACTGTGAAAACAGCTTTCAGTTTTCAATTTTTTCAATTATCAGAGAATCAAAACAGAAAATAGTTTCCAATTTTTTTAGTTTAAAAATTTGCTTGGTTGGTACAACTACTGAATAGTTTTTAGAGAACAAAAACTCATAAATATACTTGGTTGAATCTACTGACCAGTTTTCAGAAAACAATTTTTACTTTATTTTTTTTAAATCTAATAATGCAAATTTTAAGCTAGTGTTTTTAACTTAATAAATCTACTTGGTACTGAAAATAATTTTTTGAACAAATAAAATAACAAAAATTGTGCACTACTATAAAAATTTTTTTTTTTTCACTAATTAAAGTAATTCTCAAAGTATATCAAACAAAGGAAAGGAATACAATTTTTTTTTGTTTTTTGGTTGAAAATTAACCAAGTTGTATATCAACCTAGTTAAAAGCCCAATTACAATTGAATAGTGGACAACCCATCTTAACAAATTGTATATCAACCTAGTTAAAAGCCCAATATAATTAAACAGTGGAAGACATCCCCATCTACTATAATAACTTATAAGTGCACTATGATATATATATATATATATATATATATATAAGGAAGAATGATAATAGGAGGTGTCGGCAAAGATAGAGAGAGAGAAATGCAAGCCAAGGGAAAAAAGGGGAAAAAGAAAAAAAAAAGAGAGAGGGAAAGAATCCAAGGAAGATAGAGAGAGAGAGAGAGAGAGAGAGAGAGAGGGGGTGGCACTCAACAATAGTACAACGGTTCTTGCATAGACACCTTATCGGTGTGAATGTCCTCGGAGGTGGAAGAAGAGGCTAAAGAGGCGGAGGAAAAAAAAATTGAAATTACGACTAGTGAAGGAGATCTAGTGGTTTTCGAAGACAAAATTGCCAGCCTATTGTTGTTGCCATTGACTGGTCGGGGACAAAGGCTGAGGAGTAGTGAATCAGAGTCTTCATCCTCTTCATCGTCGTCATCATCGTTGTCTACTGACTGAGAAGCCATGACCTGAGCGAGGCCTGGCAAAGGCGACGATGACAGCGATGAAGGCTTATCGGCGTGAATGTCATCGGAGGTAGAAGAAGAGGTGCAAGAGGTGGAGGAGAAGAAATCGTCATCGAAAGGTGGTTAACATAGATCATTTTCTGATTTTTTGCAAGGAGAGAAAGAGAGTGATGAGAGAGAATAATGTAATAAACGATGGGTGTCCGCAATTTTTAAGTAGAGCTCCTCTGTTCTCCGTGTTTTTTTTCTTTTCCCAAAATAGCTTTTACTTGTTCTTTGAAAGGCAAACTCTTGTAACTCAGTTTCTAAAAACTATTCTTCAAAAATAGTTCCAAGCAAGTCAAAAATTATATTTTGAAACTTTTTTAACTCATAAAACAGAAAATAGTTTTATGAGATACAAACCAAGTAGGCCCTTAGTAGTGTATCTCTCTCTCTCTCTCTCTCTCTCTCTCTCTTCCAAATGAATTGGGCTCCATGGAATATTAGGGGCCTTAACTCCCCTCATAAGAATTTGGAAATAAGGAATTTGATTCGAGACTCAAAACTTTAACTCATTATAATTTTGGAAACCAAGGTCGGCTCTGCCAATATGGATATGACCCACAAATTTATTGCTCCTACATGGGATATCAAATGTAATTACACATCTCTTGGAAGAATCTGGTTATTATGGACTCCTCTAAAGCTCACAGTTTAAGTAGTCAATGATAGCAACTAGGCTATAAACTATTTGGTTACTATGATTGATCAAAAAGTTCAATGTTTTGCCTCCTTTGTGTATATTGCTAACCTTGTTGTGAATAGAAGAGCCCTTTGGAGAAGCCTTAATTCATTTAGGGTGGATGATAAGCCTTGGGTGATCATGGAAGATTTCAATGTCCTCGTCCATGTCAATGATGCATTTAGTGGTGCACTAAGATGGAGTGATGGTATGGATGAATTCAAAACCTGAATAGAAATGGAATTGAATACATCAGATTCACTGGAATGTTTTATACCTTAACAAATAAAAGTTTTGGACATGCTAATATCTCCAGAGCATTGGATAGAGTTCTTTCTAATTATTCTTAGAATGATAAGTTACCCTTCTTTAAATGTTTGTTCCTACCTCATGAAGTGTCAGAGCATTCTCCTATACTTTTGACTATTGGAGAACTTAATCCTAAAAGAAACTGCCCAATTAAATTCTTCAACTTCTGGTACTTAACAAAAATTTTGTAGGCATTGTAGCTAAGGGATGGAATATGGAGGTGTAGGGTACCTTAATGTTTAAGATTATTCACAAACTCAGAGATCTTAAGTTTCCCCTAAAATAGTTAAACAAGAATGAATATGGTGCCCTTCCCTCATGACTCTCTGCTGCAAGAGATGAACTTTTTTCCTTTCAGTCCAATTTAGATCTTAATCCTTTTGATGAGAACCTTAGGAATACTAAGCAAAAGCCTAACTAAAAATTTCACTGGGTTGAGCCTTGTTAAAGAGATGTTTTTCAACCAAAAACACAAATTCACTAGATGATGGAAGGGGATCAGGACATTTTTACTTTCTAAGGAACTTCTCTCTTAGAACCAATAGAAAAAAGATTATGGACTCTTTCACTATGATGGTTACATGGGTATGGACTCTTTCTCTCATTGTGTCATTCAACACTATTATTATTTATTATTATATTAAGCCTGAAAATAAAAATTGAACAAAACTTTATCAAGCTGAATTCACAAGTTAAAATAAGTATTGGCACATCATTTCATAACTTAGAATCTATTACATACACACCCCAAGTGAGGAGGATTTCACTTTTTCTCTTAGAAGTTAATGGAATATTGACATATCCAAAAAAATAAAATAAAGGAGAAAAATCTTTGCAAAAGCCTTTAAGCTAACATTAAATCTACCCTTCCTCAAAATGAAAGCTCCTCCTCCCCTTCTGCTCCATCTTCTTCATATCATTCCCCCCCTCCCCCAGGCCTTCTAGATTAATAGAATCTATTGCGCAGAAGCTTGGCTGTAAGGGATACTTGTAAGACATCTGATGGTCAATCAACTCAGCTTTTGGAGAATGTTCATTAACTTACTGACTAATTAGCTCACTCATGAACTGAACTTATGGCTTTGAAGTCTAAGTATACCTTGGAATATAATGATTTTTGGAAGATCATTTTTGAGTTGAATGATGATCTTGCTTCCACCAAAAAATAACTTATTACTGTAACTAAAAGTCATGCCCGAATTTCTAATGAGATGTTTGAGGATGATGATGAGATATTGGTTAATCTTGCTTTCCAACATTCATTAGCAAAAAATGCTTTGAAAGAACTAATATGATTGTAACAAGATGCTTAAAAGAACTGCAACCTTCGTTTTCATCAGATTTTGATGACAAAACTACTAAGACTCCGAATAAGGAAGTTGTTAACTTTAAGGTGAAATCTCAAGGTTAAAGTTTGCCCTATTTCTCAACTCTTTGCAAATTTGATACTGAACTTGTCAAAGATCTCCGATCAAAATTCAAAATTCTGTCTACTTAGTTACATCATTTTGAGAGTCAATCTATCCATCTCAACTTATAGCTCGGGCAAAAGCTAAGATGATGAAGATATATGAGCTAAGACACAAACTCAAGCAATAATGCTTTTTGGTGGTTGAGAATAAAGGTACGTCACCATCTCTCTTATGTTCTAGTTTTCCTGACAACACTCTTACAGTGGACATTTATCACATGCCATGATCTTCTCTGTCCATGTGTGACCATCTCTATACCTAGTTGTCAAATTCAAATTTACTTACCAACCCACTTCTCACCCAATCTAATCCCCTTGTTGTTGGGTTTCCTCTGAATGAGAAACCCCATGTCAGGAGCTTTCCACTAACCCCCAACCAGCCAATCACCATACTTTTTCTAACCATCAAATCCATAATTGGACTAATTCCACTATGTTTGGGTCCCAATTTGAATGAAGCATAATTGCCTGAAAAGGTTGAGTTAATATCTTACATTTCTCCCATTGTGCATGCGATCTACTAACCTAAGAAAACTAGGAAAGTTGGGGGTAGGAAAGTAAGGAAAACAAGAGTTATAACCTTAGAGGTTTAGGGACTTAGTAGTCTCTCTCTCTCTTTTCCAAATGAACTGGGCTACATGGAATATTATGGGCCTTAACTCCCCTCATAAGCAATTGGAAATAACGAACTTGATTCGAGACTCAAAACTTAATCTCATTGCAATTTCGGAAACCAAGGTCAGCTCTGCCAATATGGATGTGATCCACAAGTTTATTGCTTCTACATAGGATATTAGATGTAATTACACATCTCTTGGAAAAATCTGGCTATTATGGAATCCTCTAAAGCTTATAGTTTAAGTAGTCAATGAGAGCAGACAGGTTATAAACTGTTTGGTTACTATGATTGATCAGAAAATTCTATGTTTTGCCTCATTTGTGTATGCCACTAACCTTGTTGTGGATAGAAGAGCCCTTTGGAGAAACCTTAATTCATTTAGGGTGGATGATGATGTGAGTTGCTTGGTGCGGAAGAGGTTGCGAATGTTTGAATAAAACCTAGAGGGGGCTGATTAGGTTTACTTGATCGTTTGCTTAATTTTTCCAATTAATCCAATTTTAAGTCCAATTATAATTAATGCGATCCCACAAAGCAAGTAAATAAAATAAAGTGCAATAAAGTAAATAATGCACCAGATATATGTAAAAAATTTAGATCGAGAAAAAAATCATAGGTGAGGCTTGTAACCTAGGAGAACTAATTCCACTATCGTCGAAGCAAAGTACAACAAACTCTGTCCCAAACTCACACCTACTCCACTCTGACAAGAACTTGATGTGGAATGTCTTAGGCTTACTCTTACGACTCCTTCGTCCAATTATTACGAACTTTTGGCTAACCTCACATTTCTTTCAGAAAAGTAACTAGAAGAATACGAACACTCAGCAAGTATTTTTCCTCCTTCGTAGTGCGATCACCTTCTTCTTTCTCACCAATGAACAGTTGTAGAAGAAACCAAATGATCTAATATCTTGATCAATAAGGAATCTCTGAAGCCGTCTTTGAATGATTGATCAAGCAAAGAGAGAGAGACATAATAAATCACTCATAATGTCTATTTGTGTGCAATCTCTAAAAAATATAAACAGAAAAATATAGTTCTTTGCCAAAAAAATATATCTATGTTTTCTTTCTCTAAAATAATAATTTTGATATATATTAAAAGTTTCTTAAAAGCACACCTAGAGAGAAAACATATGAGATTTTTATTGATTCTAGCTAATTTTTTTGAAGAAAAAGTTAAAAATCAATTGGAAATAAGTCCCAACGTTTAAGAAAATTTCAGAGTCAAAACTTGGTCGAAATAGGACATTGCAGTACAAAATCGCCAGACCTGGAAGCAAGGACCGGTCCAACCCATTCTTGGGCTGGTACAACTTTATAAAAATTGTTGTTTGAGATTCCAATGACTCATGGACCGGTCCAGCTAAAGCTTAGACCGGTTCAACCTTGAAAGTTTTGAAAAACAACTTAAAAATTATAATTTTTAAGGTCGGAACCTCCCGGTTTGAAACATACTTGTTATCACCACTATACCTGAACTACATGAATCTCATACTTGATCAATGATGTTCACATGCAATTGAACCCATACAGAAACTTCAATCGATCAAATCCTTGTTTAAATCATTGATGCATTCTTCCAAAGATTCAAGTTTCATGCATTTAAAGATCATGTGCATGTTTGGTGTAGAACACTATGCTCACTCTGAGACTTCAATTAAATGATCAATTACAAGAAGATAAATAAAAGATTACAACTCGATCATGTTTAGTTTTGACACCGAAAATTGTCAAATATAAAAATATACGTCACAATCCCCCCTTTAGCAATTTCGTGACAAAACCAACCTAGACAATCATAAGCTAATCATTGAAAAAATTAGATTACAATATGTCACAGTCTTCCCAAAATAAAAAGAAATATATCTCAAAGAACTCAGAGCATCACTTGCAAATAAACAAGCTTCATATGTAATGTCTTTCAAAAACTTATAAAATTTGCACATCATGTAAGCAACACTACCTATGAAAGCTTAATAAAGAAAATATAATGATATTGAGATCAAATATCATTCAATGTATATGCATATATTCATATCATCTGATATCATCTCCCCCTTTTTCGAACAAATTGACAAAGTAAGAACAAGGAAAATAAGAGAGGTCCTAATCACAAGATGATTAAGTGAGCAAATAAGAATATAAACTCCATTCAAAGCACGCAAGCACAAGTGGCAAAAATAATATGAACAATTTTTAAGAATATCAAAGCATAACATCTAGAAACAGAACATCCAAAGATATTATTTCTAAAACAAGTATCGCCAAAAGAACTGAACCAAGGCATCAACATCTATAAAAAAGATGTCCTTGGTCATGTAACTCCATATATTGAAATTTGTATTAAAGTTCACAAAAATATGAACCAAACACAAATTTGGTATCCATAAAATAAATTTGGTAACCTAATCAAAGACACCATGAGTGCAACCTTTGAAAACACAGGCTTCAATGAGACTTTAATTGACAAATCTCCCAAAATCAACACAAATCCTCCAAACACAATCCCTTCCACCAATTCCAATCACAAAAATAAAAATAAAAATCACAAGATCAAACCAATATGATGCAAATATCAATCACAAAGTATATTGAAAGTTAGAAAGAAAAGGCATAAAAGAGATGGAGAGAATATGTTAAAGAGGGAAAATAGGATATAAACACAATGCACACACATGCAGTTTAAAAAACCATTTGGCCAAGGGTAGACCGGTCCAACTTATCCCTTGGCTAGTCCAAGGTGGTCCATGTGGCAACTTTGACCATCTTTGACCCTTTTTGCAATTTGTTTTTAAAAATGCTTAAAAGTGCACGAAAAATAAAAATAAAAATTTAACAATATGAAAATAGGAAAATATTTTTGAATTTTTATTTATATGAAAAAAAAAATATAACAATCATTAAAACCAACTTTTCACATATGATAACAATGAATTCTAAAATTTTCTAAAAATTTTAAGAAAATTCACAAATGAATAATTTTAAAACTCATAAATTCACCAATAAAATTCATCATTAAATTCATGACCACAACATGATTTCCAATATAAATATTTATAAAAATTTAAAAATTCATCTTTTAAATCCATGTGTGTGTACAATCTAACTTCATCAAAAATTAATCAAATTCCTTTGATTCATCTTCTAAAATATATTAGATGATAAACAAATAAAGTAAAACATGATCAAATTTTTTATTGAATTTTTTTATTTATTTATAAGACGACTTCTTTCACTCTTACGAGAATCCAACTCTTTCCTTGAATTTTTTTATTTATTTGATATCTCAGTGAAGATTTTGTTATAGTGGTAGCTTCTAACAAATCTGGAAGGTAACCTTTTCTTGTTTATCTTAAATTTTCAGCAGTTATTTTTTATTTTTTCTTTTCTTTTTCTGCTAAATAAAAATAGGTTCTTTTCTTTTCATTTTTTTATTGATCATTTAAGCTCTCAATGCTACTCATAAAATATACTCTAGTAAACTTCACATTAGTTTTCAATCAATTCTCTCAGAGTTGGACTAGTGCATAACTTGTATGGATTCAAAAGATTCGTCACTAAATAAAAATAAATAAAGCACATTTATGTCCCAAACATGTATTCACAAATCAAAGTGAATTTAAAAGAATGATAAAGAACTCACATTATTTCATAGAATAATATGATTTCCACATTCACATGATTATCATATAAAAATAAAATCCTAACCTATACAAAAAATGATATGGTCCAATGAAAAATAAGATAAAGAACATAAGCTCAGTCCATGACTATAGAAATCCTAATGAGCTCAGTTAGGAGTTTTGCACGCAAAGACATATTAGGAATAAATCCCATAGTATCAAGAGGCACAAACTTCTCCAAATCTTCCTATTTTATCAAAATTATTTTAACATGCAACCTATTAGACAAATATTGTGGAGAAACAAAAGCATTCTTCTTCTTGTTTGAATTCTTTTTAATTTAAGAATTCTTGAGTTTGTTTCAATTATTTGGCTTTCTAGCATGAACCATATTCTTAGAAAATTAGAAGTAGAATGTTTTGTCTTCCTATAGCAATAGTATTGTCTATGTCCAGTTTTATCACAAGAAGTGCAATAAAGCACATTGGACACATTATTTGCATGCATAGACTCAATTTGAAGCTTAGGTTTGGGTGTAGACATTCAAGTTCTTCAAAGACAGTTTGACCCTTACAGGATGACCCATTATAACATAGTATAGTCTTATCTCTTATAGGCTTACCAACACTAATAATTCTATCAAGTTTATTTTGCCCAAACGTAAATGAAATTAATTTCTCTTATGATTTTTTCAATTCAGGTTCAAGAAAATCAAATTTAGCAATAGGAAAATCTCTAGCAGAAATAACTTGACTTACCTCACTTTTGAGAAATTTAGCATTATTCTGAAGGTTTTTATTTCTAGCTTTGTACTCTTCAATCAATTTACGTTTCTCTTCATTATCCTTCTTCAAGGCATCTTTCTTGCTTCTACCAACTTCAACTTTTCAGCTGCTTCTTGTAAGCCTTTTTAAGTCTGATTGATTCTTCAAACAATTCATCAAAGGCATTTTTTAACTTGTTTTCCTCATATTCTCCATCTGATTGCTCAACTTTTGAATCATCTGAACCAACTTGACTCAGGGTTGTATACTTCTTTGTTACACCTACGTTAGAAGAGGAATCATTAGCAATATTATCATTAACATGAGCAATAGCAGAAAAAGCACCAAAAACATCTTCCTTATTATTTTTTACCTTTGAATTTAGAAGAATTCCTTTTTCTAAAATTTTCATTCTTTTTATTTTTAAAGAGTCTTCCAATTTTTCTAACAGAGAGAGTCATGTTATCCTTATAGTTTAATTTATCACATACAAGAGGTTGTCGAAACAATTCAACCTCTTTCATACTAGATTCCATAATGAGTTTTGAAAAAATAAAAATACTTTTTTGATTTTAAAACAACTTTTGCAAGGAACTACTCACAAATTAGATAACACTGGTCTAATATCAATTGTGAGTTGTGTGGTGCGGAAGCAGTTGCAAAAGTTTGACTACAACCTAGAGGGGAGGTGATTAGGTTTACATGCTTGTTTGCTTAAATTTTCAAATTAATCCAACTTTAAGTCCATTTAAAATTAAAGCAATCCTATAAAGAAAGTAAATAAAATAAAATGCAATAAAGTAAAGAGTGCACCAGATATACGTGGAAAACCTAGATTAGGAAAAAATTACGGGTGAGGGTTGTAGTCCTGGAGAACTAAATCTACTATCGTTGAAAAAAAGTACAACAAACTTTATCCTAGAATCACAGCCACTCCACTCTGACAAGAAGTTGATGCGGAACGCCTCATTCTTACTCTTGCGACTCCCTCTTCTAATTATTGCAGACTTTCGTTTAATGTCACAATTCTTTCAGAAAGGTAACTGAAAGAACACGAACACTCAGCAAGTATTCTATCCCTTTCTTAGTATGATCTTCTTCTCCTTCTTCACCAACGAACAGTTATAGAAGAAACCAAACGATCTAATGTATTGATCAATAAGAAATTTCTGAAGCAATCTTCGAATGATTGATTAAACAAAGTGAGTGATAACCTAAATCACTCATAGTGTAAATACATGCGTGATCTCTCAAAAATATTAATAGAAAAATAAAGTTCTCTTCCAAAAAAAATATCTCTATACTTTTCTCTCTAAAATAATAATTTTGATGTATATTAAAAGCTTCTTAAAAACACACCTAGAGAGATATCATATGAGATTTTTATAGATGTTAAAAACCTTAATTTCTTTGAAAAATAAGTTAAAAATTAATTGGAAACAAGCCTCAGCATTTAAGAAAATTTCATAGTCAAAACCCGGTCGAAATAGGACATTGTAGTGCAAAATCGCCAGACCAGGAAGCATGGACGGGTCAAGCCCATTCTTGGACCCGTCTAGCTTTATAAAAATCTCTACTTGAGATTGGAAGGACTCATGGACAGGTCTAGCTAATTAAATCTTGGACCGGTCCAACCTTGAAATTTTTGAAAAATAACTCAAAAACCCTACTTTTCAAGGTTAGAACCTCCCGATTTGAAATATACGTGTCCTCACCACTTTACTTGGACTACGTGACCCTCATACTTGACCAATGTTATTCACATACAATTGAACCCATCCAAAATCTTCAATCGATCAAATCCTTGTTCAAACCATTTGATGTTTTCTTCCAAAGATTCAAGCTTCGTGGCTTTGAAGATCATGTGCATGTTTGGTGTAGAATACTATGCTCATGCTAAGAATTCAATTACATGATCAATTACAATAATATAAAAAAAGATTATAACTCGATCATGTTTAGTTTTGACACTGAAGATTGCCAAATATGAAAATATATGTCACAAATGAGTCTTGGGTAGTCATAGTAGATTTCAATGTCCTCCTCAATGTCAATAATCCATTTGGTGGTGCACTAAGATAGATTGATGATATGGATGAATTAAAAACCTGCTTGAACTGAAAGGGAATTGTATACCTTTTGATAGAGTATTTGAGTCCAATTATGAAACGTACTACGTGGGGATTGGGTTCAAGCTGACGTGGATAAGAAGTCTACGTTAAGAAGACTTCTTTGTCTCCAAGAGCCAGTCTCCTAGTAGGATGTAGCCTCACTTGACCGCTATAAATACAGAGACGGTCGGTATACCAGGTACGCAATGAATACCCCCTGAGTTCCTTTATAGCTAAAAAAGCTCTTTCAATTTCTGACTTGATCGTCGGAGCGTAGTCGGCCGGCACCACGCCGGTGCCCTCTCGATTACCCTTCTCTTGTCCTTTTTTACAGGTTGGCGTTTGATTAGTTCGGGGTGGATTTTTGCTTCATCAGTTGGCGCCATCTGTGGGAAACAATCACAAACTTGATTGTTCTACACGAATCATATACGAAGCATGATGCACCTACGATCTGGGTTAGAGACTACCACTGTACAGGACCCTCCAGCGCAGGGCCCTCCTGCCGGCCATAATCCCCCAGCGCAGGACCTTCCTGCCTGTCACAATCCTCCAGCCGCCCAGGATCCTCCTGTAGGCCATGACCTTCCTGGCGGACAGGGCCCTCCAATTGGACAAGAAGGCATGCAACCCCCTGGACAGATGGACATCCCTGGGGCACGCCCCGAAATCCCAAACGACCAAGGACGGATCGCAGCGTTGGAATGCCAAGTCCGAAACTTGAATCAAAGTCTGGCCCAGATACTCCAACAGAATGCGGCAATTCTGCAGCGCCTCCCTCCTGTGGAGCCAGTACCATCGCCGGGTCACCCTGTTGATCCAGAAGGGGATGGTGTTGGGCGAGACAGTGAAGTCCCAACGGACGACGCAGCTCAGAACCGAGTAAGAGGTGGGACGAATCCCAGTTACCTAGTCCCACTCGGAAAAAACCAACCCCATGGAGACTCAGGGCACCCAGGGAAAACTATCTATTATGACATGGAGATACAGGACCTCAGAGCTAGGGTAGAAAGCATGGCCCACGCCATAAGGGGGAAGGGCCCTGCTACAGTAAAGGAGCTGGTCCAGCAAACCAACCTCCCTTTCTCCGCGGGGATAATGAGTTATCCTTTGCCCAACAAGTTCAAGATGCCCACCCTTGAAAGCTTTGATGGGACCAATGACCCGCTAGATCATCTGGAGACCTACAAAGCTCTAATGCACCTCCAAGGAATACCAGATGAAATCCTATGTAGAGCTTTTCCTACTACATTGAAGGGTTCTGCCCGGTCATGGTTCAACAACCTGAAACCGACATCTATACGTTCCTTCAAAGAACTGAGTCAATTGTTCGTAGGCAATTTTATTACCGCCCAAAGGCACAGAAAGCCAGCCACCTATCTTCTGAACGTAAGACAGAATAAAGGGGAGTCATTACGAGACTACATTTACCGGTTTAACAGGGAGATGTTACAGGTCGATTCTCTGGACGATAAGGTGGCAGTTACCGCATTCGTGGGGGGGCAACTGCCTTCAAAATTCTTGTACTCAATTTCCAAGCACCCTCCAGAAAGTATGTCCGAGCTACTTATGAAAGCCCAAAAGTACATGAACGCAGAGGATGTCCTTGATGCGAGAAAGGCAGACAGGAAAAGGGGGACATTCCAGTGAGGAAGATAGAGACCCCAAGCATGGCAAAATGTCACGGGGGCAGGCCGGTAAAGCATCACGTCATGAGCAGGGAGGCATGTGGCATATTGCTAGAGACATTAAAAGTGGAGGCAGTTGGCCCATCCTTGGATTGCTGAGCGTTTGTGGAAGCGCCACCAGTAAGACTTTCTTTTAAAAGTTGCATCTACTTTAATTATTCTAGTTGAAGCTCAATTTAAAATCGAGCCTCAGGGCGATAGCTCCGAAGTTTTTGCACGAATAATTCTCTGTTTGTTACTCAAGTATCAATAGCAATCCTTTTGTTTCAAAATTTGTTGTTATAACTAAAACAAAAAGTACACCTCCAAGGAGGGCCTTTAATGAAAAAGGCGGGATGGATGAATCCCGAGAACATTATTTAAACAGCCCTACGGGGTCACAGCCCTACGGGGGCACAGCCCTACGGGGTCACAGCCCTACGAGGGCCACCCTACGGGGATACACCTCCAAGGAGGGCCTTTAATGAAAAAGGCGGGATGGATGAATCCTGAGAACATTGTTTAAACAGCCCTACGGGGTCACAGCCCTACGGGGGCACAGCTCTACGGGGTCCCAGCCCTGTGGGGTCATAGCCCTACGGGGGCACAGCCCTACGAGGGCCACCCTACGAGGATACACCTCCAAGGAGGGCCTTTAATGAAAAAGGCGGGATGGATGAATCCCGAGAACATTGTTTAAACAGCCCTACGGGGGCACAGCCCTACGGGGTCCCAGCCCTGCGGGGTCATAGCCCTACGGGGGCACAGCCCTGCGGGGTCACAGCCCTGCGGGGTCATAGCCCTACGGGGGCACAGCCCTGCGGGGTCACAGCCCTGCGGGGTCACAGCCCTGCGGGGTCACAGCCCTACGGGGTCCCAGCCCTGCGGGGTCATAGCCCTACGGGGGCACAGCCCTGCGGGGTCACAGCCCTACGGGGTCACAGCCCTACGGGGGCCACCCTACGGGGATACACCTCAGAGGAGGGCCTTTAACTAAAAAGGTGGGATGGATGAATCCAGACAGCCCTACGGGGGCACAAACTCAGCCCTACAGGGGCCTAGCCTTACTAAGGAGACACGACCACACTTTTTCAAGGGCCTTTAATCCAAAAATATTGTTAACCTACCCTACGGGGGCACAACCTGTTAAAAGAGATTCTAGCAAAAGGCTGGTAAGTCCCACCAAGGTGGTCACATGGCTTTATCAAGAGCCGCGCTATTAAGCTTATTAATTAGATTTTATTAACCAAGTGAGTTATTGGCATAATGGTTAGGGTGAGACCATCAGAGCTTATTAGCTAAGGTTCAATTTTTCAAACTGACAATCATTTTTTATATATATATATAAACCGGGTTCTTATATACCGGCCAAAGGCCGGACCCAAGAATAAACCGCCTGACCAAAAACCAAGCCCAGGAAGAAACCGGCCCGACTAAGGACGAGCCCATCGGACCAGACGCGACCGGGCCCACCGGGCCGGCCAGGCTAAGCGCTGGGCCGGGCACGGCCGAGCCCGCCTGGCCGAGCGCCTGGTCGGGCCAGGCGCGGCCTGGCCAAGCGCCAGGCGAGGCCGGGCGCTGCTTGGCCGGCCTTGGTCGGGCGCTGCCCCGGTCGGGCGCGGCCGGGCCCACCCGGCCCATGCGCGGAAAGAAAGGGAAGGAAAAGACAGGAAAGAAAGGGAAGGAAAGGAAAAGAAAGGAAAGGAAAGGAAGGAAAGAAAGGGAAGGAAAGGAAAGGAAAGAAAAGAAAAGAAAGGAAAGGAAAGGAAAGGAAAGGAAAGAAGAGAAAAGAAAAAAAGAAGGTGTTTATTTGTATAACAGATGAAGCTCGGTAAGCAGTCCAAAATGTTCATAAGGCCCAGTAATTGACCCTCACGAACAGGGGGCATCTGATAGAGTATTTGAGTCCAATTATGAAACGTACTACGTGGGGATTGGGTTCAAGCTGACGTGGATAAGAAGTCTACGTTAAGAGGACTTCTTTCTCTCCAAGAGCCAGTCTCCTAGTAGGATGTAGCCTCACTTGACCGCTATAAATACAGAGACGGTCCGTATACCAGGTACGTAATGAATACCCCCTGAGTTCCTTTATAGCTAAAAAAGCTCTTTCAATTTCTGACTTGATCGTCGGAGCGTAGTCGGTCGGCACCACGTCGGTGCCCTCTCGATTACCCTTCTCTTGTCCTTTTTTACAGGTTGGCGTTTGATCAGTTCGGGGTGGATTTTTGCTTCATCACCTTTGATTCACTGGAATTTTTTATACATTTAAAAATAAAAGTTTTGTACATGCTCATATCTCCAGAAAGTTGGACAGAGTTCTTCTATCATTCTTGGAATGACAAGTTCCCCAGCTCTGAATGTTTGTTCCTACCTCATTGAGTGTTAGACCATTCTCCCATGCTTTTGACTATTAGAGAAATTAATCCTAAAAGAAACTGCATATTTAAATCTTTAACTTCTAGGCACTTGACAAGAATTTCCTAGGCATTGTATCTAATCAATGGAATGTGGAGATGCATGGTACCTTAATGTTTAAGATTCTTCACAAACTTAGAGGTCTCGAGCTTCCCCTCAAATAGTTGAACAAGAATGAAAATGGTGCTCTTCCCTTATGGCTCTCTCCTGCAAGAGATGAACTCTTTTCTAATCAGTCCAATTTAGATCTTAATCCACTTGATGAGAAACTCAGGAATAATGAGAAAAGGCTAACTAAAAAGTTCACTGAGTTGAGCCTTGTTGAAAAGATTTTTTTCAAGCATAAGCACAAATTCACTGGCTGAAGGAGGGGGATCAGAACACTTCTTACTTCCAGAACCAATAGGAAGAAGATTATCTCCATCTCAAATCAGAATGGTGATTTTGTTTAAGGTATTGATCTCAAAAATGAAATTCTTCTCCAATTTTAATCACTTCTTGGTTAGACTTATAATGGTTACATGGGTATGGACTCTTTCTCTCATTTGATCTCTAAATCAATCCCTTGTCACTTGTTACCTATCATATCTTATATCCCATCTGATTTAGAGCTACGAAGTTGTATTTTTATCATTTCACAACTACAAAAGCCTTGGTCCTGATGGCTTTAATGCCTATTTTCTCAAGAATGCATGGTCCATTTTTGGACATGAGATTTATGTTGCAAGTAAGGATTTTTTTATTTCTGGTAAATTGTTGAAAGAAATAAATTGTTCTTACATTGCACTTGTGTCATGCCCCAAAATCCATGTAAATGGAATCCCCATTCTGAGCCTGAATTTCGAGAGTGATCCCATTCATTTAACTACATAAATTATCTCAATAAAGATCTTGCCTTGATATCATGCTCAGATACCAAGTTGTCATGCCTCTCAACACTAGTTAAGAGCGAGGGAAATGGGGTGAGTGATTATTATAAGTGAACCATCTTCTAAATTATTTATTCATTTAAAATATCATAACCGCAGAAACATAGTCTTAGTTATGTATCCATTAAGTGTGTGTATACGTATATAAGTCATCTCATACAGGTCCCTCACAGAGGCATATGTGTACTTAAGCGTCAATATTGGTCCTTACTGATTACAAAGTACGATTAATCAAAGCATGTCTTTCGATTAATCATAACCTCTCCTTCGATTAATCGAAGGTGGGATTTTGATAAATCGAAAATACTTTCAATCGTATTTCTATTGAAGTACCATCATAATTACACAGTTTTGAAATCAAATTCCATCGAACAATTTTTTGATGGATTGACTTTTTAATTGAAGACGTTCAATTAATCGAAGAGGGGTCTTCGATTAATCAAACACCATTCAATTGAAATCCTGATTTTTTATACTTAAGCAATTTCATGGTTCGACTTTCGATTCAATTTAGCAATGCCCAATTTAATCCACATCATACATAAATGATAAAAAAACCTTAATTATACTATGCAAAGGAAATTATCCAAGCTTAAACATAGATCCATAATCTCCTACTCAATTATTCTAAAGGGCCCAAACGTGGCTCATACATATAATATCCAATGATGAAATCCAAATTACAAGTTTGATAAATGCCTAAACATGGCATGTAAAAGTATAACCTAAATGATAGCAACAAAAGTAAATCTCGTGACCCTAGCACTTTAAGCTCCATCAATCACCGGTATTTTACCTGTAAACATATTTGGGAAGGGGAGTGAGAGTCAACATGCTCAGTAAAGATACCCAAACGAACTTATGCATCGACTCGACCTGACCTATATGAAATGCAATCATGGCATTCCTATGTACTACATGACGTACTCCCAATGCTCATGAGATACTATCATGACATTCCTACACACTACATGGTATACGACAATGCACATGCTTAAGGGATCTCAATTAATACTCAAATGGAACACAAACTCACAATGCTCAATTTAAGTAGAAGGGCACACAAGCATCAACATGAATATCACAATTCAACAATAAGACTTAAACACTAAGTCCTGTAAGTTTTGAAATCACATAAGGGTGGGAGTTATCGTAGGTCATAGGTTAGGAGCTTTTCAAGCTAATTTCCCAAATATTCTACATTAATATTCTACTTTACAGGTGATCAACCCAAGGGTCTAAACAAAACATTATTCTACTTTCTGGGCTACCAACTCTAAGGTCTAGAAAAAACCTCCTTGGCCAAGTTTTAGGCTCGGGGTCCTTTTTGCATTTCCGACCTACTTCCAAAATCAACAACCAATCACATAGGGTTCAAGTATGGTAACATATACAAGTTTGAATATCTCACACACCATCCAAGCGCATCATAAGCCACTTGATTCAATGTTAAAACATATCTCTTCATGCATACAACAATGCAATATCAACTCATTCAAAAGGTGTTCAAATAATAACTTTTTTTGTAGAAATAAACATTCTCATGCATTTCATCTAGCATGTAATATGCAACTGATTAGTGTGTGAGTGTGACTCAAAAAGTATATCAATTAAAAATTACCACACTTCGCAATAGAACGAATTCCTTGTAGAATAGGGCTATCGAAAGGGGTGTCGAACCTTAGGGACTGTGGTCTGACTGAGTTAGATATAAGGAATTAATTCTAATGAAATTTAAAAGAAATAAATTATAATTTTTAATTCTAAATTAACTAATGAAGCAGTTGAACAAAAGCAAGAAAAACTAAGGAGTGTAGAGAATATAAGATAAGTCTAGGGATTGATTTTACCACTAACTTCACAATCAATGGTCAATTGAACTAACTATGGGGCATCATATCATACATAAGTGGTGTTGGTGGCTACAAGCTCACCTTCATCCGTCAAGAAGATAACATATGATTAAGGCTAAGTCATGGACTATCTTCGATTGGCATGGGCCATCTGCCTAACTACTCTAATTTAAGGTGCAGTATGATTCATCTTCTCTAGGCATAATCCATCAAAGCTTTTAATGATATATTCAGTGAAAACCATTGTGTAATAATCACTCTCATGATCACAGAAAATAAGAGGGACGAGTTCAATAACAATAATCAAGTATCTAAGACAAGATAAGAAATCATTGAAACTGAATTTATAAGACTTTTATTGCTCAATTCTATAATAAGAATTCTCTAAATTACACAATCTATGAATGAATACAAAAATTCCCAATAATTAGAACAATCAAACTAGTGATGTTTAGTTAGGGCTACATCAAAACCCTGGTGGCTGAACTAGCCGCTCATGATATGCCTTGTTCTCCAATGATTCTCCACTCCAAAAGCTCTTCAAAGCTGCTGCCAAGCCTCCCTCATACAGCCCTAATTTGTCACTTTAAATAGCCAAGAGAATACATCAAAGTCCTAATCCAATTAGGAATTAATTAGGTTTTCCCGCAGCACTAATCAGGTGGGTCTTTTCTACTGACGTTCAGCCCAACTTTTGACCCACTACAAGTCCGATTCACGAAATTTCTGTGAAATACAAAAGTATGCAGAATCAAATTTTGTTTAACCAATTTAAAAATTAAGTAAATTTGAGGCTCAAAAATAACACTTCTGGTCAATTTTCCAAAACGAAATTAAGATTGTATTATGCGCAGATTTGGGCTTCAGGCCCGAAACCTTCTTAAACAGTTGTAATTCTCTTGGACCTTTTCCATGGACTGATTTGAGTTAAATTATGAAGTTGAATGGATCCCTTTGATGTAAGCTTCATCTAACCCTTCTGAATGTCATCTTTAAAAGCCCAAAATCCTGGTTTTAACTGAAATAATCATTAAGGTCCTAAAAATACAGAAAACACTAAAACGAAGTAAAATAATAAAATAATCTATCACTAAGAGAATAAAATACTCAAGTTAAGAGGCTAGAATGCGCAACATTCAATGCCGATTAGCAACAAGTGTAACATAGTCTCCATAACTATAACTCATGCTAATAGGCAACATATATTCACAATTGTCAACACATAAGGCATGTATACATAATCTACATCATAATTCAATTGATACATGTTCCAACATGTTTACATTCAATAATCTCATCAAAACATATGCATACAACCTCAATGTGTATAACTATCACTATAATTAACATGTGTAGACTCAATTAACAAGAAGTAGGACAATTAAAGATGCAAGACTCACTTTCTAGCATTCCTAAATATGCTAACCAACTCAAAACCATATTAATTCCTAAGGAGTCGATGATAAGGTGGAGAAAAAACCCATACCTCAATTCCAAGCCAAATTCTCACCAAAATCAACTTTATCCGAATTTGATTACGAGTGGATCAATCTCGAGCCCATGATACGTAGAACAATTTTTTCTTATTCGGTGCCTTTCAGTTCTCACCTTAAACATCTTAATTTTAATGGAGAAGGAAGAAGAGGAGAAAGAAGAAGATAAGTTTATATATATATATATATATATATATATATATAAAAGAAATGAGAGCTGTATTCTCCTCTTTTCTATTTATAGACGTATCCTCTTATATTTACAAAAATGCCACTAGTCACTTACCAAACCTTCCCGGGTTTCATTTTTACTTTCGGTAACTCCTATGAACTCGAAATATACACCATAACTCATCAAATATTTTATTTAAGCTAATCTCAAAATTTGGTGTCATTCTAACACTTTCAGAGTTTTCAAGCCCAACGAACTTGCGTCTCAGCTCACCCAAGCCGAAAAACTCAATTTCACCAAACGTTCCCAAAAGAAAACCTGCATGTATTTCACATCTAAAACATGCATACCATCATTTAATTCACTTATAGGACATTGAATGAAAAGAAAAAGAACACTAGCCAAAAGTGATCACGGACCTTACAACTTCCCAACGTTAAGAAATTTTGGCCTTGAAATTAAGACATACCTCAAGTAACAAATAGGTCGGGATACTTTGAGCATACTTCTTTTTCCTGCTTCCACGTGGCGTTTTTGACTCCGTGATGTCTCCAAAGCACTTGGACTAATGGGATGGAGTCCATAATCTTTTCGTAAGACATCTTCCCCCACCTTAAGATTCGTCCAATCAAGTACATGTGAAGGATCTGATTCATACTTTCTTAACATGGAAACATGAAACACATTATGCACACTTGACATTTGTGGTGGCAATGGCAAGCGGTATGCAACCTCACCCATACATTCTAAAATCTCAAATGGACCAATGAACTATGGCGATAACTTACCACTATGCCCAAACCACATCAAACCCCTCTATGGTGAGAATTTTAGAAAGACATGGTCTCCTACCTCAAATGCCAAAGGTTGCCGTCTACTATCGGCATAGCTCTTTTGATGACTTTGAGCTATAATCAACCGTTATTGTATTAGTTTGATCTTTTCTATGGTTTCCCGGACTATGTTGGGTCCCAAAGCCACTGTCTCACCAACTTTGGTCCAACACATGGGCAACTGACAAGGTCTACCATATCGAGCCTCAAATGGTGATAGCTATTGTTGTAAGCGAATTGCACCAATGGGAGGTGATCCTCCTAACTACCATGAAAATCTAAAGCACAAGCCTGAAGCATATCTTCCAAAATCTAAATAGTCCTCTCAGACTGACCATCATCTGAGGGTGAAAAGTTGTGCTAAAACGGAGATCGATGTGAAGAGTTACCTGAAAACTTTGCTAAAATTGCGACGTAAATCGTATGTCTCTATCCAACATAATAGAAATTAGTACGCCATGAAGTCTCAGGATTTGCTCAACTTGACTTAGAGCATCCACACCATTAGTCACTCAAATAGGGAAAAAATAAACCACTTTGGTCAATCTATCAACAAACAACCCATACAGCATCATGGCTTTTCCTCAACCTCATAAGTCCCATCACTAAGTCCATGGTAACATGTTCCCACTTCCACATTGCTACCGGTAATGGTTGTAACAAACTCTCCGGTCTTTGATGTTCCACTTTTACTTGTTGACAAGTAAGACGCTTTGCCAAAAATTGAGCCACATCATTCTTCATTTCTTTTCACCAATACTATCGATGTAAATTGTGGTACATTCTTGTACCACTGGCCATAAGCTATAGTGATGAAACTCTCTAATTACATTATCCCTACAAGGCAATAGTACAACCATCTTCCCTTTGAATCTCAAACCTACATCGAAATGGACTGTCCAACCTTTTACCACTTCATCGCTCAAAATTTGAGTGCGAATGGTCTCCATTTCACTATCCCATCGTTGTTCCTTAATCACCCTATTCACTAGAGTTTGTTGAGTAATAAGTGTAAACAACATTGCTGCCTCTCCATTATCACTAAAATACAATCCCATTTATGAGATATCCTCCATCATCTTCTATTGACAGATAGCAATACTCACCAAGCTACTACGTGACTTTCTACTCAAGGCATCAGCTACAACATTAGCCTTTTCTGAGTGGTATTATAGATCAAAGTTGTAATCCTCCATATATTCCATCCATCTCATTTGCCTCATATTCAAGTCATTTTTGTGAGAAAAGGTACTTTAAACTTTTGTGATCGGAGAACACTTCAAACTTTTCTCCGTACAAGTAATGCTTCCACACTTTTAATGCAAAAATTACTATCACCAACTCCAATTCATGAGTCAAATAATTTTGCTCATGTGTCTTCATCTGTCAGAAACCATATACAACAACTTTCTCAGTTTGCATTAAAACACAGCCCAAACTGTCCTGTAAAGCTTCACAATAGATCAAATACCCTACACCAAGTTCGGGAATAATCAATATTGGGGTGAAAGTTAATCAAACCTTCAACTCCTTGAATGCATTTTTACACACTTCATTACACACAAACTTTACTTCTTTATGAGTAAGTTGTGTCATTGGTGCTGCCAATCATGAGAAATCCCTCAGAAAGGGTCGGTAGTAACCGGCCAAGCCCAAGAACCTACAGATCTCAAACACGCTCTTTAGTATTTCCCAACTCATCATGGCTTCAATTTTTGAAAGATCCATGGAGACTCCTCCTCCTGACATAACATGTTCGAGGAACTTCACCTCTATTAGTAAAAATTCACATTTCTCATACTTGGCATATAATTGATGTTCCCTCAAAAGTTGTAACACCATCCTCAAGTGTTCCTTATGCTTATACTCCTCCTCCAGTGATGAGTACACTAGGATGTCATCTACAAACACCATAACAAATTTATCCAAATATGCATTAAAGACATAATTAATCAAGTCTATGAAAGCTGATGGTGCATTCGTCAACTCAAATGGCACCACTAGGAACTCATGTTCCTCTTCCGATGATGAATACACTAGGATGTCATTCATAAACACCACAACAAATTTGTCCAAGTAAGTATTAAAGACATGATTAATCAAGTCCATGAAAGCTATCAGTACATTCGTCAACCCAAATAACACCACTAGGAACTCGGTATATCCTCATCCATCTAAACTGGTAATATCTCGACCTCAAGTCAATCTTCAAAAAATATTTCAAACCCTTTAATTGATCAAACAAGTCATCTATCCTTGGCATGGGATACTTGTTCTTGATCGTTGCTCGGTTCAATTTTTGGTATTCAATACACAATTGTAAAGATTCATATTTCCTCATAGCAAAGAGTATCGGAGCTCCCTAAGGCAATGCACTCGGTCGTACCTTTCAATTCTTTCAATTCCGTCAATGCCATACGGTACGGTGCCATAGAGATAGAAGTGGTACTGGGATCAAGATCAATAATAAACACTACTTCCCGTTGCATAATTGTGACATAAAACTTTACATCAAAAATTTTGTGAAAATGAGATTTTGTGCATATATATATATATATGTAATTTTATGTGTTATGAATAGCTTAGTGATGTTTATGAATTCATATTGTGATTTGTGATCGTTTGGGATGTTGTATGAGTTGATTCCATGAGTAGAGTAAAATGCGTAAAAGAATCTTTTCTTAAAAATGTATGAGTGTTATGATTTTCATGAGTTGAAGGTGATTGCATTGAATATGCATGTGTTTGGTTTTGAAATGCATTGACTTAGTACATGTTATGTATTTGGTGAAAATTGTGACAAGGTTGAGTTTTGGTGTATTATGTGAGAATTTGTGATTTTTAAGGCATGTGTGAGAATTAAGAAGGGCCCGGAGCCCTAGGGTGCAAGTCTCAAAACTTGGCTAAGCAGATGTCGCTTACATCTGGTTAGCAACTCGTAGAGTGTAAGCAGAATTTATGGTTTTGAAGAAACCCTTACTATAGAATTGTGATAATCTGAAGTCCCCAGTTAAAGTGATTTCTGGGTATATGTGGTTTGAGTTTATTTGAGAGTTATGATTCCTTATAAACTATTTTGTGATTGGAATGTCAGACATCACAGATGATTTTGAAAATATGAATGTTTTGAGCGTGAAAAACCATTGAGGCATGTCACGTACACACTTAGAGATTTCATGTGCATTCATGCATGGTTGCTTGAGTCAAGGTAGAGTTGGGCGGATTAGTCGTACTGGGCGTAGTTATTTGCTCACCCCCATTTTCTAAACTCTTTTCAGATAAAGCTCCCATGGAGGACGAGGCATAGAGCACTTGAGTGGATTTTGAGTTTCTTTTTTATCATATCTTTTTGAACATATGTATGTAGACGTCTATGCCGACTTGTGCCATGTTAACTATGCTAGGAGTGTACCATTTACATTTGGTTCCTTCCTTTGTACAGGAACTTCAAATGTAATCGCCACACTTGACTTGTGTAGGAATTTTAAGAAATATATATGTAATGAATACCTTTCTATACGACTTTTGAGAATTGTATGAATGATGATCCATTTTGAATCTCCTTATATATGGAAATGTTAGAATGATTATTGGACGTGAGGGTGGCATGTTTATACCTTGCTATTTATATTTTTGGATGTTTATGCTTCAAGAGAATGAGTGTTTTAGAGTAGAATTTTGAAATGCATGGGATTACTATCTATAAGGTACAAATGTATGGATTTTGTGAAAATATATCCATGTTGTGAGTTGTGAATGAGTATGTGAATATAGGAAATGCATCTAGACTTGTGATATTCAGGTTTTTAGACATTTTTGAACTTTCAGTCGCTTAATCTCTACAGCAGCCAACTGAAAATGTGAGATTTTGAATATTTGTAAATGGGGTACCTGTTTCGGATGATTGAAGGATGGTTTTAGCTGGTCAAAAGGTCCCTTTCGGCCGACTGAATCTTTCTCCAACTAACTGACATAGCTAAGAACCTTATGGTTAGCTAAACCTAGGTTTCAGGTGACCGAAGAAGGTTTCAACCAACCGAAACTAGATTGAATTGGAATTTCTTAAATTTTGGAATAAGAATGAGTAAATATGGATGCATAGACCTATAAGGAGCCATTAGGATGGATAATGATGAGTAAATGCATATGTAATTGTGTATGTAGAGATAAATTCTACATTATAAGGTGGATGTTTGACTTTTACCATTCACCCCCATTTCCCCTTCTCTTAATCGGGAGTTGGAAATTAGGGCGTGATAACTTAGTATTAGAGCTACTAGTTTTGAATACTTTGGGATGATGGGAAAAAGGATGAACCACATTTTGAATTGAAAGGACTAGATGATTTCCGGAATTGTGAACTTTAGGTTGTGATCATGGACTTGAGGTTGTTAGTGTAAGTTTAATGTTAAGTACATATTATATGGACACACTTATGGGTTTATTTGTTTGATACAACATGCTATTTATAAAGTGACTTAACATGTTGTGAGTGCGCATGAATAGAATTGGACAATGATATTCACACTTTGGAATTTTAAGTGTGTTCTTGTTATCCCTATTGCAAGATGCCACCACGTAGAGTTCATGGAGGAGCACCGACAGTAGCTCCCATAGATGGAGAACAATTTATATACGACATTGTTGCAACCATGAAACAAATAGCTAAGGAGACTCAAGAGGAGACATAGGCAACACAAGCTCCGCTAAGAGCAGCTCCTCCTAGTCGAATGATAACGGCATTAGGCATGTCAAGAAGCACAGTCCACCATTATATTCAGGAGGGTCCGATCCTATGGTGGCAGAAAATTGGTTGGACGAGGTCGTCAAACTCCTTACCGTGCTTGAGATAGAGGACGATTTGAGAGTGAGGGTGCCACCCATTATCTTTTGGGTGAGGCCAACCGTTGGTGAAAATTCATAGGGAACTACTATGACATCGATATGATGGATTGGGACATATTTCAAGTACTTTTCATTGAGAAATATTTCCCGATAATGGTAAAGGATAACATGAGGTGAGAATTCTTTAACTTAATTCAAGGTAATATGATAATGATGGAGTACGAGACCAAGTTTACATCCTTGGCTCATTTCGCACAAATAATGATTCCAACAGAAGGAGCTTAAGATAAAACAGTTTGTTAGAGGTCTCCAAACCTTCATAGGGGATAGAGTTGGAGTCTTCGGTTTAACAAGCTACGCGGTGGTAGTAGAGAGAGAACTAATAGCTAAAGAACTAAACAATGATAATTAGAGGATAAGGGATACGAAGAATAGATAAGGAGCATGGGGTCCCTTCCAAACAATCGTGTTAGGAAGAAGTAAAGAGATGGTGGGTAGGTCATTTTCACAAAGGCAATGACAAGCCCAATTGACACCATTTGTGGCTATAGCTATTGGATCTTCATGGTCTAGAGTAGTGTGCTTTAACTATCAAAACCCAGACATTATATGGTTGCCTCAAGGGCAAATTACATCTATAACAGATAAGAATTGCTACTATTGTCAGCAAATGGGGCACATTATTTGGAAATTCCCATAGAAGAAGGGTACACAGAGTGGGATTGGCTCACAGCGGCATTCTACATAGCCTACTACACCACAGCCAGGCTGTAGGGCATTGCCACAAACATAGAGAGTGCCATCTGTTCAGAGTTCACAGGCACCAGCTAGAGGAGTCACGACTAGTGCTCTTTGTTAGTAGTTGGGATATTAGGGTAGAGGGCAACAGGGCCAGAGATCATAGAGCCGTGCCTTTACTCTTGTTCCAGCAGAGATCTCGGTAGGACCGTTAGTGGTTCGAGGTATATTTCTTGTATCTTGCTCGTGGGATAGGGTTTTAGTGGATTCAGGTGCATCACATTCATTTATTTCATATGCATTTGATTGTGCTTGGGGTTGGAAGTGTCATCCTTTGACTTGGTTTTATCCATTGATACACCAGTTAAAGGTAAAGTCACTTTGGGTAGTATTTGTCGGTCTTGCGAGATCGAGATTTTTGGACATTGGTTAGTGTTTGATTTCATCCTCCTTAACATGTCTAGCTTTGATATGATATTAGGTATGGACTAGTTATCTATCTATAAAGCTAACATTGATTGCTATAGTGGGAGGGTAACTTTGTGTACACTATTGGTATTTGTGGGAGAGCGAGACGACTTCTATTTGTCTTCTTCGCATAGTCATCGAAAATGACTTGGATTTTTCTTAGCAAAATTGCTAGTTGATGGTGATGATGGGACACATGGGGAGTTCCTTTGTCTTGTATGTGAGTTTTTGGATGTATTTCTGGGGGACTTGACAGAGTTTCCTTCGAAAAGGGAAGTGAAGTTTGTTATAGAACGTGCTCTAGCTACAGTGCCCATTTTTATGGCACCGTACCGAATGGCACTAACTGAATTAAAAGAGCTAAAGAACCAACTACAATCGTTACTAGACAAAGGATTCATACATCCTAGTACTTCACCTTGGGGAGCTTCAGTTCTTTTTGCTAAGAAGAAGGATGGGCCTTTGCGGCTTTGCATTGACTATCGGAAGTCAAATCGGGCAACGGTCAAGAATAAATATCCTTTGCCAAGGATAGATGACTTGTTTGATCAACTTAAGGGTTCCTAATGTTTCTCAAAGATTGACTTAAGACTGGGCTATTATCAGTTAGAGGTTTGTCACGTCCTGATTTCTGACTCTTGGGAATCGAGGGTGAACAGTGAAAGTCCTACCCGGTTTGCACTCATGAACCATTAAATTCTAGAACCTAACTTCCTCTGTGTTTAGAATTTTAGGATGATACTTAGTCCATTGCAAAGGGGATCTAAAAATACTTAATTGAAAAAAAAATTACGCTCAAATCTAAGTTAAAATGAAGGAATTATGCTCGATTGAAGTTTAGAGCAATTCCGGAGCTTGCTCGTAATTACAAGGGCGATGTCATCCATTAAATTGTAATACACCACCTTAATCACTAAATCAATGTGGAATCATAATTACATGCATACGTTTACTTACGTATGACTCAACCTCAATAATCCATTATGGCATCACACGTGGCCACACATTTCATCCCCAATCAATGCCCAAATTTGATCTCAATCCACCCAACCTCACATTACGATGCATCATATTTATGATGTATGGCACAAGGTGTGTGACATCCTACCAAATCCATTGGAATCTCGCTCAAAACACTCAACTACTTATGATGCATCGTTATTGGGTTTACGATGCATCGTAAGCACTTACCCTGCTACATTAGCAAATCCACTAAGTGATTACAACAATCATTCTCTTTCTAATTCATCATCCTAAAAATTCAATCATAGAATCATACTTATCATTTTTACACATTTCAAGGATCCACAAAGTGATAATTCATCACAATTGGATTGCACCTCCTACACTTGGAACACAAAAATGATAATCAATGCATTCTATACACCTACTTAAAACAATCATCAATTTTACACATTCCCATTATCAATCTATCAATATCATTAGATACACAGTTGAGTCTACAAGTATTACAACTCATTCATGACCAAGATCGAAATTTTTTATCATCATACACAAGTTCTATTTTATGCAATTAATCAAAATAATGCATTCAACTAAACTTCCCCATCACTATACACATTTTCCACAAATCCCCCTCATTCTCATAAATTGCAGAATGAGTCCAATGTACGTTGCATTAGCATCGAGTACACAAGTCCATAGTCATTACATGAATTACTTGCAAATAGTCCAAAAACATTACAATTCATCTAGGGTTATAATTACAACATAAATCAACATGCCACAAGCCGGCATGGATAACCAAAACTACAATATCCAAAATGAAGCAAAAATGCTACGCGCCTTATTAGAAAAGAGTTTGGAAAAAAAAGGTGAGCAACTCAACGGCTCAGTAGGAATTCCTCAACCCTCCTAGGTGCCGAGACGACACTGATGTACATGAATACATATCACTACGTCACATGTCTTATTCAACTTTCACAAGTTCATTCATAAGCAATGTATATATAAGAATGCATTAAAACACATATCATGCTTTACAATTAACAGTGCAAGCAAAAACCATAACTTTTTCCCTCTTGACCCTACTCTGATACTCCAATATGATTTGAACCGCTCCAACGAATCATGCAACCTAGGACACCTCCGACTCATTAGTATGACGTGGACAACTTTGACAATGTTATACTCCTTTGGCAATATTTTGGTTTGCTCCTAGGTGAATAGACAACTCTGATAATTTATCAAATATCAATTTAATCCAATTCTAGGCCTTAGTCTTGGTTTGATGGAACCACTCTGACAGTCATACCTCATTGGACAAGAATGCCCATTGCTTAGCACGATCTATTTTCCCTGTTTTCTCCCATTTTTCCCATATATGCATTTCAAACATATAAAATGAAGCATTTCATTTCATGCTAATTCCAATGCCCTAGCCAGTTTTAAAAGTACATAGCATGCATTTTACTCCACATAAACACACATACACTCACATATATGTCAAACCTTGCATATAAGTTACATATGCCTACAATATCCAACTTAGCATATATTAATCATGCTTCACCCAATGCATACATTTACCACAAGTAATTAGCATGCATGTCGATTCACATTATCAACACATAATTACATATTTGTTTCACATTGCACATAACTACATATGCACATCAAATTAAACATATAAACATACATGTTCTCATTTTCTCACACTTTCACATACTTGCCCCTTATGCTATATATATCACAAGGTAGATCATATTTTCATAGAAGATACTCAAGGGAAGGAGAAAACACCAAATCCCATCCATCTCACCATTCTCATTCATGTAATATTGATGAACCTAGAGGGGAGGGCATGAATAGGTTCTTCAATTTTTCTTCCTAATATTGCAAGTTTGGCTAGCACATACAATCACACAATTATGGAGACACAAATTTATAGAGGAAAATCACAGGGTGGGGTAAAAAACTCTTCGAATTGAACTCCACTATGTCTGAAAGGGTAGTACAGTAATATTCAAATCACTCTCTCACTCACCCAACTCACCACATAGTCACTTTAGCTCTTAACCCAATTCATAACCTCCCTAGGCCTGAACCACTCTCACAACAACTTTTTCGCTCTCAACCCTGCCCAGGTTTCCCAAAGCCCAAGCTATCTCTCACCAATCTCACAACAATCACTCACACTCCCCCTGTCCAAAATATCCCAATACTTGGACTATACATAATGATAGTGGAGTTAGTTCGATGTAATAAATGGCAAGTTTTCAAGCTTTGATAGTAGGCTTTCAAGGTTGATCTTGATAATATATAAGGCACTTGAACTTTAGGCATACAATAACGCTTGAATTTCTTCAAAGATAGGCTTCAGTGTGAACTCTGAGTGTAGCTTCCAAGATCTTGTAAACAACTGCTATTTCTATGAGTCTCCTTCTCAGCTATTCAAGCTTCCATTTAGCTTAATACATGCACTTTAAATAATAGTCATGTTATTGCTTGTCATGATACCTGTTCTTAAACTCAAACACAACTGTATTTGGAGTAGAAGTTAGTAGCACAAGCAGTTCAAAAGATAGATAGCATAGGTACTATTTAAATCTTGAAAATAGCATTTTTAGAACAACAAATTAGCAATTCCAAATCAACAATATATAATCCAAATCAGCAATATGAAATCCAAATTAGCAGTATGACTTTCAGCACTTCAACATAAGTACTTTAGCAAATCTGCATATACACTTTCAGCAATATTAATTTCCAAAACAACAGTTTAAGCTCAACAATATAGGTTCTAAAATAACAACTTAGCTCAACAACATAGGTTCTAAAACTGTAATTTAAGCTCAACAACTTAGGTTCAAACAACAATAACATTCCAACAATCTAATAGTTAAAGCATCAATAAAATTCTTGCAAACTAGATTTTAAAATTAGTTTTACCAAAACAGATTTCAAGATTAACTCTACCAAAAATAAATTTCAAGTTTAACATATGAGAATCTAAAAATCGAAAAACATAAGACTCATAATTTCATATGAGAAATAAATGCTCCAACAACCAAACAAACACATGATAATCAAGAAGCTAACAACCTATTTTAGTTCAGAAGTAATTTAAACTAGTTTAAGCATACTTAACTGTAGAGAGACAAATCCAAAACACGAGTTTTAGAAAATCAAATTTGGGTAAAAGTAATCTTAACATTCAATTATTGTAAATCTAACCCAAATGTATCCATATTCATGTATCTGTGAGTATAGTAGGAACACAATGACAATCATACCAAAATTCGTGCACTAGTGTATACGTATGTTTGCTTGTGAGAGTGTGTCAAGAATAGATCAAGAAGATTAGACCATTGAGAACATCCAGAGAAGAGTCGAGATCAGTACTTCAGATTTTGAGAAGCCAAGAACCGAAATCAAATTTGATCAAGAGGTCATCAACAAATGTTTTGATGGTGGAGAAGAGCTTGAGCATCCTTAGCCATTGATAATCTTCCCATTTTCTCAGCTCCTTCTTCCCCATTTTCTCTATTTTCTTGAAAGAGTATTCTGTATGTCTCAATATAAGCGCTGCCTCTTCTCTTTTCACTCTCAGACTTTTTTTTTTTCAATTTCCTTACATAGTGCACAAAGAAACTCTTCTAAATATCTCTATATATATGTGCTGAATAAGACGAGAGCCTTATCTTTTATTTTTTTATTTTGGTAAAGTAAGAAACCCTAATGTAATAATATTCCCATCATGCCCTTACACTAATTTCTAATTTAACCTTCCTGGAAGAAATGATGTTATTACCCCTACAATTTTGGTTAGTGGAGATACATGGAAAAAATATAATAATACAAGATAATTAAATTAAGAAATGAAATCCAGCAAAATATATTTAAAGATAAATGACACTAATGCCCTAACAAATCCTTTTTGACATTAAAACTTGTGCGAATATGTTCATTAGCTTCCCGGACCATCAAATATACACTCTCATGTCTCAATGTTTCATCCAAAACCCTAAAATCGACAACTAAGCAAGAAGGAGAATGCCTACCTCGAATTTGGAAGCCTTCCAAGCAATTTCCAAGAATCTCATCGAGGTCTACCTTTTCGGAGCACAAGATTGCTCAGTTCAAACCTAAGCCCTAGCTATCCCCTACACACTTTCCTTCTTTGATGGGTCTCAAATCCAAGCCCAAGCCATTCTAAATGTAGAGAGAATCTGATGGGATGAAGATGGAAGAGTTAGAGAGAGAAATAGCCATGAGATATGGCTGAGATCTCTCAACCTTGATATTTAAAATATCTAGGGCGCGCAAATGACTAAAATGCCTCAGGCCACTTAAGGTACCCTTTCAGCCTCCATTTTCAATTTTGAAAACTCCTACGGCCTTGAAATCACTTCCTTAACCTGCTAAACATTTCATTTAATCCAAACTCAAAAATAATTATTTTTCAAAAAAAATTCAGATTGCTGGGCCCACCTAGACCGCATCCTGGGCCCCCCTTTGACCAAAAAGTCAAACTTCTCCAAATGTACCAAAAACTTACCAAAATGTTTATACAACTTTCCAAACATGTTCCTTGCACTCAAAACATACTTAACATCAGTCAAAATATATTTATGGCAATTATGATGCATAAAATACAAATCGGCTAAAATTAACCACGATCCCTACAAGGTTAGAGAGAAAGATATTCAGAAAACTACTTTTCATACATGATATGGGCACTATGAGTTTTTGGTAATGATGTTTGGTTTGAAAAATGCACTGGCATCATTCATGGATTTGATGAACTGAGTGTTCACTGTATTTTTGGACATGTTTGTGGTAGTGTTCGTTGATGACATCCTAGTGTGCTCGTCTTCGAAAGAGGAACACAAGGGTCACTTGAAGATAGTATTGTAGCTTCTAAAAGAGAACCAATTGTTTTCCAAATACGAGAAGTGTGAGTTTTGGCTTGCGGAGGTGCAGTTCCTTGCGCATGTTTTATCCGAGTGAGGGGTTTTCATGGGTCTATCCAGGATAGAGGTGGTGATGAGTTGGAAAATACCTAAGAACGTATTTGAGATACGAGGCTTTTTGGGATTGGCCAGATATTATCAAAGATTCGTGAAAGATTTTTTGAGGTTAGCTGCATTGACTGAGGTGGCTCATTTCCTTCCCATTTGAGTGACCGATGATGTGGATACTCTTAGTAGATTGTACATTGAGCAGATCCTTAGACTTCATGGCACGCTAGTTTTAATTATTTCAGATAGAGACTCACGATTTACATCTCAATTTTAACAGAGTTTTAAAGCAGCGCTTGATACAGACCTTCACTTTAGTACGACTTTTCATCCTTAGACGGATGGTTAGTTCGAGCGTACTATTAAGATTTCAGAAGATATGCTGTGAGCGTGTGTACTTGATCTTTGGGGCAGTTAGGAGGATCACATTCCATTGATGGAGTTTGCCTATAACAATAGCTACCAGTCTAGTATTGAGATGGCTTCATTCATGGCTTTGTATAGTAGGCCGTGTAGGTCACCTGTTTGTTGGACTAAGGTTGGAGAGATAGTCTCTTTGGGGTCAGATATAGTTTGGGAGACTATTAAGAAAATCAAGATAAAAAGGCAGAGATTACTCACTGCACAGAGTCGTTAGAAGAGCTATGTCAATAAAAGGCGAGATTTTGATTTTGGATCGGACCATTTGAGATTACTCACTGCACAAAGCCGTTACAAGCTAGCTCCATGATTCATCAGACCATTTGAGATTTTGGATCAAGTAAGACATGTTACTTATCGCTTGGCGTTGCCACCACAAATGTCAAGTATACACAACACTTTTCGCGTTTCTATGTTGAGAAAGTATTAACTTGATCCTTCACACATGTTAGATTGGACAGACTTTGAGGTGGAGGAGGACGTGTCATATGAGGAGAGGCCGATTCAGATCTTGGATACTAGAGACCAAGTACTTTGGGATAAGATCATCTCATTGGTCAAGATACTTTGGAGACACCAAGAAGTTGAAGAAGCTATATGAGAATAAGGGCAAGATGTTCATTCCATATATCTCGAGTCGCTCACCACTTGAGGTACATTTTAATTTTGAGGATGAAATTCCTTGAAGGTTAGGAGGTTGTAGAGACTAGGTCCAATTTTGATTGGTTTCCATTTGAATCATCAGTTTTGCCCAAATTGCCTTGTAAATGATGTTTAACATGTTTTAAATGTGGGAAACAAGTTTGGAAATTTGTTTTAAGGCTTTGAAAAATTTTGAGAACATTAAGAGAATTTTGAGTTTTTGGGTCAACGGGGCCCTGGTACGCGGTCTGGTGGGCCCAGGAATCTAGAAAATTTTTGAAAAAATATTATTTTTGGTTTTAAACCAAACAAAATATTTAAAGAGTTATGGAATTCATTTCAGAGTCGTGGCCACTTTCGAAATAAAAAATAGAGCTCGGGAGGGTACGTTAAGTGACCCGAGGCATTTTATTCATTTCGCGCCTCAAGAGGAGATAAATATCTAAGAGATGGAATCTCAGCCATTTGAAAAGCTTAAAAATTTCTCTCTAACTCTCCCTCTTCATCCATTTACATTCTCTCTACATTTTGGAGAGCTTAGGCTTTGATTTGGCGAACGCCTAAGGCATGTAGATTACTTTACTCGGTGAGGGCTACACATTAGACTAAACAAAGTACACTTTTGGAAGGATAGAAAGGGCTGGAATTTTTTAAACTTGACCTCCAAGCTTGAGATTTGAGGTAGGGGTGTGAATCCTTGCTTTGCTTTGATTCTTTAGGTTTGAAAATTTTATGAAAATGTGATTTTGTGTATACGTATATATGGAATTTTATATGTTATGAATGACTTAATGATGTTTATGAATTCATATTGTGATTTGTGATGATTTTGAAAGTTGTATGAGTTGATTCCATGAGTAGAGTAAAATGCATAAAAGAAGATTTTCTTTAAAATGCATGAGTGTAGTAATTTCCATGAGTTGATGGTGATTGCATTGAATATGCATGTGCTGGATTTTGAAATGCAATGACATGGTACATGCTATGCATTTGGTGAAATGTCACGTCACGGTCCCCTGGCTCTTGGAAGAACTGGAGGTGACTGATGTTGTTTTAAAAGTGTAAAATAACTCGCAAGTGTACGAATCTATTGAAGTATAGATCGACAAGAACAAGGTCGAACCTAAGTGAATGTTTGAGAAGAAAAATTAATACAAATTCAAATTAATTAAAACTGTTCTAGTTTAGACAAAAGTTGGTTGATTTGAGAGTGATTAAACTATCATCCAAATAAAATAACACTATTGAAATCAAATAGAGAAAATAACTAAGGTATCGGATTCCACCACCATTAAATCCATGAAATTTCTAATATTGATTTATTAATTCTCAAATTTAGAGTAGCAATCAAGAAATTAATTTATTGCTTACTCAAGATTTAACAATAAAGCACTATGAAAAATATATCAATAAGGTAGATTTTCCTTCACTTCACTAGTGTAAAATTCTAAGCATCCTATGAATCCAATTTAATGAAAAATATAAGATCAAAGATTATCACTTTTAAGAAATACAAACCCAAGCTTAGATTAATTATAATACTTTCTAACTACCACATATACATGAAATAGATGGTGAAAGAATTATAAAATAATTAATCACAAGAAGCGAAAATCATAAGCATTTAAATCATACACATGGGAATCAATCAATGAACAAAAGAACGTCACTTCATTAATGGAGGTTTCCTCCTCAACCCTATTTGAGGAGTTTAGTTACACATGGTAGAAGAAGATAAAAATAAAAGACAAAATGAAATAAAATAAATAAAATTCGGATTGTCTATGTATTTTATGCCTTGGCCTCCACTTCTTTTCTCCTCCAAAACAGACTCCAATTCACCACTTTATACCCAAGAGAATACATAAAGTCCTAATCCAATTAGGAGATAAAGTCCTAATCCAATTAAGAGATAATTAGGGTTTTTCCGCAGCCCTAAACAAGTGGATTTTTCTGCTGATGTTCGGCCCAAGTTTTGACCTAGTATAAGTCTGATTCACGGAATTTACATGAAATACAAAAGTGTCCAGAATCAAATTTCGTTCAACCTATTGGCACTCAGAAAGAAGACTTTCAGTCTGTTTTCCAAAATGGGATTAAAATTGGATTATGCGCAGAGTTGGGCTTCTGGCTCGTAATCTTCTTAGGCAGTTGTAATTCTATTGGACCACTTTCTTGGGCTGGTTTGAGTTAAGATGTGGAATATAATGGGTCCATTTGATGTAGGTTTCATATAACCCTCTTGAATGTCTTCTTTAAAAGCCTAAAAAATCATGATTTTAACTGAAATAATCATTAAGGCCTTGCAAAGACAGAAAACACAAAAATAAAGTAAAATCACAAATAAACTATCACTAAGAGAATAAAATATACAAATTAAAAGGCTAGAATGCGCAACATTCAACGCCGATCACACCCCCAAACTTACATATTGCTAGTCCATTAGCAATAGAGCAAAATAAAACTAAAACAAAGAAAACTAACTAAACACAACCTAAACTACCCAACTCCTCTTTCATAGGAGAAACGATTGCATTTAGTATATGCAACAAGCCTTTGAACCCCTAGGTTCCCCCTAGTGGATGAGTTATAGTCTCGTGAGGTTTTTCAGAAATGTTAGCCACAAACATTCAAAATTCCTGTTTAAACATTAATTAAGAAGAAGATTACAATATGTAGTTACAAACTTGCATTCAAGAATAATTTTAAACTTTCAAATTCTATAATTCAAATCAATTATCCCCATACGTAATTCACATCAACATATCTCAAAGCAACCAACTCTAGCTCCCTCGTGAAGAGTGAACTAGCAATCATCTCATGTAGCATAACCCAATTCTAAATATATTAAGTCACATACCCCTTCAACTCACTAGTTCCCCTTATTGAAATCATACTTCCAAATATTAATACATGACTTCTTCTTTTTTTCTCATTCTTTTTTTTTATTGCTTTATTGGTTGTGCAATGTCTTGGTCTATTATGGTTTTTGAAAGATCCATGTAGCAAGCTTTCAGTCAGTGACTTCCAAACCAGATGGCTTTAGGGCACTAGTGTTAAGACACCCCGAACAACCTAATAACTCGAATCAGTTAGGCTACAAATCAAGACAACCAATGTTCATCTTTTATCACCCTTTCACTTTTGATGCGAACATTTTGTGCTTCCTGAGGCGTAGAGGCCCAGTTACTCATGAAAAAGATCAAATTGATTTGCTATTCAAGGGATACCAATTATTATCAAGTATATGTAACCCAACAACTCAGAGCCAAAGTTTAAATCTCACAAGATTATGCTAGTGTGTTTGTGCATGTGAGGAAACTAAAACAATTACCCTAAGGGATGTCAATGCAAACAATGATTAAAATCACTTAATTCAAACCACAATTTCTAAAAATTTAAAATATACTCAAAAATTGCAAGTTAAGCACCTACATAAAGTATTAATCACTTAAATAATGTAAAAATATCCCATCTAAAAAAAACAAAAGAAAAGAAAATATGAAAACTAAGAAAATCAAAATAACCAAAAAGTCCTAAAACAAGAAGAATATTAGAAAATTCCCCCCCCCCCCATATTGCAATAAAGCACATCAAAGGCATTGCCTCACCCCCAAACTTAAATTGTACATTGCCCTCAATGTACACCTAATAGAAGCATTAAGAAGGGTTAGAACGATATTACCAGACAACGGGAGTAGTGGCAAGAAAATAAAGCAAACCAGTAGAATAAAGGTAATATAAGTACTCCCCCAAACTTGGATACGACAATCTATCAAAACAAACCACTATACTCCAACAACCAAGTCAAATAACATGGGGTATAATAAATATAAAACATAAAGTAAAAATAGAAAGGTTTTTTTTTTTGAAACCTAATCTTCAAGCAAAAATCATGGGTACTACTTTTCTCCCCATTCTCTGAACTAGTGGGTCCTAATTTTCTAAGGTGGTATATGTGATAAGATATTGATTATCCAGACACGCTAACGTATAGAATATAAAGGGGTTGCCTTTCTTTATTAAAGTCAGACTATGTTGAAGCAATCTTGACAGTATTGGGTATCGAAACCAGACTTTAATAAACGAAAATCATCAACTTTATCAATTATATCAGAATTTGTAGAATTGGTACTACATACATAGTCAGAGAATGGGTGGCTATACTAGACCATTATGAATTTTTTCTTTTGTTTTTAAAGAAAAATTAAAATTAAATACACAAAAAAAAAAGAAAAAAAAAGATTGACACCAACTAAAAATAAAAAAAATGCAAGTCCTAGAAATCCTAAAACTAATAATGTACAATGATAAAATGGACTATAACTCAACCGACACCTAGGCTTTCCATCTTGGCTTTTCACTTTTCCATGTCTATAAAATGGACTGGATTCAATGAAATATTCGCATCCAATGAAGCATTCACATCTTTACAACCATTATCAATATCAAAATCACAGCCAAAATTAGTTAGACTTGCCTCTAAAGGGTCCTTATAACTAACATGAATAAAAGTATTCTGACCTAGACTCTCTATTAAATTCAACTCACAAATATCTTCAGAGTCTAGTGGTTGTCGATTTACATTAAAAATATTAAGCTCAACTGACATTTTACCAAAGAAAAGTTTCACAACACCATTCCTACATTTGATTAGAGCATTTGAAGTAGCTAGACATAGACGACCCAAGATGACGAGAATCTGGTTATTAGGATTAGCTACAGGTTGAGTGTCTAAGACAATAAAGTCTACAGGGAAGAAGAATTTATCAACCTGAATGAACATATCCTCAATAACACCACGAGGTACCTTAACTAGGCGATCTGCTAATTGGAGTACCACCTTCGTGGGACCAAGACTTAGTTGCTCGTAAACAAAGTAAGGTAACAAGTTGACACTCACACCCAAGTCAAGCAAAGCTTGGTCAATTTTTTTATCACCTATGGTACATGAAATCGTAGGACATCCAGGATCCTTAAATTTAGGTGGAGTGCAATGTTGGATGATTGAGCAAAATTACTCAATGAGGAAGGCTTTCTTGTGCACATTTAAGCTACGTTTGACCGTACACAAGTCCTTTAAGAATTTTGCATAAGAGGGGACCTGTTGAATTATATCGAGAAATGAAATATTAATTTTAACTAGTTTAAACACTTGTATAATCTCATTACAGTGATTCCCCTTCTTAGGCTTTTGAAGCCTTTTAGGATATGGTGCAGTAAGAACAAAGTTCCTAATTGGTGGACTTATTGCAGATGGTGGGTCAAGACTAGGGACTTAAATTTCGGGCTTAACTTTAGATATAGTTTTGTCCCCCCTCCCTAAACCGCGAACATGGTCTATTTCACTTTCCTCATTATGTGTAGGCATTTGGAATCCATTATCAACTTGTCTACTTGACCTTAGAGTTGTGATAGACTGAATCTGCTCATGTGAACTAGAAGTGGACTGGTCACTAATATAAAACTAGCTCTTTGGGTTAGGCACAGGCTGACTAAGAAACTTTCCTTTCTCCCACTCTCCTACAACAGTGGCTAATTGACCTATTTGAGTTTCTAACTTAAAAATTGACTGACTGGTCTGTTGCGTGAACTGTTGGAGAGTATCCTCCAAAGTTGGTTACGTAAAAGAATTGAACTAGTTGTCACTTGGCAAAACCATGATGGGGACACTTAAGGAGGAGATCGTTAAATTTTTTCCAACACATGTAAAACTCCTCACCCTCTTTTTGAGTAAATTGCATGATATTTCGATGAATGGAGTTAGTTTTGTGCATGGGAAAGAACTTGGTAAGAAATTTGGTGCATAACTCATTCCATGAATTGATGAGCGCGGGTTCCAGTGAGTATAACCAAGATTTTGCTTTCTCTTTCAATCAGAATGGAAATAACCGCAATTTAATTGACTCCTCAAAAATATTTTGAAATTGTAGTGTGGAGCAAATCTCTAAAAATTCCTTGATATGAAGGTATGGGTCATTAGAACTAAGACCTCTAAAAGTGGGCAATAAATTAATTACCGCTGCCCATATCTCAAAAAGTCATTGTTAAGTAGCAGGTAACACAATACAAGACGGGTTTAGAATCTATACGGGAGTGTAGTAGTCCTTAAGGGATTTAGTTTCAATAGGATCTACCATCTTGGACAAAGAAGGATCTCTAACACTAGAATTATTCACACCCTTTCGAAAGGTTTTCTCAATCTCAAGATCTAATGGAGGCAACTCTGGATTCAAAGATTGACAACCTAACATACACTAGAAAGACTTTATGAAATGGATCACTAAGAACAATGTAATCTAAGACGACCTAATGTAAAAGAAAAAAAAAATGCAATCCTAAAATGACTCACAAAAACACCAACCAAAAAAAAAATTTAATTTAATTCAAGGTTAGTGATTTCTATTTTAGTTTTTTATTATTTTTTTCCTAAAGAATTATTTGGACTAGTTCCAAAATAATTCTTACCTACTTAGACAGCTTCTAGGTAATCCCTTTCAGAGGAACTAGATGACTACTAGTTAAGTCCCACCACCAATACAACCAGGAAAATTTCTAAGATAGATTGAAGGGGTCACAAATGGTCTCACTTAAAATCCAATCTCCTTAGAACTTTCCTAGACATTGTGAAGTTAGAAGGTGCTCACTGGAGTAACCAAAAGTTAACTCTACCAAAAGGGTCCTATAAGCTATGTGAATTCCTATGCCCCAATGCCTACTTGATTTTAAATTTAAACTAAATTTGGCTTGCGATAGACAAATGCAAGGAGATTTTTAACCTAGGTGGGCAAGGAATTGGTGATGAAATCAAATCTTTATCTTGTTGGGGGTTTGTGCCCTTACTAAAATTTTAACGCACGAATGCTAAATTAAAATGCACAAACAAAACACACAATAAAAATAAAAATAAAATAAAAGTGAGTGAGTGTGTGGTCTTTCTTTCCATTTTTTTTAATAAGGAAAAAAAATAAAACAAATAAAATAAAATTGAAGAAAGTGTGACCCTAGGGTTATTTCTAAGTTATTCTATCCTAGAGTTCTCATGCAAAAGTTATCAACCTAAAACAAAAATTTATGTTTTACTAATCTAAGAAAAGAAAAATATAAATAAACGGAAAAAAATGTACTTACTTAAATTCCAAAGTAGTGCCCAAAAAAATGCGAAAAAGACAACTTTCAACAATACCACCTATAGAATTCAATAAGTATCAAGTGAAACATTTATAATAAAATAAAACAAAAACTAAACTAAGAAAAATAATAATAAAAATAAAATTAATCAAACTAAAACTAAAAATAAACTATAATAATAAAGAAAAAGTTTTTTTTTAAAACCTACAACAGTGAACTAATAAAAAATAAAATTAGAAAGACTTTTTTTTTTTTCTTCTTGATAATAATAAAAAAAAAAAAGAAAAAAAAAACTAAATTATAACTAGTAGAAGAATTAAATCAATCGAAATTTGATTAGTTTCTTGTTTGCGATTCCCCGGCAACGGCACCAAAAACTTGATGTTGTTTTAAAAGTGTAACATAACTTGCAAGTGTACGAATCTATTGAAGTATAAATCGGTAAGAACGAGGTCGAACCCAATGGAATGCTTTTAGAAGAAAAACTAATACAAATTCAGATTAATTTAAAACTAATCTAGTTTAAACAAAAGTTGGTTGATTTGAGAGAGATTAAACTAACATGCAAATAAAATAACACTATTGAAATCAAATAGAGAAAATAACTAAGGTATCATATTCCACCACCATTAAATCCATGAAATTTCTAATATTCATTTATTAATTCCTAAATTTAGAGTAGCAATCAAGAAATCAATCTATTGCTTACTCAAGATTTAACAATAAAGAACTATGAAAATATGTTAATAAGGTAGATTTTCCTTCACTTCACTAGTGTAAAATTCTAAGCATCCTATGAATCCAATTTAATGAAAAACATAGGATCAAAGATTATCACTTTTAAGAAATCCAAACCCAAGCTTAGATTAGTTACAATACTTTCTAACTACCACATATACATGATATAGATGGTGAAAGAATTATAAAATAATTAATCATAAGAAGCGAAAATCATATGCATTTAAATCATACACATGGTAATTAATTAATGAACAAAAGAACTTCACTTCATTAATGGAGGTTTCCTCCTCAACCCTAGTTGAGGAGTTTAGTTACACATTGTAGAAGAAGATAAAAATAAAAATAAAATGAAACAAAATAAATAAAACCCGGATTGTCTATGTCTTCTATGCTTTGGCCTCTACTTCTTTTCTCCTCCAAAACAGCCTCCAATTCACCACTTTATACCCCAATAGAATACATAAAGTCCTAATCCCATTAGGAGATAAAGTCGTAATCCAATTAGGAGATAATTAGGATTTTTTCGTAGCCCTAAAAAGGTGAATTTTTCTACTGATGTTCGGCCCAAGTATTGACCTAGTATAAGTCCGATTCACGGAATTTACGTGAAATATAAAGTGTCCAGAATTGAATTTCATTCAACCTATGCAAAAATAAAACTGAATTGACACTCAGAAATAAGACTTTCAGGCCGTTTTTCAAATGGAATTAAAACTGGATTATGCGCAGAGTTAGGCTTCAGGCCCATAATCTTCTTAAGCAGTTGTAATTCTCTTGGACCACTTCCTTTGGTTGATTTGAGTTAAGATATGGAATTTAATGGCTCCATTTGATGTAGGCTTCATATAACCCTCTTGAATGTTTATTTAAAAGCCCAAAAAATCATAGTTTTAACTAAAATAATCATTAAGGCCTTAAAAAGACAGAAAATACAAAAATAAAGTAAAATCACAAATAAACTATCACTAAGAAAATAAAATATACAAATGAAGAGGCTAGAATGCGTAAAATTCAACGCCGATGGGTCTTACATGGGTATTTGCAATGAATTGTCACCACCAATCTGCTTCTCCTTGTAAATGAAGCTTTGCCACTCCCACCCTTAGGTCCTCATCAATGGCGAGAGAAACCATAAGTTTGTGGGTTTGATTAATCCAACTCTCTACCGCTAGTGGATCACATCCACCCTCAAAAGTAGGTGGTTTAAACTTCATATATTCTTTCATTGCAACCATCTGTCTATTCAAGACAACCCTAGGTTGTGTCTGAACTTCCGCTTCCTAATTTTATCTTGATATCTACCTCATGGTGTCTAATATGTCACACATGAACTGTGTTCCATCTAATGGATCTCGTGGAGTGTCAGCGACCCCATCTCGCTCTCTTCTAGGTGGCATCTTACTATATGCACAATAAGAAAGGTTTAACACTATACATTTCATACTTATGCAACCTCTACCGTGCTTACACATACAATGCCAATTCATTCTACAGTTAGCCTGTAAGTAAAAGTGCAAGCAAGTAATCATGTCTATCTCAACATTCTGATTAACGTAATTCCAAATCTCTACCTAGGTTTACCAATTCTAAAAAAATAAAAATTTGAGATTTCCAAGTGGTGACTACATGCCACTACTAACCACGTGATGCACAATGAAGCATTGAAATGCAATGTTGAGTCACATGAATAACATATTCCACATAGCACATAATATGCAACATGCTAAATCAATTGAACACATATAGTGCATGACATGACACATAATGCATCTAAACAACCAATAACCCAGTCCTCGGACTAAAACCCATAAACATACCTCATCACCAAGTTGCTACTAAGATCCTGTCCCTTTCCTTGCACCTTACCTTTTAAGGCAATTAGGCTTAATATGTCCGGGCTGCTTACAATAGTAGCATGCCCTTTCCTTTGTCAATACTGCTGGTACTAGTGGGACTGCGAGCCTCTTTGGGCACTGACTACGATAATGGCCAAGCTGCTGGCAATGGTAACATGCCCGGTCCCCTTTCGGTACCTCTAGCATAAGTGCCGTTACTTGCCTCTGAGGATAGTCATGCCTAGCGTATCCTGGCTGGCAGTGATGATAACAAATTCTTGGTGACTGAGAGGATTCCATAGGTAAAGGAATCCATAGAGCCATTGGTACAGGTGGTAGCATCCCAATGCTGGAATGGCTCATAGAAGATTGTGGAATATACTATTGAGACCTTATCTCATATTGTGTACTCATCCTCCCAGGGCAAACACACCCATTGTGATCATGCTAATGATAATGGTAACAAGTTTGACCTTTCTTTGGTGCCAATAGCCTCTTTGGGCACTCAGACCTCTAGTGGCCTAGTTAACGGCGATGGAAACACAACATGTCCAAATTGGGAAGGTCCTGTAGGTAAAGGGATCATTGGTACAGTTGCCCTTGTCGTTGTTCATAAGAACATGAAGCATCATCCCTCTGTCTCTTCTTAGCACATCCACTCACCATCATTAGACTCATCTGTGACAGTCCTATCGTAGAACTCATCACTCTTGCAAGCTGTTGCTGGGTTGCAACTACTTCCATAACATCCTATACTCCATCATTGGTTTCTCATGACCTAGATGGTGTTTTCCATAGTCTTTCCCTGAAGTCATCTCGTTACAAAAGTAACAATGAATTAGTCAAGAACAATTCATATCCTAAAGGACTAATCCGTTCATGTCATGCTTATTATCACCCTTATGCAATATCATACCAACTCACTCCACTAGTAGCATGTTACAAGGGAATAAGCAAACAATCACATTTCATATAAGAAATTTATAGCCTTAAGTCCCCTACCCGTCGCCCCTAGGTATTTGAACTTAGTGCTCTGTGACCATTCTGGTATCAGATACAAAATCTAACCTTCTCAATTTCACATATCACATGACCACTACCCATCGTCCCTAGGTTTTCTAACCTAGAGCTCTGATACCATTCTGTCATGCCCTGGTCCCCTGACTCTTGGAAGAATCGAAGGTGAGTTCCTTCCGTTATGCCCAAATGGATCATCTTTACCCTCAAATACCATTAGAGATTAACTCTATTCTTGTACATAGACATGCACAACTCCACCTTATCCAACCATAATGGGCTCTACAACAAATAATATCACCTTAGTGGAAATTTTATTTATTCACACTTATGAATCACTCATTTCTAGTACTCAACACTTCATGTGATCGAAATTTGAAACTAAATCCTACCCCAAGAAACTTCAACACTGTCACCGAGTATTTACCTACTCCAAGGTGATTAGGCCACCGTCAATGAGTATTTATCTACTCCAAGGTGACTTGACCCCTTTTTAGAATTTATCACCGAGTATTTACCTACTCCAAGTGGTTAAACCATCGTCACCATGTATTTACCTACTCTAAGGTGATGAGATCGTTTCGGAGTCATCACCGAGTATTTACCTACTCCAAGATGATTTGACCACTTCAATCTCATAACCGAGTATTGACCTACTTTAGGTATTTTAACAACCCTACTCCCTATTTCCTCATAACAGCCCCTTATATGCATTTCGAACATATAATGATGAATCAAGTATTCAATACTCATAATGCATAAGCTAGTTATGAAAACACTTAGCATGCATTTCACCTCCACAAGCCACACATATTTACCTATAAATGTATAACCTAGCATACAACTTACATATGTTCAAAAACTCACTTAAGCATATTTTAGTCACGATTCACCAAGGCACACATTTTTTTATATAAAGATAACATGCATTTAACTCACGTAGCAACACATAATACATACATGTCCAATATATCCCATTTTCACATAAATGCCCGAAACCTAACATATAAGCATACACACTAATTTCTTAAATTTTCACCCCTTATAACATTTATACTACCATATACATATTTATTGATCACTATAGATCTAAGAGAAGTAGAAACCTAACACATCCCACCCCTCTTACCACTCTAAATCATGCAATACACACCTTTAGCTCTCACCGATTCACTCGAAACCCTAGAATCGACAAATAAATGAGAAGGAGAACCTCTACCTCAAGTTTGAAGGCTGTCCAAGCACTTATTAAAATTTAAAGCAATGTCCACCTTGTCAAATCATAACTTTATTCAGTTCAAACCGAAACCCTAGCCATTCCCTACATATATCCTTTCTTTGGCAGAACTCAAATCACGCCCGACAGCCTCCGAAACTTAGAGAGAAGGAAGAGGGAGAAAGAAGAGATAGAGAGAGAGAGAGAGAGAGAGACCAGCTGGTGTGAGAGTGAGAGGTATGAAATATCTCTACAGAATCTGACCTTTAAGGCCCCTAGGTCGCGAAAAGACCAAAATGCCCTCAGGCCACTTAATGTACCTTCTCGGACTCCGTTTTTGATTTTGAAAACTCTGATGGTCTCGAAATCACTTCCTTAACTCTTTAAACATTCCATCTAATCCATTTTGAGAAATAAATATTTCTCAAAATGTTTTGGATTTTTGGGCCCACTAGGATTGTATCTCGGGCCCTAGTTTGACCAAAAAGTCAAACTTTTTTACATCTTTCAAAAACTTTTAAAAACCTCATAACATATTTCCAAACATGTTTTTCACTCTCAAAACATCCATAACATCATTTAAGATGCATTTATGAGAAAAAAATTATAGAAAAGAGTGACTTGCCAAAATTGGTGACGGTCCTTACATAAAAATTATGACAAGCTTGAGTTTTGGTGCATTATGTGATAAAGTGCATTATGTGAGAATTTGTGATTTTTGGGGGCATGTACAAGAATTAAGAAGGGCTCAGAGCCCTAGGGTGCAAGCCCCGAAACTTAGCCAAGCGAATGTCACTTCTGATGGGTTAGCAACCCATAGAGCGTAAGCATGTTATGGAATTGTGACAATCTGAAGTCCCTAGTGGAAGTGATTTTTAGGTATTCGTGGTGTGAGTTTATTTAAGAGTAATGATTTCTTATAAACTTTTTTGTGATTGGAATGCGAGACATCACATATGATTTCAAAAATATGAATGTTTAAATCATAAAAACCCATTGAGGCATGGCACATAGACACTTAAAGATTTCATGTGCATTCATGCATGGTTACTTGATTTAAGGTAGAGTCGGATGGATCAGTCCTACTGGGCATAGGTTTATATTTATCCCCTTCTCCCAAACTCTTTTATAATAAAGCTCCCATAGAGGACGAGGCATAGAACACTTGAGTGGATTTTGAGTTTCTTTTGGATCGTATCTTTTCGAACATATGTATGTAGATGTCCATAATGACTTATGGCATGTTGACTATGCTAGGAGTGTCACTTTTACATTTGGTTCCTTCCTTTGTAAATGAACTTCAAAGCTAATCATCGCACTTGACTTGTGTAGGATTTTTGAGAAAGATATGTGTAATGACTCCTTTTCTGTATGACTTTTGAGAATTGTCTGAATAATGATCCATTTTGAATCTCCCTATATATGAAAATGTTAGAATGATTATTGGAAGTGAGGGTGGCATGTTTATACCTTGCTATTTATATTTTTGGATGTTTATGCTTCAAGAGAATGAATGTTTTAGAGTAGAATTGTGAAATGCATGGGATTAGTATTTATGAGGTACAAATGTATAGATTTTGTGGAAATTTATCCATGTTGTGAGTTGTAGATGAGTATATGAATATAGGAAATGCATCTAGACTTGTGATATTCAAGTTTTTAGAAATTTTTGAACTTGCGGTCGCCTAGTCTCTGTTTCAGTCGACCGAAAGTGTGAGGTCCTGAACATTTGTAAATGGGGGTACTTGTTTTGGATGATTGAAGGAGGGTTCTAGCCGGCCGAAAGTACCGTCCAACCGACCAACAGAGCTAGGAACCTGACGGTTAGTTGAACCTAGGTTTCAGCTGACTGAAGAAGGTTTAGCCGACTGAAGCTAGACTGAATTGGAATTTCTTAAGTTTTGGAATAAAAATGAGTAAGTATGGATGTATAGACCAATGAGAAACCATTAGGATAGATAGTGATGAGTATACACATGTAATTGCGTATATAGAGATAACTTCTATAATTGTAACGTTAATATTTGACTTTCACCGTTCACCCTCATTTCCCCCGCTCTTAACCGAGTGTTGAAAATTAGGGCGTGATAAATACCCTAGCCCACGAGCTAGAAACCAAGAAGATACATTGTAAAACTAATGGTCCTACTGGGGTATCTATCTGTGTAAGTGTGAATGAACGACCTTGTGCACTCTGACCCTACTGGCCAGTACCCAGGTGCCCAGACTACTAGCTAGATGTACTAGCAGTGCTCCCTCTCACCACTCATGAACCATGTGTAGACTAAACTGGTTGGGGTGGTGGCAATGCCCTAGGACCAGACTAACTCGTTGTGTATTAAGCATAACGCTAGTATTATTAGGTCTTACTCTGTAAGCCTTGTCTCTAGGAGAATCAGCCTTGAGATGCCCAGGCTGGTGACAATAGAAACAAGTCCGCTATACTCCCAAAGCCACTATCTGTCTAAGAGGACACTCAGTCCGATAACGGCCAAGCTAATGGCACTGGTGGAATACAACTGTAGGTCATGAGGATCCAGTGGGTAAGGGCACTTATGGTGCGAAATGAATTTGTTATCCTTGAGAAAATGAAGTACTACCCCTGTGCCTCTTCTTTGCCTGATTATCAGAAAAAGGCCATGCACTCCGTGTCTATCCCTTGGAATCCTGGGTCGTCTGAACATCCCGGTCATCCTCTTCAGCTATCAAATCCCTTTCTACAACCACAGTGTAGATTTTCAAGTCTAAGATCGATACTCACCTTATTATTGAGGTCTTAAGACATTTCACAAACCGATTTGCTTTCATCTCCTCATCCGCCACCATCTCTAGGGCAAAACTAGCCAAATAAGTGAACTTCGTCTCGTATTCAATCACACTAATGTCTAATTGTGTGAGGTCGATAAATTCTTGCTACAACCGATCTTTCACCAGTGTGAAAAAGTACTTCTCAAAAAATAGCCATTTAAACACTTCCCAGTCTATTACCTCAACATTGTGAGTGTTCTCCATGAACTTTCACCAATGGTCCGCCTCCCTCGAGAGGTGAACTATAGTAATGTTAACCCGTAGGCCTTCCTCAAACTCAAGTGCAATCAGGAGCTTGAGTGTCTTATCAATCCAACCCTCCACCTCAAATGGACCAGACTTGCCCGCATACTTTGGTGGGCTATACTTGTTGTATTCCCTCATTGCGATCATTATTCGGGTAAGACCCGCTCAAAGTTGCACTTGTACCTCCTCCTCATGGTTTCCCGTGCGATTTGTCGCATGGTCTCAACCATTTCTCTCATTAAGTGTGCCCCATCAATTGGCACCTATGAAATATTTGCACCTCATCCTCTTGCATGTCTTAGTGGCATCTTGCTACATAGGTAACAAGAAGACACTTTAGTCACAAGGTATACAAAATTAATTCATCAATCAACCTCAATGAGCTTAATCAACAATATGCTAAGTTATTCTACAATCTAGCTCTTAACATCAAACATGTAAGCATATTTTCGAAAAACCACAACCTTAAGTTCAAATATAATTCCTAGTAGACGTATGGTCCAATCCTAACCCGTCGTCCAAGGTATTCAAACCGGTAGCTCTGATACTAAGTTATCACGCCCTAACATTTGTGTCACCGGAATCCCCATTCCGAGCCCAAATTCCAAGAGTGAGCCTATTCATTTAACCATATAAATTATCTCAATAACGATATTGCCTCGATATCATGCTTAGATACCAAGTTGTCACACCCCAATTCTCAATACCTGGTTAAGAGCAATGGAAATGGGGTGACTGAGTATTATCTATGAACCGTCCTCCAAATCATTTATTCATTTAAAATCTCATAACTGTAGAAGCATAGTCTTAATTATGTATATATATGGTCTGTGTATAGGTATATAAGTCATCTCATACAAGTGGGTCCCTCACAGGGGCATATATGTACTTAAACCTCAACATTGGTCCTTATTGATTACACAGTATGATTAATCAAATTATGTCTTTCAATTAATCGTAACCTCTCCTTCAATTAATCGAAGGTGGTATTTCAATCAACCAAAACTACGCTCAATCATAGTTCTATCAAAGTACCATCGTAATCACACAGTTTTGAAATCTAATTCCATCGAACAATTTTCGATGGATTGAAATTTTATCGAAGATGTTCAATTAATCGAAGAGGGGTCTTCGATTAATTGAAGGCCATTCAATTGAAATCCTAATTTTTTATACTTCAGCAATTTCATGATTTAACCTTCAATTCAATTTAGCAATGCCCAATTTAGTCCACATCAAACATAAACGATAAAAGAACCGCAATTATACTATGCAAAGAAAATTATCAGAACTTAAATATAGATCCATAATCTCGTACTCAATTGTTTTCAAGTGCTCAAACATGGCTCATATACATAATATCGAATGCTTAAATCCAAATTACAAGTTTGATAAATGTCTAAACATGACATGTAAAAGCATAACATAAACGATAGTAACGAAAAGTAAATCCCGCGACCCTAGCGCTTCAAGCTTCATCAATCACTAATGCCTTATCTGTAAAAATATTTGGGGAGGGGGTGAGTGTCAACATGCCTGATAGAGATATCTAAACCAACTTATGCATTGACTCGATGCAACCTATATGAAATGCAATCATGGCATTCATATGTAGTACGTGGCATACTCCCAATGTTCATGAGATGCTATCATGACATTCCTAAACATTACATGACATATGACAATGCACATGCTTAAGGGATCTCAATTCAATGCTTAAATGGAGCACATACTCCTAATGCTCAATTGAAGTAGAAGGGCACGTAAACATCAACATGAATATCATAATTCAATAACAACACTTAAACACCAAGTCACGTAAGTTTCAAAATCACATAAAGATTGGAGTTGTCGTAGGTCATGGGTTAAGAGCTTTTCAAGCTAATTTCCCAAATATTATAGTTTATGGGTAAAACTCGAGGGTCTAGACAAAATCAATCTTCTACTTTACATGCGATCAACCTGAAAGTCTATACAAAACCAATATTCTACTTTATAAGCTACTAACTCGAAGGTTTAGACAAAACCTCCTTAGCCAAGTTCTAGGCTTGGGGTCCTATTGACATTTCTGACCTACTCCCAAGATCAACAACCAATCACATAGGATTCAAATATGGCAACACGTACAATTTTGAATATCTCAAACACTTTTCAAGTGCATCATAAGCCACTTGATTCCATGCTAAAACATGTCTCTTCATGCATACAACAATGCAATATCAACTCCTTCAAAAGGTGTTCAAATAATACAGTTTTTATAGAAATGAATATTCTCATGCATTTCATTTAGCATGTAATATGCAACATGTGTTACATAATTTCCACAACTATAATTTATGCTAATAGGCAACATATATTCATAATTGTTAACAAATAAAGCATGTATACACAATTCCCATCATCGTTCAGTTGATACATGTTCCAACATGTTTGCATTCAACAATCTCATCAAAACATATGCATACAACCTCAATGTGTATACTATCATTATAATTAACATGTGGATACTCAATTAACAAGAATTAGCATAATTAAAGATGCAAGACTCAGTTTCTAGCATTCCTAAACAAGCTAACCAACTCAAAACCCGATCAATTCCTAAAGAAACAATAATAAGGTGGAGAGAACACCTCTACCTTAATTCCAAGCCAAATTTTCATCAAACTCAAATTTGTCCAAATTTGATTTTGAGCAAATCAATATCGAGTCCTTAATGGGTAGAAAAATTATCTCTTCTTCGGCGCCTTTCAATCCTCGCCTCAAACCTTTTAATTTCAATAAAAAAGAAGAAGATGAGTGTATGTGTGTGTGTCTGTGTGTGTGTGTGTGTGTATGTATATATTACTCTCTCAATCTGCTGAATAGAATAAGAGAAATGAGAGCTGTATTCTCCTGCTTTTTATTTATAGACCTACTCTCTCATATTTACAAAAACGCCACTAGTCACTTACTAAACCTTACCAGGCTCTGTTTTGACTTTTGGTAACTCTTACGAACTCAAAATCGACTTCATACCTTAATAAATATTTTATTTAAGCTAATCTCAAAATTTGGTGTCATTCTGACACTTTCGTATTTTTCAGGCCCATTGGACCCGCGTCGTGACCCACCCAACCCGAAAAACTCAATTTTCACCAAACGTTCTCAAAACTTCCCCGAACCCTTATACAAGTCCATAAACATGTATTTCACATTTAAAACATGCATAACATCATTTAATAACTTATAGGATATTAAATAAAAATAAAAAAAAATCGGCCAAAAATAGTCACGGTCCTTGCAACTTATGCCTATGACACCTAACCGAACCACTGTCCATAATTTTAGACCTATCTCTTCTATAACCTGATTTATAAATGCATTTCTAAGTCTCTGGCTTTGAAACGTAAACATGTTTTTCCCTTCATTATCAGTTCGAATCAAAATGCTTTTATGCATGGTAGACACATATATGAGAACACAGTCCTTGGTCATTAGTTGTTTAATGGTTGTAATAGATCTAACTCTCAATCTAAATGTGTATTTAAGGTAGACCTTTAAAAAAAATTTAATTCCATTCATTGGGAATTCATTCTTGATTGCCTCAAGATTTTCAAGTTTCCACTTTATTTCATTCACGGGATCAAGCTTTGCATCACTACTGTATCCTATTCCATTTATCTTGATTTTGAACTATTTGGAAACTTCGAAGGAAGAAGATGTGTGAAACAAGGTTATCTTATCTCACCATTACTATGTCATTGTTATGGAGATCCCCTCTCTATCCATTAATAACACCATTGCTCTGAATCCTTCTTTCAAATTCCACTGGAGATGTAGCAAACTTTCTTTTCCACACTTGGTTTTGCTAATAACATCTTACTTTTCTCATTTGGGAAGCTTGATTCTATCCAAATTCTCAAGACTGCTCTTGACAATTTTCTGTTCTCTTTGGTCTTAGCATTAACACTTTTAAAAGTTTTGTTCTCTTTGCAGGGGTTGGCCTTCTAACCAAATCAGCCATACTTAATCTCCATTTTCAGACTGGTTGTAGATAAGGGTATCGCAGAGCAAAGAAAGGATGGATGGATCAGGAACCTTCACATGCAAAAGACCCCACGACGTTACTTCTAGTATTGAGAAGTGGGAATTAGTATGAGGCTACGGTGTCCCACAGACCATTTTAGGCACAGGTATAGGCTGTGATATGGTCTGGGCGATCATGGTGTTATAAGGCATATGGCGTCATGGTCCCCAAGCGGGAATATGGGTTGTGTGGTATGGAGGATTGAGAGAAAGGCTCGTTGGGCCATGGGTATCTAAAAGTTGTGCTAGTGTGACTCTACGTGGGCACCATCATAACGTTTCTCGCGGGTATGACCAAGCCTGCGAGGGATATAGACTCATGGTTACAACCGGAAGTGGTGAAGGAAGGGATACGCGGCTAAGTGTCACGTAGGATGACAGCTGTCATAAGCCCCATGCTTGAGGCCTATAAATACCCCATGGCGTGGTGACATGTGGATCATTCTGGTGCCCCCTCTCTCTCTAAATCACTCTTGTTTTCTCTCTCTCCCATCTAGCACCCAGCTCACATTCCTATTATTATTTTTCGGTTACTTCATCAGCTTGATCCTTCTCAACTCTTACAACTCAGTCCTGTGATAGTCATTCCTCATAGCAGAACTCTTCTATATATTTACAATTGGCGACTCCACTAGGGAGGGATTGCCTTTCACATGGCTGGTCAGCAGAATGTTAATCGAAAAGGGAAGCAAGTTTCACCAACTTCTCAGAGAGCGGATCAAAATCCAGATCCAGTCAATCCTGTCAATTCAGGCGTTCCTCAACAAAGGCGTAAAGTACAAAGAAGGCATAATCCACCAATAACTGTGACTCCTCCACAGTCTTGGGATAATATCCCCCCAATGATGCTCCATGTACTAACAAACATCCAAGAAACTCAAGTGCAGATCCTACAGTTTTTGCAAACTCAGCAGTCTAGTCCTAGAGCAGAGCGATCACCTATTCCCGGTCGAGGACAATCACCTCAGCCAACAGCTCCTGATGTAATAGAAAATCCTGATAGAAAGGAATTGGACAACGATATCTAGCACAATGATAATGCCTCGTTCGTGACCATTGAGCAATTACAAGTAATTCTTAATTCCAAGAAGAACACAACTGTTGATATTGAGGTCCCACCACCTTATGATCCCGCCATATTATTAAAGCCATATCCGGATGGATATTTTTCTCCAAAATTCAAGCAGTTTGACGGTAGGGAAGGAGATGCGAGGGAGCATATCGCGTGGTTTGTGGATGCGTTAGGTGCTTACAGAAAAGATGAACAGCTCAAGCTTAGGGAATTCTCAAAATCCCTCATAGGAAGAGCTTACACTTGGTACATGAATTTAGTGCCAGGAACAGTGTTAACTTGGGCAGAAATGCTGGCTAAATTCTATGAAAAATTCTTCACGACTGAGGAGCGAGTCACAATGCTGTCGTTAACTCGGCACAAGCAAAAGTTGGGCAAAGAGGTAGTCACATATGTCAAACGTTTCCGTGAGATGTCATTGGAATGTTTTGAGCCGACCTCAGAAGAGCAACTGATAAAAATATGTGTGGATGGTATGTTGAGAGAGTATCGGGTACATTTAGTTAATCATGAGATAAAGACCTTTTTTGCCTTAATGAATAGTGCCAGGCGCCCGGGAAAAATTATTTCACCACCGGCCAAAGGAAATGTCTTCTCGCGAAGGGCCACTGTTGTGGCAACTCCGAGTCAGATAAGCAGCAATGTAGGGAGAGTTCGACAACCGGAGCCCGCACCTTTGCCATTTGGTATTAAAGAGGCAATATCACTATTAACTCAGTGGATCAAGGATGGTGTTGTCACCTTACCCGCGGTAGAAAGACTTCCTAGCAGAGAAGAAAAGGCAAAATCGAACTATTGCCCCTTCCACCGATCTGTGCGACATTGTCTAACTGATTGCAGGGCATTCAGGGGGATAGTACAGAAAAAGATCGCTGAAAAGAGCATAGACATTGCTGGAAACAATGTTGTCAACAATCCATTCCCTCAGCATGCAGCAACTGTTGGTGTAATTGATCCAATGGACGAAGGAGAATACCAAGCTACAAATACAGAAACAAGTGCTCACATACATTGTTTCTTCAATGATCTTTCAATTCCGGAACAGATTAAGGAATTCTTAATAAATCAAACCGTGGCGGCTCTGGTTCACACTCGCAACGAACCATCTAAACAAGATGCTACCAAGCAAGGAGAGATTGTCTTTTCAATGACAGATAAGCAAGTCCCTTTCCCTCACAATCGACCGTTGTATGTACCAGTTATAGTCAATGGTCGAGATTTGGAAAGAGCTTTTCTTGATAGCGGGGCTTCAGTAAATATCATGCCATTGGCCACTTTAAAGGCAATACAATTCCCTGAGGTGAAGATCGTGCACCAACCTATAAGCGTTAGAGCTTTCAACGGTGAACAACAAGCTACAATTGGTTATGCAACAGTCGATCTTAAAGTAGGAAAAATCAGAGCACCTACCAAGTTCCATGTCATAAAAGGCGAACCATCTTATCAGTTGTTGTTAGGCAGACCCTGGATGCACGCGTACGGGGTCGTCCCATCCTCCTATCATCAAGTTATGAAGGCTAATTGGGGAAAGGGCACTATGACACTCCGGGCTTCTAAAGACCCTTTTTGTCCGTCGGAGGCTCATTTTGCCGATGCAATTTTTTTTAATGAATATACGGATGAAATGGCCAATGAGGAGGTTCAGGCCATTCCACTTCCCAAATGGGAGGATTTAAAAGCAAGAGTATCTCTTAAGAGGCCTGCACCGCAGAGGAGGAAGTAAACTGGACTAAGGTAAAAATGGCAGATGAAAGGGTAGTATACAAGTTATGATAGGGCGCGGGGACGGGGCTCCTGCCTGAAGCTCGTGTCCCCAATACTGTCGAGGTTCTCATATGTGATGATGCCATAAGGCTTTCAGAAGAAGATGCTGTAAGTTTTCTGATAGAAGAAGAGCTCGAAGAAGTAGATATTGGAGATGGGGTCTCTCCGCGGCCCACACTGATCAACAAGAAACTTGATGCAAACTTGAAAATGGCCATTATACAGTTGTTGAAAGAGTAACAGGATGTGTTTGCACGGGCATATGATCAGATGCCCGAACTTGATCCCAACTTAGTTGCTCACCAACTTAACATAAATCCTTCCGCGGTGCCTGTCAAGCAGAAACAGAGGGCCTATCGTCCGAATTTGGAGATACGAATCAAAGAAGAAATTCAAAAGCTACTCAAAGCAGGGTTCATAAAACCCACTCAGCATCCCACATGGCTTGCTAACATTGTGCCTGTACAAAAGAAAAATGGTTAGATTCAGATATGCATTGATTATCGAGATCTCAACTGATCAGCGTTGAATGTTATGCATTCTAGCCTCTTAATTTACATATTTTATTCTCTTAGTGATAGTTTATACGTGATTTTACTCTATTTTTGTGTTTTCTGTCTTTTTCAGGGCCTTAATGATTATTTCAAATAAAATCATGATTTGGGGCTTTTAAAGATGATATCCAAGAAGGTTATATGAAGCTTACATCTAATGGGTCCATTCAACTCCATATTTCAACTCAAATCAGCTCAAGGAAGAGGTTCAAGAGAATTATAACTGCTTAAGAAGATTACGGGCCTGAAGCCCAAGTCTACACTTAATCCAGTTTTAATCCCGTTTTATAAAGTGGACTGAAAATCTTATTTTCGAGTATCAATTTGACTTAATTCACATATAGGTTGAACAAAATTCGATTCTGCACATTTTTGTATTTCACGTAAATTTCATGAATCGGACTTCTACTGGGTCAAAACTTGGGCCGAATGTCAGTAGAAAAATATACCTATTTAGGGCTGCGGGAAAACCCTAATTATTTCCTAATTGGATTAGGACTTTATGTATTCTATTGGGGTATAAAGAGGTGAATTAGAGGCTGTTTTGAGGGGAGAAAAGAAGTGGAGGCCAGGGCAGAGAAGACAAAGACAATCCGGATTTTATTTATTTATTATGTCTTTTATTATTTTGTTATCTTCTTCTTCTACCATGTGTAACTAAACTCCTCAACTAGGGTTGAGGAGGAAACCTCCATTAATGAAGTGAAGTTCTTTTGTTCATTAATTGATTCTCATGTGTGTGATTTAATTGCTTATGATTTTCGCTTCTTGTGATTAATTATTTTATAATTCTTTCACCATCTATATCATGTATATGTGGTAGTTAGAAAGTATTATAATTAATCTAAGCTTGAGTTTGTATTTCTTAAAATTGATAATCTTTGATCTTATGTTTTCCATTAAATTGGATACATAGGATGCTTAGAATTTTACACAAGTGAAGCGAAGGAAAATCTACCTTTTAATATATGTTCATAGTACTTTATTGTTAAATCTTGAGTAAGCAATAGATTGATTTCTTGATTGCTACTCTAACTTTGAGAATTAATAAATGAATATTAGAAACTTCATGGATTTAATGGTGGTGGAATCCAAAACCTTAGTTTTAAATTAATTTGAATTTGTATTAGTTTTTCTTCTCAAAGCATTCCCTTGGGTTCGACCTCGTTCTTGCCGATCTATACTTCAATAGATTCGTACACTTGCGAGTTATTTAATAATTTTAAAACAACATCATCAACAAGGCTTGTCCAAAAGATGAATTTCCGCTTCCAAATATTGACACAATGGTGGATGCCACGGCAGGTCACGAGTTGTTTTCATTAATGGATGGATTCAGTGGATATAATCAAATAAAGATGGCTCTCGAGGATGCGGAGAAAATAGCCTTCCGAACACCAATTGGAAATTTTCATTACACAGTCATGCCCTTCGGACTGAAGAATGCAGGCGCTACTTACCAACGGGCTATGACAGTAATTTTTCATGACATGATCCACCATGAAGTAGAAGATTATGTACATGATTTAGTGGTGAAATCAAAAAAATGCATAGAGCATATACGAGATTTAGAGAAGGTTTTCCGTAGATGCCGTGAATATAGCCTAAAGATGAACCCGATGAAGTGTGCCTTCGGTGTCCAGCAAGGAAAATTTCTGGGATGTATAGTCCATAGACAGGGTATTGATTTAGATCCCAGCAAGGCTAAAACAATAATCGAAATGGATCCACCGCGGACAAGAAAGTTATTACGGGGTTTCATGGGGAAAGTATCATACTTAAGGCATTTTATCCCAGCACTGGCAGAAGTTACTCACCCTTTAATCCCGTTAATGAAGGATAAAATTCCTTATGTATGGAAGGACGAACATCAGACTGCATTTGAGAAGGTAAAAGGAATCCTGACATCACCATAGACAATGACGGCTCCGACACCTGGAAAAGGATTGATCATGTATTTAACTTCAACTGAGAAGTCTATCGGTGCTTTGTTGGCCCAAGAGCATGAGCAAATGGAAAAACCTGTGTACTATATTAGTAGAGTACTTCGAGGAGCAGAGGTGCGTTATACACCGATAGAAAGACACTGTTTATCTCTGGTCTTCACAGCCCAAAAATTCAGGCACTATCTGTTGGCACATCCAGTTGAATTGATCACAAAGAGCGACCCCATCAGATATTTGTTGTCAAAACCACTGTTGTCAGGAAAATTGGCTCGTTGGTTGCTCGCCCTATTCGAGTATCAGATTATATGCTCAAATCCCAAGGCAGTAAAAACTCAAGCTCTAGCTGATTTATTGGCTATATTCCCGCAAGGGGAGTCGGAACCGGATGGCATCTTTAATGTTACAATTTGTGATGAAATTTTATCAGAAGAAACAGATCTCTGGAAATTGGAATTCGATGGATCCTCCACAGAAAGAGGAAATGGCACTGGCTTCATAATGACCAATGAGAGAACAAAAGAGGAAATTGCCATGTCATACAGACTAGACTTCCCTTGTACTAATAATATGGCCAAGTATGAGGCATTGATACTAGGTCTATCCGCAAGCTTGGCGGCAGGAATACAGAAAATGGTGGTCTACGGTGACTCTAACTTGATAATCAAGCAAATCAGAGGAGACTACTAGGTAAAAGAGCCTCGCCTTGCCACCTACCGGGATATTGTGCAAGAAATGATGAAGAACTTTCAATACATAAAATTCGAGCACAAACTCCGAGCAAGTAACAGGCGATCCGATGCATTGGCTACTTTGGGGTCTCAATTGGAATTAAGAGAAAACATGACAATGGTTATTCTTTTTCGTCGAGCTCAGCCCGCGACAATATTTTATGATCACTCAGAAGAGGAAGAAAATGATTGGAGGAAGACAGTTATAGAAAAACTTAAACAATTGGGCGGGGTTAGAGATATGGCAATAGAAAAGCAGTACCAACTGGTTGCCAATACACTCTATCATCGCGGGCCAGATGGGGTATTGTCAAGATGTCTCTGGCTCAAAGAGGCTGAAAAAATACTGACAGAAGTACATAAGTCTTCTTGTGAAACAACAGATATTAGCCTATATCGAAGATTACAAAGACAAGGGTATTTCTGGCCGACAATGAAAGAAGAGGTGGTAAAGGTACAAGAGGCATGCTCAGGCTGTTGCCATCTTACCATACACACTGAAACAAGTTTTGCTGAGATCTTAGACTGGAGAAACCAATATGTGGAATACTTGCGAAAACAAACTCTACCTAGAGACAAAAAGGAAGCTTTCCGTCTACAAAGAAGGGCGAAGAGATTCTTTGAGGAAAACGGGGTATTATACCGGAAAGGGTTTAATGGTCGACCTTTGAGATGTTTGAAAGGAGAAGAAGCCCAGGAAGTTCTAAAACAAACACATGGTATGGGACATCAAGGAGGACACAAGCTCTTCCACCAATTGGTCGGCAGGGTATTATTGGCCTACCATGGAAAAAGACTCTTTGGATTATACGAAAAAGTCTCATATTTGCCAAGTCCATGGGTCCATGATAAATGCCCCCGCGACAAACCTGCACAGCCTGATAACTCCATGGCCGTTTCACACTTGGGCATTGGATATTGTTGGACCAATTACACCGGTATCACGGGGGTATACATGGCTTCTGGTAGCTATAGAATTATTCTCAAAATGGGTAGAGGCTATCCCATTAGAAAAAATTGTGGCAGTTAATGTGGCGAGATTCATAAAGGAGAATATCATATGCCAATTTGGAATACCAAAGGTACTACTGTCGGACAATGGCACACCATTTGTTAACTCAATAGTCAGAGAATTATTGGGCGACTACATGGTGTCCCATCACAGATCAACGCCTTACTATCCAAAGGGGAATGGGCAAGCAGAGGCCAGTAATAAAACACTCATTCAGATTTTAAGTCGTTTGGTGCACGAAAATCAAAAAGAATGGGTCGAACAGCTGCCAATTGCATTATGGGCATACAGAACTACGCAAAAAACTTCCACAGGAGAAACACCCTACGCGTTGGTATATGGCGCAGAAGCAGTGCTCCCCGCAGAACTTCAAATTAAGGCAATAAGATTGGCAGGGAGAAGCGCAGATACTCAGAGACTAAGCCAATTAGAAGCCCTGGATGAAAAGAGGGAAAAGGCCCAAAACCATCACAAGGCTTATTTGGCAAGTCAGTCGCGACATTATAACAAGAAGATACACCCGCGAGAATTTAAAGATGGAGAGTTGGTACTTAAGGTGGTACCTGCAATCATGAGAGGACAAGGAGTTCGAAAGTTTCAACCGAAGTGGGAGGGACCTTATGAAATAAAAGAAGCAAATGAAAGTGGTTATTACAAACTTGAAGAGTTGGGAACCAATTTTAAGACAGGGCCTATATATGTCAAATGGATAAAGAAATATTTGGCATAGAAGTATGTCTGCCTTGTACTACAAAAGAGTTCGATAATAAAAAAAAAAAAAGGAGCTGTTACAATATATTAGCAAAATAAAAAACATGGGTCATCAAAAAAGAAAAAAAAAGATTATAGAAGGTCTTTAAATATTAGATCTGAGGGGACGACGCCAGAAGAGGCCACTTTCTTTGAAATGGTATCCGCAAGATCTGCTGCCTTCGCCTTATTCGCAGCAATACGTTCCTCCAAGAATGATAAATGCTGGCGAGTAGTATCTGCTTCAGCTTCATCTTTTGCAAGATCTGAAGTCAGAAGAGCATGCTGGTCATTCAAGATTTGTATCTCGTGACTATGAACAGTATCTTGTAGACGAGAATCCAGCCAAGGAAGGGCTAAGCCAACAGCTTGCCAGTCACTGATACGCCGCTGCAAACTTGGGAGGATTACAGGGTCAAGGCTGGATAATGATTGACCATCAAGGGAAACAAGGAAATCTGCCACAGCATCCAAAAAGAGACGTTGGTACATAGGGTCCTGAAGGGCAAAATTGGCAAAAGTTGCCGGATAACGACGACGAACTCTATTAAGCATCCCAACGCTTCGAAAACTACAAGACAAAGAATACCATTCGACGGGGTCTTCTGGTCTTAGATTTTCGGGATTCAAAAATACTTCCAAATTAGAGAACAATCCCTCGCTAAAAATAGAATCAGAGTCCATAACGGAAGTTGGAGCGTTACACTCTGCAAAGAAAGAGAAATTGTTAGATAACAAAAAAAAAATGGCGAAAAAGGGAAATTACACAAAAAGATAAAAGCATGTACCTGGCTCAGGAAATGATTTTTCAGCATTAGAAGTCTCTACGGTGATAGATGGTTGGTCCGCAGGAAGAGAACAAGATGCTTTGGGAAGGATCTCACCCGCAGAAAGAACATCAGCACTTTTGAAAATTTGAAAATCATCGCCAGGACGCCCAAAAATCTCCCTTGATAATCGAGCAGTATCTTTGTTCATCGCTGACAATTCACCAGCAAGGTCAGAAACATTGCCCTCAGATGCAGGCAAATCCCCAGGTTCGAGCTCGGTTATCATAAGATTCACCAGCGGATCCTGGCTGGAAAAAGGTTCAACCCCATCTGTGTGTTCACTATCCTGCGAAAAAAATAGTAAGTGTCCAGCATCATGTCTGATACGAGCCAAAGGATCGTCACTCGGGGGTGCAGGGGGAGAAGAAACAGGAGAAACGGGAGGGGTAGACAACGTTTGAGGGACGGTAGGCTCGGGAAGAATAGTTGGTTTATGGAGGGATAACAGGGCCGATATAGGAATACGATCTTCATCAACAACTTTGGATGGGGAAAAGATTGGAGAAACATCAGCGGGTTATTTTGGAGCAGGAGTGGAAAAACCCTCATTCGCGGTGGAACCTAAATTGGAACTTCCACCCGCGGGATGGTCTGGCTTCATAATATCCGCGGGTGAGCTCTCGGACACTTGTACAGCATGTTCAAAAGCCTCACCAAGGTCCCCGCGTTTTACAGACTTGAAAATGGAAGGATCGCTTTCAGAAATGGAAGGCTCCTTATAAGTCACCTGTTTCCGCGGATGAAGGCCCTACAACAGAAATAGCGAAGATAATTAAAAAAATATATAGTATAGAAGATAGCAAAAGAGGATGATTTGAAAGAAGATTTGTACCGTGTGAATCTTTTTGCTCACAGGCTCATGATCAGCTACAGAGGAAGCATCGGCCTTCAACGGCGGAACTGCATAAGAGGAACCTTTGCTACAAGATAATTTCTCCAAGAATTGTGACTCCGAACCTCTAGATGCATGGGGCTAAGGACATTTGAGGGTTATGTCATCCTTGTAAACCGGGATATTGTCTGAAACCACGGGAGGGCTCTCAACAAAACTTCTGAATAGAGTATGAACATATTCTAAATATTTTAAGTAGCTGGATGTACAATGGCCGTGTCGGTGTACAGATGGGATCTCGACATAAGAAGAAAAGCGACGCTTTTGCAACTCAAGCTTCTTCCGGTAGAATAGCATAGATCCATCAAAAGTCTCTTCCTAAACAAAAGATAAGGAAGGGATATTTTGATCAAATCCAAATTGACGGGCTACCTTCATCGGGTAATAACCAGTCCGTTTTAGACGAGTTTAGCTAACAGCTGGTAGAGCAGCACCAGAAACCAGAGCGCAAAAAATCAATTGGGAAACAGTAGGCTTGTCATCCTCTAGAATATATGTCTCTTCAATATAGAAAGGAGGAAATTGAATACCATCGCGATGGATGGTAGAAGGCCATAATTCAAAGAGCTCCTCGCAATCTAAGAAGTCGCCGAGGTCGCCTTTGGTACCCAAACCATTCCATCGGAAAGCCTGGCCATTGTCCAGAATAGTTCCATTGGAGTCAAAAACATCAAACTCATGAGGATGGTCACCATACTTGGGAAAGCGCTCGAAGAGAAACAACATGAAAAACATGGAAGCAACATGGGTACTAATCTCATATCGACCTTTGGATCGAGCATAATCCGATGCGATGGTGTCCAGACGATTGTACAAAGTCCCCAGAAACATCTGCCCCAAAGGGAGAGTATCCCCCTTTGCTAAAACAGAGGCCAGTAGAAACATATCTCTGTCTGGACCATCTTGAGGGCGACCTTCAAAGATAAATCGGTCTAGCCAGTAAACTAGAAAAGCAGCAAGTTCATCTGGCTTACCAAATTCAGGACCCTCTGCGAATAGACGAGGGCGTTCGCGGTGAGCCTGAGTTTTCCTTCCATAGTCGCGGAAGAAATGACGATACCAGGATATATAGGTAAGTTTGGGAGACTTCACCTTCGGTTGAGTCTTAAGTTTCTTAGAGCTTTTAAAAATTGTATCAAGACGTATAGCACGGAGGGCGAGAGCCTCTGGAGAAGCTACAGGCGCGGATGGTTCACCAGAACACAAAACAGGAAGCCTAAAAAGCACTGCCACATCCTCTAGAGTAGGGGTCAGTTCACCCCAGGCAGTAATAAATGTATGGCTGGAGGTACTCCATCTGGATATAAGTATAGAAAGACCAACTGAATCTCTTTTGACTGACAGCTCGAAAAAAAGTTTAACGGATTGAAGAACCTTGGCTTTGTGGAGAATAGAGCAATATTCTGGATTGCTAAGAATATAACGAGACCACTCGGTCCATTCGGAAGTGGCACCCATGTGAGACTCATACTCGGTAAAGCTAAAAGGGTAGTCTCCTATCTCTAGACAAAGCCGCGGGATGGACTCAGAGGAAGGCGCGAAAGCTTCCATGTCACCATCAGGACCAAGTATCACCAAATTCTCCTCAACCTCCATATCAGGTATGAATCCTTCAATAGAACTCTAGAAATGATCATGATCTAAACTGAAAAATGGTGGTCTACGCCCCATTGGACATGGTCATTTGCTTCTTCTTTGTCATGGAAGTATTTAAAGGATAAAAAGATGAACAAACAGAGGAAGGGAAGAGAGGTAAGTAGACAAGTGTACAAGAAGCTCCAAACAGTGGCATATATAAGGCACTGGGCGCGAAAACCGAAACGACGCGAACGGTTACAAAGGAACTGAAGAGACACTGAAGCCAGTCGTAAATGGCATCTCACCCGCGTAGGGATTGCTAGCTCTAATTTACGCGGGTGAAGTAAAGAAGGACTGTATAATTAGAAAGAGAAGCATTGTATGGATTAAAAAGTGCTAAAAAAGCTATCAGGCATTTTTTCGAACAAGAGGTAGGCATAACGGTTAAAAAGAAGTTATCACAGCGAAAGGAAGATGATGAAAGTTAGAAACAAGCAAAGAAAGTAAAAGAGAGCAAACCAAGCCACTGAGGAAAATAGTACCGGGTAACAGTAACTCACCCGCGAAGGGACTATGATCGCGGAAGAAAGTGATCTGAAGTAAAAACTTAGGGAATTGTCATTCGTGATTTGGAGGATGTGAGCCGTTGATGGGAGGTCAAACCATTGAACTTCGAGGAGAGGGCTATCATAACCGCAAGGAAAAAAATATAGCCGGTTACAAATGATACTCTACCCACGTGGGGATTACAATTACAAAAAGGAGTGATCAAGACTCTGAAAGCCTATGGAAATAAAAGAGGTCATTATCACCACAAGGAGAGGAAAAGAAGAAAAAGCTAAAAGAGGGGGTCCCGAATTGTGCTTTACCCGCATAAGGATTCCAGGCTCGGAAATAGGGGTTTTAAAAAAGGGAAAGGGCTTCATAATAGAAAAGAAGGGCAATACAACTATAAAAGTAAGAAAGAAATGGTTGCAAACAACACTTCGTGAAGAAATATTATTTGCAAGGGAGCAAAATGTAGATAAGAGTATCGCAGAGCAAAGAAAGGATGGATGGATCAGGAACCTTCATGTGCAAAAGACCCCACGAGGGAGGACTAATATATATGAAGACCCTGCGCGGAGGCATCCTCCCCGCGGGGGACATGCACCCGCGTGGTTAACCCGTGCGTGAGCAGCCTTTCCCCGCGCAGGGAAGCCTCTCCCCGCGTAGGGATGGTTCTTCCCCGCTATAGCTATAGGTATGAATACCTAGATGAATGGTGAGAAATGATTGTGAACTCATTTGAGGATGAGGATTGAGGCATTCTAGTGTCTACTAGAGTACTAAGGGAAATCTGGGCCGTGTTATCACGTTTGCTCAGGCAGTGGATGTGCCGGGACCATGCGTGGTCAAGGGTACTTATCTAGTGTTAGCCTGAGGGCTGGGATATTGGATTGTTTAGATGCATTACATCCCACATCATGCATCTTATGTGCTTATTTGATTTAACATGCTATATACTACGTGTTATGTGAAATATATGATCCATGTGACTATGCATTAACATTGTGTTGCATTGGGCGCCATGTGGTCAGTAGTGACATATAGTCACTATTTAGAAATCCTAGATTTTGAGGATTGGTGAACCTAGGTAGAGGTTTGGAGTGTAGTTGATGGTGATGTCGAGGTAGACATATGAATATAGACTTCAAAAACACAAGTCTAGAGTTGATGGAAATGGGGTATGAATTACCTTGAAGATTCAAAACCAAGAGTTGGTGGTTTAGAATTTGTGTTGCATTGATTGCACGATTATTGAGGATAGAGTTTAGTCAAATGACTAAGACTATTGGTGATATCGTGATACCGAAATTCTAGACATGGTATGTCTAAGGAGTGACTATTGATATAGTCGAATGTGGACTCGGAAATGACCAAATTCCTAGAGTCGGTGAACATTTGATGATTTTTTTACATCTGAAAATAAAATGTTGGGATTATGTGAAAGAAATTGAGAAATTGTATCATTGGTTGAACATGATGGTTAAGTAAAGGATAAGTTGAGAGTCGGTTAGAACCCAGACATGTAGTGTCTGAAGCAAGGATGATTTCTTTCCGTGAGAGGGAAGGGTGGACGCAATGGACGCAGTCCAGGATATACGCCGGGTTGGGTGTATGTGACTGTAGGTGATTGTAGGTGACCCTGAACTCTTATTGGAAGGGGTTGTCTGAGGTGAAGCTCTATATGAAAGGAATTCTCTCTAATTGTCAACTAGTTCCTTGGTGTGAAAGATGAAAATGGGAAATAATTCTCCTCTTGAATAATGAGATTGTGAAACCAGTGGGATGTAAGATCCTGAACTTGGCATTGGATCCTAGCGGGCTGTCGTCTATGAGACTGGGCAGGATTATGTGGCTTGCTGCGGCGAGTACATTGTTATGTGGCTTTGATCGGCGAGTACACTGTCATGTGCCTTGCTGGTCAGTGCGCTTGTGATGTGCACTGGATTGATATGGTTTGTGTTGTGATGATGCCCAGGATATTGGACTAAGCCCGGGGATGGTATGCCAGAGATTGAAAGTCATATTTGATAATGAAAGAATGACTTCGAGTATTTATGATCCCAGATGATAAGGATGTATCACTGTGAGTAATTGGTATGATTAGTCGAAGGTGTGGCCTTAGACTAGTGATAGAGATTGATTGAATAGATCTTGAGGTAGGGACTGTGGACTTAAGGAAGCAAGTGCTTCAGAGGATTGTGAAGGTGAACCGTACATGGGCTTAGGAGTCACTCAGCCATGTCACGGAAGTGGTTATGTTGCCTTAGGGCAGTTGAGACACATTGATTGTGTGAGACGTAAGTGTTTTGAGTTAGGTGTTACAAGTGTAGCGCCTAGGGTATATGAGAAGGGAAAGTGACGATTATTGGTGATAATAATGTCTGGTATGGATTGGTTTTGAAAAGACCATGAGTATTCTAATTTCGAGGACGAAATTCCTTGAAGGAGGGGAGGTTGTAGAGACCGTGACCAATTTTGGCCGGTTTATCAGTTTTTCATCATTTTCGCTATAAATGCGTTTTGAATGATGCTATGGATGTTTCGAGAGTGGAAAACATGTTTGGAAGGTTAATTTGAGGTTTTTGAAAGTTTCTGGAAGATTTGGAGAAGTTTGACTTTTTGGTCAAACCGGGGCCCGGGATGCAACTTAAGTGGGCCCGGGAATCCGGAAAATTTCCAAAAATAATTATTTTTGAGAATGACTTAGATGAAATATTTAGAGAGTAAAGGAAGTGATTTTGAGGCCGTAGGACTTTTTCAGAATCGAAAATGGAGCCCGGGAAGGTACGTTAAGTGGCCCGAGGGGCATTTTGGTCTTTTTGCGGCCTAGGGGCTTTAAATATCAGTGGCTGGGATATTTCTGCAGATCTCACGCCTCTTTCTCTCTCTAAAAGACTCCATCTTCATAGCTCTACCTTCTCTCTACATTTTGGAGCCATTCGGGTGCGGTTCGGGTTTCGCCGAAGAAGGGAGATGCGTAGGGGACGGCTAGGCCTTCGGTTTGAACCGAACAAAGTCATGATCCGGCAAGGTGGACATTGCTGGAATTTTTGGAAAGTGCTTGGGAGGCCTTCATTTTTGAGGTAGGGGTTCTTCTTCTCTTCTAATTGTCGATTCTAGGGTTTCGGGTGAAGAGGAGAGGTGTAGGTTGTGTATTACATGTTTTAGGAGAGTGAGAGGGGTGGAAAGTCAGATTTTCTCCTTCTCTTGAGTCCTATCTTTGCACATTTGGTTTTCCTTGTGTTGGTTTAACATGGGGGTTAAAGTGTGTGAAATGAAGAAATTGGGTATATAGGTTTTATGTGCTCAATTTGGGGTTTATGTGCAAATGCCTAACCTTGTGTCATATATGTGATTATATGTGGAATATGTGGTGGTTGAATGCATGTTAGTTCCATATGCTAAAATTATGCATTTAGTGAGGCATGAGTAAAGTATGCAAATTTTGAAGTTGTATGCATATGAGAGGTTATATGTATGTGTTTACATATATGTGGTATATGTGGTTTTGTGGAGATGAAATGCATGCTATGTTTCTTTATAACTAGATAATGCATTGTGAAGCATGAATATTGAGTGCTTGAGTACAATATGTTCGAAATGCATATATGGGACCGTTGTGAGAAAATGGGGAAAAGTGGTCGAATTGCCTAGAGTAGGTTAATACTCGGTGAGGGCGTTGGAGTGGTCTAACTACCTTGGAGGTAGGAGTTCTCGGTGAAAATCTTGTAAGGGTCTCATCACTTGGTAGGACCGATGTTCTCGGTGGTGTAGTCCGAAGATATCTCATCACTTGGTAGGACCGATGTTCTCAGTGGTGCATTCCGAAAATGATCTCATCACCTGGTAGGACCGATGTTCTCGGTGGTGTGTATTAAAATGATCTAATCACCTGGTAGGACCGATGTTCTCGGTGATGCGTGTTAAAACAGTTTCATTACTTGGTAGGACCGATGTTCTCGGTGATGAAAATTCTGAGCTTGGGTGTAATATAGCCTAGGTTATGTGGTTGGTCAAGAATCATGCTAGGGTCTCGGGTTGAGTCCGAGAGAGAGACAAGAGTGTGGTTAATGCTTCCATTCTAAATTATGAAGTATGTTGTATGTTCAATGCATTCTTATATATATATGCATTGCATTGTGAATGAACATGGTATATGTTGGATGATACATGGTATGTAGTGACATGCATTCATGTAGGTCGTGTCGGGTCGGCACTTAGAAGGGTTGGGGAAACCTCTACTGAGCCGCAGTGGTGCTCACCCCTTTATTCTAAACTATTTTTCAGATAAGTTGCTGATGACGGGTGGGATTTGAATGTCCAAGAAGAGTTCTAGCTATGTTTTGCTGTGTTTTGGATAATTGTACACTTGGCTATCCATGCCGGCTTGTGGCATGTGGATTATGTTGGGTTATAGTTACATTTATGTTATATGTAACTTGTATGTTCATTTGGACCTGGTATGTATAATAAATGATGTTAGTGTATGGATATATGGTTTGAATGAATGATATGTACCTTTTGGGAAAAGTGGGTGTGTTGGAGATGTATGGTACCATAGGACCATTTTCCTCTTTAGCTATGATTTCTTATATGGTTAATCATGAGCAAATGGAGTATGGAAAGCATGTATGTATGAGTTGTTGAGTGAGGATGGTAAGAAAAATGGATGGAATTGCATTTCAAGTATAAAATGCATGTTATGTGAAAATTACTTGATGGCCATTGAGGCATTAGAGTAGTCATTGGGGGGACGCATGCCCAAAAGTGTCCCTTTTGAGTTCAAGGAGTGAATGGAATTTATGTATATAGTAAGAGAATTGTGTTAGCTCCATTTTGATAGGTCATGGACCTTGTTTGGATTTAAATTGAGGAGGATACGCATGTTTTGGTGCAAGGGTGGGTAATCTGACCCACAGTCACTAATTTGAGTATAACTTGAGTTGTGGTTAGTATTTTTGGATGATTCAAATTGGGTTAGAAACTAGACATGTTAAGGATGATCCATGTCAAATTTCAAGTCAAACGGACTTACGGATTGTGAGATATTAGCATTTGAAGTCAGGTTGAGGAATGCTGTCAAAAACTCAGGCACAGGTATTTTCAGCCTGCTGAAAGTCCACTTTCAGCCAGCTGAAAGTGCACTTTCAGCCTGCTGAAAGTTCACTTTCAGGCGACTGAAAGTGCCAGTTTTGAGAATGCAAGCCCTCTGGAAGTTTCAGGCGACTCAAACTTAATTTTCAGGCGACTGAAAGTCCTGTAACCCTTAAAAATGTGTTTTTTTGTGATTTTTTCATGATCTAAGAGTAGAAATTGAATGTCGTGGATGCATAAATCGATGTGTGGCCCATTGGAATGGATAGTGATGAGTATACGCATAGATAATTACTTGCGTATGATTAGCTTCCGCGGTAATCGAGAAATAGGAGGAGGTTCATTGGGATTTAAATGAACAAGTTCACCTCCAATTTTCTGGGAGTCGAGAATTGGGGTGTGACAGGATGGTATCATGGCATGGTACCTTATAGAGGGTAAAAAGGGTCCATTGGGACTAATGGACGGGTTAACCTCCGGTTTCCCGGAGTCGGGGGGGAACCGGGGCGTTACAGAATGGTATCAGAGCTCTAGGTCAGAATACCTAGGGACGACGGGTAGTGGTCATACTACGTGTGAAATTGTGAAATGCCTGATACAAGAAAGTTGAGCACTAGGTTGGAATACCTAGGGATGAAAGGAAATGGTTAAACCATTTAAGGACTTGAAATGACTTGTTGAGTCATGGAATGTAATTGAGGTACTAGGTTTGGAAACCTAAGAACGAGAAGTAATGATCCAATTATGTGATAGATTGGAGTTGTGAATTGACGTGTGAATTGTCATAGCTATAGGTATGAATACCTAGATGAATGGTGAGAAATGATTGTGAACTCATTTGAGGATGAGGATTGAGGCATTCTAGTGTCTACTAGAGTACTAAGGGAAATCTGGGCCGTGTTATCACGTTTGCTCAGGCAGTGGATGTGCCGGGACCATGCGTGGTCAAGGGTACTTATCTAGTGTTAGCCTGAGGGCTGGGATATTGGATTGTTTAGATGCATTACATCCCACATCATGCATCTTATGTGCTTATTTGATTTAACATGCTATATACTACGTGTTATGTGAAATATATGATCCATGTGACTATGCATTAACATTGTGTTGCATTGGGCGCCATGTGGTCAGTAGTGACATATAGTCACTATTTAGAAATCCTAGATTTTGAGGATTGGTGAACCTAGGTAGAGGTTTGGAGTGTAGTTGATGGTGATGTCGAGGTAGACATATGAATATAGACTTCAAAAACACAAGTCTAGAGTTGATGGAAATGGGGTATGAATTACCTTGAAGATTCAAAACCAAGAGTTGGTGGTTTAGAATTTGTGTTGCATTGATTGCACGATTATTGAGGATAGAGTTTAGTCAAATGACTAAGACTATTGGTGATATCGTGATACCGAAATTCTAGACATGGTATGTCTAAGGAGTGACTATTGATATAGTCGAATGTGGACTCGGAAATGACCAAATTCCTAGAGTCGGTGAACATTTGATGATTTTTTTACATCTGAAAATAAAATGTTGGGATTATGTGAAAGAAATTGAGAAATTGTATCATTGGTTGAACATGATGGTTAAGTAAAGGATAAGTTGAGAGTCGGTTAGAACCCAGACATGTAGTGTCTGAAGCAAGGATGATTTCTTTCCGTGAGAGGGAAGGGTGGACGCAATGGACGCAGTCCAGGATATACGCCGGGTTGGGTGTATGTGACTGTAGGTGATTGTAGGTGACCCTGAACTCTTATTGGAAGGGGTTGTCTGAGGTGAAGCTCTATATGAAAGGAATTCTCTCTAATTGTCAACTAGTTCCTTGGTGTGAAAGATGAAAATGGGAAATAATTCTCCTCTTGAATAATGAGATTGTGAAACCAGTGGGATGTAAGATCCTGAACTTGGCATTGGATCCTAGCGGGCTGTCGTCTATGAGACTGGGCAGGATTATGTGGCTTGCTGCGGCGAGTACATTGTTATGTGGCTTTGATCGGCGAGTACACTGTCATGTGCCTTGCTGGTCAGTGCGCTTGTGATGTGCACTGGATTGATATGGTTTGTGTTGTGATGATGCCCAGGATATTGGACTAAGCCCGGGGATGGTATGCCAGAGATTGAAAGTCATATTTGATAATGAAAGAATGACTTCGAGTATTTATGATCCCAGATGATAAGGATGTATCACTGTGAGTAATTGGTATGATTAGTCGAAGGTGTGGCCTTAGACTAGTGATAGAGATTGATTGAATAGATCTTGAGGTAGGGACTGTGGACTTAAGGAAGCAAGTGCTTCAGAGGATTGTGAAGGTGAACCGTACATGGGCTTAGGAGTCACTCAGCCATGTCACGGAAGTGGTTATGTTGCCTTAGGGCAGTTGAGACACATTGATTGTGTGAGACGTAAGTGTTTTGAGTTAGGTGTTACAAGTGTAGCGCCTAGGGTATATGAGAAGGGAAAGTGACGATTATTGGTGATAATAATGTCTGGTATGGATTGGTTTTGAAAAGACCATGAGTATTCTAATTTCGAGGACGAAATTCCTTGAAGGAGGGGAGGTTGTAGAGACCGTGACCAATTTTGGCCGGTTTATCAGTTTTTCATCATTTTCGCTATAAATGCGTTTTGAATGATGCTATGGATGTTTCGAGAGTGGAAAACATGTTTGGAAGGTTAATTTGAGGTTTTTGAAAGTTTCTGGAAGATTTGGAGAAGTTTGACTTTTTGGTCAAACCGGGGCCCGGGATGCAACTTAAGTGGGCCCGGGAATCCGGAAAATTTCCAAAAATAATTATTTTTGAGAATGACTTAGATGAAATATTTAGAGAGTAAAGGAAGTGATTTTGAGGCCGTAGGACTTTTTCAGAATCGAAAATGGAGCCCGGGAAGGTACGTTAAGTGGCCCGAGGGGCATTTTGGTCTTTTTGCGGCCTAGGGGCTTTAAATATCAGTGGCTGGGATATTTCTGCAGATCTCACGCCTCTTTCTCTCTCTAAAAGACTCCATCTTCATAGCTCTACCTTCTCTCTACATTTTGGAGCCATTCGGGTGCGGTTCGGGTTTCGCCGAAGAAGGGAGATGCGTAGGGGACGGCTAGGCCTTCGGTTTGAACCGAACAAAGTCATGATCCGGCAAGGTGGACATTGCTGGAATTTTTGGAAAGTGCTTGGGAGGCCTTCATTTTTGAGGTAGGGGTTCTTCTTCTCTTCTAATTGTCGATTCTAGGGTTTCGGGTGAAGAGGAGAGGTGTAGGTTGTGTATTACATGTTTTAGGAGAGTGAGAGGGGTGGAAAGTCAGATTTTCTCCTTCTCTTGAGTCCTATCTTTGCACATTTGGTTTTCCTTGTGTTGGTTTAACATGGGGGTTAAAGTGTGTGAAATGAAGAAATTGGGTATATAGGTTTTATGTGCTCAATTTGGGGTTTATGTGCAAATGCCTAACCTTGTGTCATATATGTGATTATATGTGGAATATGTGGTGGTTGAATGCATGTTAGTTCCATATGCTAAAATTATGCATTTAGTGAGGCATGAGTAAAGTATGCAAATTTTGAAGTTGTATGCATATGAGAGGTTATATGTATGTGTTTACATATATGTGGTATATGTGGTTTTGTGGAGATGAAATGCATGCTATGTTTCTTTATAACTAGATAATGCATTGTGAAGCATGAATATTGAGTGCTTGAGTACAATATGTTCGAAATGCATATATGGGACCGTTGTGAGAAAATGGGGAAAAGTGGTCGAATTGCCTAGAGTAGGTTAATACTCGGTGAGGGCGTTGGAGTGGTCTAACTACCTTGGAGGTAGGAGTTCTCGGTGAAAATCTTGTAAGGGTCTCATCACTTGGTAGGACCGATGTTCTCGGTGGTGTAGTCCGAAGATATCTCATCACTTGGTAGGACCGATGTTCTCAGTGGTGCATTCCGAAAATGATCTCATCACCTGGTAGGACCGATGTTCTCGGTGGTGTGTATTAAAATGATCTAATCACCTGGTAGGACCGATGTTCTCGGTGATGCGTGTTAAAACAGTTTCATTACTTGGTAGGACCGATGTTCTCGGTGATGAAAATTCTGAGCTTGGGTGTAATATAGCCTAGGTTATGTGGTTGGTCAAGAATCATGCTAGGGTCTCGGGTTGAGTCCGAGAGAGAGACAAGAGTGTGGTTAATGCTTCCATTCTAAATTATGAAGTATGTTGTATGTTCAATGCATTCTTATATATATATGCATTGCATTGTGAATGAACATGGTATATGTTGGATGATACATGGTATGTAGTGACATGCATTCATGTAGGTCGTGTCGGGTCGGCACTTAGAAGGGTTGGGGAAACCTCTACTGAGCCGCAGTGGTGCTCACCCCTTTATTCTAAACTATTTTTCAGATAAGTTGCTGATGACGGGTGGGATTTGAATGTCCAAGAAGAGTTCTAGCTATGTTTTGCTGTGTTTTGGATAATTGTACACTTGGCTATCCATGCCGGCTTGTGGCATGTGGATTATGTTGGGTTATAGTTACATTTATGTTATATGTAACTTGTATGTTCATTTGGACCTGGTATGTATAATAAATGATGTTAGTGTATGGATATATGGTTTGAATGAATGATATGTACCTTTTGGGAAAAGTGGGTGTGTTGGAGATGTATGGTACCATAGGACCATTTTCCTCTTTAGCTATGATTTCTTATATGGTTAATCATGAGCAAATGGAGTATGGAAAGCATGTATGTATGAGTTGTTGAGTGAGGATGGTAAGAAAAATGGATGGAATTGCATTTCAAGTATAAAATGCATGTTATGTGAAAATTACTTGATGGCCATTGAGGCATTAGAGTAGCCATTGGGGGGACGCATGCCCAAAAGTGTCCCTTTTGAGTTCAAGGAGTGAATGGAATTTATGTATATAGTAAGAGAATTGTGTTAGCTCCATTTTGATAGGTCATGGACCTTGTTTGGATTTAAATTGAGGAGGATACGCATGTTTTGGTGCAAGGGTGGGTAATCTGACCCACAGTCACTAATTTGAGTATAACTTGAGTTGTGGTTAGTATTTTTGGATGATTCAAATTGGGTTAGAAACTAGACATGTTAAGGATGATCCATGTCAAATTTCAAGTCAAACGGACTTACGGATTGTGAGATATTAGCATTTGAAGTCAGGTTGAGGAATGCTGTCAAAAACTCAGGCACAGGTATTTTCAGCCTGCTGAAAGTCCACTTTCAGCCAGCTGAAAGTGCACTTTCAGCCTGCTGAAAGTTCACTTTCAGGCGACTGAAAGTGCCAGTTTTGAGAATGCAAGCCCTCTGGAAGTTTCAGGCGACTCAAACTTAATTTTCAGGCGACTGAAAGTCCTGTAACCCTTAAAAATGTGTTTTTTTGTGATTTTTTCATGATCTAAGAGTAGAAATTGAATGTCGTGGATGCATAAATCGATGTGTGGCCCATTGGAATGGATAGTGATGAGTATACGCATAGATAATTACTTGCGTATGATTAGCTTCCGCGGTAATCGAGAAATAGGAGGAGGTTCATTGGGATTTAAATGAACAAGTTCACCTCCAATTTTCTGGGAGTCGAGAATTGGGGTGTGACAGGATGGTATCATGGCATGGTACCTTATAGAGGGTAAAAAGGGTCCATTGGGACTAATGGACGGGTTAACCTCCGGTTTCCCGGAGTCGGGGGGGAACCGGGGCGTTACAGTGACTCTACGCGAGCACCATCACAATGTTTCTCGCGGGTATGATCAAGCCCGCGAGGGATATAGACTCATGGTTACAACCGGGAGTGGTGAAGGAAGGGATACGCGGCTAAGTGTCACGTAGGATGACAGCTGTCATAAGCCCCATGCCTGAGGTCTATAAATACCCCATGGCGTGGTGACATGTGGATCATTCTGGTGCCCCCTCTCTCTCCGAATCACTCTTGTTTTCTCTCTCTCCCATCTAGCACCCAGCTCACATTCCTATTATTATTTTTCGATTACTTCATCAGCTTGATCCTTCTCAACTCTTACAACTCAGTCCTGTGATAGTCATTCCTCATAGCAGAACGTACTCTTCTACATATTTACACTGGTACTCTTCCATTCACTTACCTTGGGTTACCTATTACATCATCTGCTATTTCTACTATAGATTATAAATCAATTGTTGAAAGAATTACTGCTAGGATTAAAAATTGGACTTCCAATTTCTTATCCTATGTTGGTAGATGTACACTTATAAAATATATTCTAATTCATTATATTCTTACTGGTCCCACACTTTTATTCTTCCAAAGAAGGTGCTTTTTGACATTAATCAAGTCCTTAGATCATTTCTACAGCCAGGACAAGAATTGAAGCACACCAAAGAAAAAGTTTGTTTGGGTGTCTATTTGCAGGCTAAAGGACATGGGTGGCTTAGGCTTCACCGATCTTGAAATAACCAATAGAGATGTAAATTTACTGACACATATGGAAGATTTTTGGTATGAAGAATACGAGTCTTTGGGCAATGTGGATTCACAAATACCTCATCAAATCAAAGAGTTTCTGGACAGTCAAGCCTTCGACAATTAGCTCAGGTTCCTGGGGAAAGTTGTTGAAGCTTAGGGACATGGCAAAAGGATTAATCAAACATAGAGTAGGTTGTGGTACTGACATTATAATGTGGGTTAACTTCTGGTTACCAAATGGCTCTTTGCTCTCTCAGCTTAAGCTAACTAGTATGGAAATTCTTCAACTAGATTTGCATGTCAATGTTAAGCCTTCCACCTCTCCCAATCCTCAACAATCCTTGGATCCTCTCTCAAATCTATGCCCTGCCACCCCTATCACTAAGAGTGACACTGTCATTTGGACTTCCTCTCCTTCTGCAACATTTTGTTTTTCTCACACCCTCTACTCCTTCTCCCCTTCATCCTTTCTTGTTCCTTGGCATCACTTAATATGGTTTAAGTTCCATATTCCTAAATTCAGCTTCATTACTTGGCTTACTTTAAAAGGAAAGTTGAGTACACTCGGTAAGCCTGCCAATACACATTACCATATCCCTAATGCATGCTTCCGGTGCAATTTTGCTGCTGAATCCATCAACTATCATTTCTTTCACTGTCTCTATTCATCCTTCATTTGGAGCCATTTTCAACATGCTACTGGTTTTTATATTATGCCCACAACTTGGGATGAAATGGATGGGTGGTGTGCTAATGTTTGGATTGCTGAAAAGTCTTGCAAATTCTTAGTCCATAAGTAGATATTTAGCTACTCTATTTACTTCCTGTGTCATGAAAGAAATGCTAGGTCTTACAGAGATTCACAGTCCCCTCCTTTGACCACAATTGCTTTGATCATTAGAACCATCAGGAATAGGCTTGCCTTTGTCAAACTATTGAATGGAGCTTTGATTACGCAGATTGAATCGCAATGGGATCTGAACAATCGCTATGGTTGGGGAATTCTTTGGTTCCAGGTCATAACTGGCTAATGGATTAATTTTGGTTTTTACTCAGATGAAAGTTTTCTATGCTGCTGGACAAGAATGATGATAATTGATTGCTTTGGTTTCTGCTCAATGCAATCTCTGGTTTGCTTTGGTATGGTATGCTTTTTCCTCGACTGAAAATTTTCTTAGATGCTGGACAAGAATGATGATGATTTACTGCCCTGGTTTCTACTTATTGCAATCTCTGGTTTTCTTATCTTTTATTTCTATAGTACTCACATAGTTTATGAAAAAAAAAAAAACTATATATATATATATATATATATATATAAATCTACCCAATCACTCATGTTATGATCTTCTACATCCCTCTTCACATTTCATCATCTGACTTATGTGTTCTTCATATACCATTCAGACCAATGAGTCTATGTAATTACATCGATACTTTCAAATATTATGAGTAGTGTATGAGATATTTCTATTTTTTCCCTGAAAAAACTTATAAATTACCACTGCTTAACTTTCAAATTACTTCTGACCATTAAATAAAATTGAATAACCCATCTCATCTCTTTGAAACAAGAGGCGCTGCTTTGTTGCAAGTCCCAAATTCTTTTTTCAAAACTCTATTAATAGCGTTAATGTATGGTTATCTATGGTGATTTTGTATAGGAAAATTTAAGGTGGCCCCTCCAAATTTTAAAAATTATCATATATAGTTACTTATTTATGGTAATTAAAGGTGGTTTGCAAAAGTAATTACTTGTGACTCCTTTCAAAGTCCAATAAATCATTTTAAAAATTCAAATATGATAAATAAATAAATAAGTGTTAAGTTCTATTGTCATCCCCTACAATATATTAGTAATACTTTATTCATATATATATATATATATATATATATATATATATATATATATATATATTATTTGTTAGACAGAAGAAAAAGAACCTCCACACTTGACAAACTAAAAAATCATTACTAAGTTATTTATTTTAAAATTTTAATTTTATATTACTAGTTTGGCTCCCAAATAAATATTTCTCGCTCCACCTCTTATTCCAATGATCTAATTAATGACTCGCGTTAAGTTTACTGCAATATATGTCTCAACAATAAATTATGAAAAATATATTGTAGTAATTAAACCTTAACGTTCTTGAGTTCAAAATTAGTTCATATATATATATATATATATAAGACCACATACCACGGGTGGACCCAGAAACTTAAAATTCAGGGGACAAATTATTGTATGAAAATAAAATTAAAAATATATATAAATAATTATATTATAGTATTCTTTACATAGAAGTCTTCTATATCTTTTTTCACAGAAAAAATTAAGATAAGATTGTGTATAAATAAAAAGATATCTCGCTCCACCTCTTATTCCAATGATCTAATTAATGACTCGCGTTAAGTTTACTGCAATATATGTCTCAACAATAAATTATGAAAAATATATTGTAGTAATTAAACCTTAACGTTCTTGAGTTCAAAATTAGTTCATATATATATATATATATATATATAAGACCACATACCACGGGTGGACCCAGAAACTTAAAATTCAGGGGACAAATTATTGTATGAAAATAAAATTAAAAATATATATAAATAATTATATTATAGTATTCTTTACATAGAAGTCTTCTATATCTTTTTTCACAGAAAAAATTAAGATAAGATTGTGTATAAATAAAAAGATATCTCATAACCCATTCATACAAAAATATGTCCAATTTTGGCGTGCGCGCACGCGCGCGCACACATATATATTAAAAGATTCCAAAATGAGATTATTTATTAGCTTTTGGGAGTTAGTTCTTATTGTAATATTTTTTTCTGGTATGTAAATTTTTTAATATATTTTAATTTCAACAATTCATAAGACCCTATTAAATATGGTTTTTCAAAATCTTGGGTGCCCTCCTAATATTTTTTTTGGAAGTAAAACTTTTTAGTATATTTAATTTCAACTATTTTAGAGCCCTATAAAATAATCTATTTTTAAAATTTCGGTCTCCTCTGCCCCTTCTACCAAAGGCTACAATCTAATGGCATTTTTTTTTATTAGTAGGTCAAAAGTTCAAGTTTCAGTCGAGACAAGCTTGCGTGTTAATTTCTTGGGAATGTACATAAATGAAAATACACATACATATCTATGTCTCAAATTGCATGGACTTACGTTGGGGCAAACTTGCAATTAATTGTTAGCTTAATTACCAAATCGATTTCATAAGAAAGATCTATGAGATATTAATTTGTAATTGGCGAATTTTGGTGTTCAAAACTAGATTGATAGAGTTGTAATTTTCTCTTTATTTTATGTATCGATGATCAATATCTTTGAACTGATACACAAGTGTGTGGAAATAGTTAAATCAGTAAGGACATCATATAATACAAGTAAGTATGGTGATGACACATTGCATTTTAAGTTTTCGAGCCTATTTTGGAAAACTAGGAGTTCTGAGAAAAATTTGGATTTTTCAAAATAAGATCGGTCCCCAATTTGAAGGACCGGTCCCACTTTGCTTGTCAGTTTGGTTTCTGCAGGAATTTTTGAAAGTCTCACCAGTCCTATATTTTGAGCACCGGTTCCACTTATCTTATTTCAAGTAGGAAATTATTTTTGATGAAAATTCTGATTCTTATTTGGTTTGAAACTTCTAGGAGAGTTTTATATTGGTTTTTAACTTATTTTCCAAGTAGGACTAGGACTCCCTTGCCTATATATACTTATGTTTTTTTTTACAAGTATGCCTTAAGAATTATTATTTTTAGAGAGAAAGAGCTTTTACAGTATATTTAGGGCATAATATTTTTTTATATTTTGAGATCACGCATCTATATTTCACAAGTGATATTTAGGGTGGTGTTCTTCTATTGATTGTTGTTCAGAGATTGCATCAAATTTATTCACTGATTAGAGCATTGGATTTGTGATTCTTCTAATACTTGCTGAAGAAGAAAGGTAAACCATATCACACTACGAAGGGAATGAAATGCTTGCTAAGTATTTTTGTTCTTCTAGTTACCTTTTTGTGAGGATCATGATGTTAGCAGGAACTCTGCAGCATTTGGACTTGAAGTCGCAATTGTAAGGCTAAGGTATTATACATCAGATTCTTGATAGAGTAAAGAGGGGTGTGAGTTTGAGACAGAGTCTGTTGTGCCTTGCTTCAATATGGTGGATTGGTTTTTAAGGCTTTTGACTCCCTTGTGGTTTTTTCTCGATCTAGGTTTTCCATGTATATCTAATGTCTTCTCTACTTTATTTGTTTTATATGTTTGATTAATTTTTAATTGGATTTAAAATCGAATTAATTTGAAAAATTAAGCAAACGATCACAATTGGTATCAAAACAATTCTCTAATTTGCGAGTAGTTCCTTGAGAAGTATTTTTAAAATCAAGAAGTTATTTTTGTTTTAAAACATCATCATGGAATCTAGTATGAAAGAAGGTGGATCAGTTCAGCAAACTCCTTTGTTTGATGGTTGAAATTATACTTTTTGTAAGTCTCACATGAAAGCCTTTCTCAAATCTCAAGGTGAGAGAGTGTGGATGTGTTTCTAGAATGGTTATACAATTCCTACCCCTACCACTGATACTGGTGATGCCTCTATGACTATAGTAAATGATAAGGCAACATAGTCAAATGTTGAGCATGAAGAAGCTATTAATAACAACAAGAGTTTGTATGTTATATTTAATTTTTTTATTCTTTCTAAATTTGCTAGAATCTCTGCTTGTTCCACTTTGAAAGAAGCATAGGATATTTTACAGATAACTCATGAAGGTGCCACTAAGGTAAGGATGTCAAAGTTACAAATGCTAACAACCAAGTTTGAAATAATTAAAATGGATGAAGATGAGTTTTTTTTTATTTTTTATTTAAGCTTAATGATATTGTTTAAAGTTATGCTAACCTTGGTGAGAGAATTCCATCTTTTCAGGTTGTTAGAAAAATCATGAGGTCACTACTTGATAGGTTACAATTTAAGTTGGAAAGGTTAAAAGTTTTGAATATGATTCAAATAATGATGTTGCACTCCTTTCTAGGAAATTTAGGAAGATCCTTAAATATGAAAAAGATATAAATATTAGGAATGAAAATTCTTCTAAATTCCAGAATCAAGGCTTATTATCTGAAGGTAAGGAGAGGAAAGAAAAAGAAATTAATGAATCTAAGGATTCTAAAATCACTTGTTGGACATGTGATATAAAGGTTACACATCTACTCAATGTCCAAGTCCTAAGAAAAATAGTTTTAGTGCAAAAAAAAATTCAAAAGTTAAAAAAAAACTAAAAAAATTATTTTTTCTAAGTCTAAGTCTTGTAACTCAAATAGTGATTCTTCTGTTGAGAATGATGCTCTTGTTTTTGTTGTTTTACTGAATGATGAAACTGCTAATAATTCTTCTTCTGATGTAAGTGAAATAGAAATATTACAACTCTAAGCCAAGTTAGGTCTGATGATCTAAAGATAAAGAAAAAGAAGAACCAACCAAGGAAGAATTGTCCACAGTTTTTGAGGAGTTGTTTACAAAAAAATGTCAACGTCAAGAGAGCTAACCAAAACAAACAAAGCAATTAAAGATGGTACAAAGTGAAAAGGAATCTCTGATGAAAGAAAGTGAGAAGATCCAAAAGAAGATTAAAGAAAACAAATCAGAAATTATTAATCTTCAAAGTAAAGTCAAGTTTCTCGAAAGCGAGGTAAGTCAAGCTATCTCTGCCAAATATGCTCTTGTTGCTAGAATTAATGTTCTTGAACCTGAATTAAAAAAAACACAAGAGAAATTGATTGCACTTACTTTTGGGCAGATTAAGCTTGATAACATGATTAGGGTTAGTAAGGCTGTAGGAGATAAGACTGGATTAGGTTTTATTGGGTCATTATCTAAGGGTAAAATTGTCTTTGTTATACCTAAGAACTTGAATGTGTCTACACCCAAACCTAAGCTTCAAGTTGTGTCATTGTATTCTAATGTTGTGTCCAATTTACTTTATTGTACTTTTTGTGGTAAGAATAGACATAGTAAACATTATTGCTATAAGAAAAGAAAACATTCTAAATATGATTTTCATGTACATAATTATTTTGCTAAGAATATGGTTCATGCTAGAAAGCTACATTATTGGAACAAACTCAAAAATTCTCAAGCTAAAAAGAATTTAAATAAAAACAAGAATATTTTTGTTTTTCCACAATATTTTTCTGATAGATTGCATGTTAAAACGATTTGGATGAAAAGAAAATATTTGGAGAAGTTGTGCCTGCTGATACTATATGATTTATTCCTATCAGGTCTTTGGGTGCAAGACCCCCTAACTAGGTCATTATGACTTTTTATAGTCATGGATTTATATTAGGTTAGGTTTTTTATATATATATAATCATATGGGATTCTGAGAATCATATTTTTCTGATAAATAATGTGAATATCTTTATATTTATTTTTAATTTCACTTTGATTTGTGAATGCATGATTAAAACACTTAGTTTGTCAATGGATGAAGTACTTGATTTCATGATCTAATCATTGATGACTAATATGCTGTATTTATTTCTTTTTAGATGTGAATCTTTTGAGTCCATACAATTTCTATACTAGTCTAACTCTGAGAGAATTGATTGAAAACTAATGTGAAGTTGACTAGAGTATATTATATGAGTAACATTAAAGACTTACATGATCAAATAAAAAATGAAAAGAAAAGATTCTATATTTATTAAGCAGAAAAGGAAAAGAAAAAAAACTACTGAGAATCTAAGACAAAAAGGAAAAGACTACCTTCAGGATGTGTTCGAAACTACCACTACGACATAAGTCTCAAACGCGATATCTTTTAAAGAAGTTGTTTTGAGAAAATAGCTGGCTATCCGTAAGTGTGAAAGCCACCATCTTAGAAATAAAAAAAATTTAAATTAAATGAAAAAATATTTTATTATGCATAGTTTTATTTGCTTACCATCCAATGTATTTTAGAAGATGAATCAAAGGAATTTATTTAATTATTGATGATGTTGGATTGCACACACACATATGGATTTGATTAGATGAATTTTTAAATTTTTATAAATATTTGTATATTGGAAGTTGTGCCATAATAATAAATTTGAGGATGAATTTTATTGAAAAATTATGCGTTTAAAATTTTGCATTTATAAAATTTTAGGGCTCATTATTATTTTTTCAAAAATCAGTTTTGATTATCCTCATATGTTTATTTTTTTATTGTTTTCTGAAAAACAAAAATTCCAAAAATATATGTTTTTTGTTTTATTTTGTTTATGTTTGAAAATTCAGTGCCTTTAGTTAAGATAGGATGAGGCGAATTTTTGGTGAATTGTGGTCCAAATTGTAAAATTTTCATGATACACAAGTTGTTAGACCGGTCCACAAATAACAGGACCGGTCTCACTTCTGCAGGTCCAAGAGATACCGAGATAGGTCAAACCGGTCCTCATATATGAGCACCAGTTAAACTTAGCGGATGCCCAATTCTGAGCACATCCATGCGCGCGCTGTTTTGCTTTTAAACACTCAAAATTCATCACTCTTACATAAACTCTCAAAACACTCTCATACTATCAACTCTCACTCATTATTTTCTTCCCATATTTTCTTGTGGCGATTATTTATTAGAGGTTAGGAATACAAAATTTGGAGGTTTTGATTGTTTGTTTTGTTATTAGTGGCTAATTGATTAAACAAGGCTCATTGAAATTTGAGGTGTTAGTTTTTGCACACTAGGTGTTCGATAAATTTACCAAATAGAGCTTTTGACTCTATTTTTGGTTCCTTTCATTGTCGTGTTGATGGCACGCAAAAGGGGATGCACAGATGCATCAACAAGTGTGAAAATTTGCATTGTGTTCACCCAGAATATGTTTGAGGATGACTTCAACTTTAACAACTTTCTCAATGTGGTTGGTTGTCAAGCGACGAGAATCGAACATAAGGTCAATCTTTCGGCAATAAAAAGGGAGTGGCTAATGGAGTTTATGAAATATGTGATGTATATTTTTGTAATTGGCAATCTTCGGTGTCAAAACTAAACATGATCGAGTTGTAATCTTTGATTTATATTCTTGTCATTGATCATGTAATTGAGGTCTCAAAATGAGCATGAAGTTCTACACCAACCATGAAAATGTTCTTCAAAGGGATGAAACATGAATATTCGAAAGAAAGCATCAATGGTTTTAACAAGGATTTGATCAATTAAAGTTTTTGAATGGTTTAAATTGCATGAGGACATCGTTATTTAAGTATGAGAGTCACGTAATCCAGGTAAAGTGGTGAGAACACATATTTCAAACCGGGAGGTTCCGATCTTGAAAAATAGGGTTTTGAGCATATTTTCAAAATATTCAAGGTTAGATTGGTCCAGGGTTTATCTGGACCAATCCATGAGGTCTCGGCATCTCAAATTGAGATTTCAACAGGGCTGGACTAGTCCAAATTTGAGCTAGACCAATCCGGACCTGTCCATGTTTGAGCTAGACCTGTCCAAGGCTTCTAGTGGCGGATTTTTGCCTTCTAGTGTCCTATTTTGACCCAGATTTGACTAAAAAATTTCTTTAAAATTTGGAACTTGTTTCCTATTAATTTTTAACTTATTTTTCAAGGAAAATTAGGATTTTTAATATCTATAAAAATCTTATATGATTTCTCTCTCAATGTGCTTTCAAAAATTTTTCAATACACATCAAACTAAGAATTTCTAGAGAGAGAAAATATTGAGATATTTTTCTAGCAAATACTTTTTCCCTCTGATTCTTTGTTTACATTTTTGAGAGCACACACATATTCACTGAGTGATTTAGGGTGTATCTATTTGATTGATCAACTATTTGAAGACTGTATCGAACATTTTTTTTTTTATCAAGTTACTGGATTGGTTTCTTCTACAACTATTCATTGGTGAGGAATGTCACGCCCCGATTTCTAACTCCCGAAAATAGAGGGTGATTGGGTTTATTTAACCATAATTTGAACCACAATCCTTCTTGATATCATATTTTGATACCAAGACTTCACATCAATAATCTCACTAAAGTACCATACTTTGGTACTAAAAATGTCACGCTCCGATTCTGAGTCACTAGAAACTGAGGATGAACTTGTCCATTAACCCTAAGGAATCCTCCTTACTCTCAATTCACAGAAACTTAACTCTATTCTTGCACAAAGATGTGCACAACTCATCTCAACCAACCTCAATAGGCCCCACATCAAGCCGCACCTGTATATTTCATATTTTGGTGACTGCAAAATTTTGCACAATTAAATCGTTGGTTTCACACAATCGAGAATTTGGCACGATTAAATCGTTAGTTTCACACAATCGAGAATTTTGCACAATCAAAATTTGTCGCACAATCAACTTTCTTGCGAAGTTCTATTAAAAATTTTCATCACTCGGGACTTTTGCCACTCAAAAATCCTGTAATTTTTGCATGATCATAAGTGCATTTTCGCACAACCACAGGAGTTCGATCACGTGAAATGGACATTTCGCACTACAGAAATGCCTTCTGCTGAAAATCCTGCACTTTTGCAATTAATCCATTTCATGCACCACAACCCATTCTAGTAATCTAAAATCATCCACATAGATCCACACAACCTTTATACTATCAATAGAGTGCTATAACATCATTCATTCTATTCCAAGTCATACAATGAAACTTGCCACCATATAGACTACTCAAATCCCTGTGAGATTGGAACTGGAAATTAAAACCTACACAATCAGATAGAGGATTCAAAAATACTTAATTTTTAAAAAAAACTACAATCAATTTTGATCTAAAACGAATGAGTTATGTTCAATTGAAGTTCGGACACAACAGAATATTTCGATTGTGCGAAATTTTCATTTCGCACAATTGATATCACACTCTGCAAAATTTCTGGCAACCTAATACATTGGCCATTTGGAGTTCAAATCTCATCATAACAGCCTAGGATCATTCATACCTCATTCTAATAATCTAAAAATGATAAATCATCATACACATACTCCAAAATCATACATTTGAATCACAAAATTCTCAAAATCCTCATAAATTTCTTACAAAAGCATACACATCATTACCCACATTCTCAAAATCCACAATACACATGAACCAACCTCATTATTTATACATACAAGGTCCAACAGAATCTACAAGTTACATAAAAATGAATGTAACTACAACATTTACGTAATCCACATGCCACATGCCACATGCTAGCATGGATAACCAAATATACATATCTATACAAAGTCTCTAAAACATCTCAAAACATGCTTCTATGAGCTCTAAGTGACCAATCAAGTCATTTGTGTTCATCCTTAATGCCTTACCTGAAAATAGTTTGGAAAAATGGGGTGAGCAACTCAACGGCTCAATAGGAACATCTCAACCCACCTAAGCATCGACCCAACCCCGACCTACATGTTGCTACACTACATAGCATACCAATCTCTCATGCCAACAGCAAAATGCAAGTTGTGAATGAATGCATTTAACACGTATATCATGCTTAACAGATTAATCACATAAGCAACAAGATATAAACACACACACACACACACACACTCTCTCTCTCTCTTAGCCCTAATCCGATTCTTATACATGATTAGCCAACTCTAAAGATCATGTGCCCATGGACCCCTCCGATGACGACCGTATGATTAGGACAACTCCAAAATTTATACTACCTTGGCAATGTAATGGTTTACCAAATTGTGAGGGGACAACTCCGAGGCTCACTAGTTATGAACAACTCCGATTTTAGGCCTTGGACTTGGTATGATGGGACCACTCTGAGGGTCACACCTAATGGATGATTATGCCACTCTAACAACATAGTTGGACCACTCTAAAGTCCCGTACAGATCCCACCTACGCCATTTTCCCGCAACCTCTGATATATGCATTTTAGACATATATCACACCTAGCATATCATTTTCATACTCTTTAAATTTCATTCATACTATAATATATCTAGCATGAATTTTCACTCCTCTACAACACATATAGCCACATATATGTCACACAACATGCATATCACTTTCATATGCACACAATTCACAACTTAGCATATTTGGTTCATGCTTGTCAAATACACATACATGCCACAATTATGTCTAGCATGCACTAAACCTTCCTATAACTCCACAACCAACGTACAATCACCTATATGTACACAACTATGCACACATTTCACATATCCATAAAATTACTACATGACTAAGCATGCTCACACCTTACACATAACATATGTATTCATACCACACATCACATATACCATAATGCACATATTTTTAACATGTAAAAACTATAAAAGAGGAAGGAATCATAAAACCATAGCCCCTCTCATCACTCTCTTAGATGCAACCACTACCTACACCTCTCCAAAACACTCGAAACCCTAGAATCAACAGTTAGCAGAGAAAGAACAACCCTACCTAAAAAATAAAGACTTTCCAAGCAATCTCCAAGAATCCCAGGGAGTTCCACCTTGCTAAAACTCAAGTTTTTTTTATTCAAATCAAAGCCCTTGTCACCCTCTACGTATTGTCCTTCTTCGACAATTCCTGAATCCAAGCCCATGGCTTCCGAAATGAAGAGAGTAGGAAGAAGGACGAAGAGGAAGAGAGAGAGAGGTTTTGTTGGCTGATGGAACAAGAGAGATATGAAATATCTTCAAAATTTATGATATTTAAAGTCCCTTGGGCATAAAATGACTAAAATGCCCCCGAGCCACTTAACGTACCCTCCCGACCTCCGTTTTTGATTTCGAAAGTGGCTACAGCCCTAAAATCATTTCCTTAACTCTTTACAAATTTTGTTTGGTCTATTACCAAAAATAAATTTTTCTCAAATTTTTTTAAAATTTTTGGGCCCACCCAAATTATGTCTCGAGGCCCCATTAACCCAAAAAGTAAAACTTCTCCAAATATTTCAAAAACTCCCAAAAACCTATAATCAAATCTACAAACATGTTTATCACTCTTGAAACATCCATTACATCATTTAAATTATGGCAAAAAATGATGAAAATCTAAAAATCGATCAAAATTAGACATGGTCTCTATAAGGAAGGAGAATAAGACTATGCTACGAATGGGACATAATTCCTTTTGAGTGTACATGTTCTTCTAGTTACATTTCTGCAAGGATATTGACGTTAGCCCAGAATATGCAGCAATTGGACGAGGAAGTCGTTATAGTACGCCTGAGGTGTTCTCAATCAAGTTCTTATCAGAATGAAGTGGGTGTGAGTTTGGGACAGAGTCTGTTGTACTTTGCTTTGACAATAATGGATTTTTTTCTTTGGGGCGACAAAGCCTCACCTGTAATTTTTTCCCAATCTGGGTTTTCCACATATATCTGGTGCATTCATTTACTTTACTACACTTTATTTATGTACTTGCTTTATGGGATTGCTTAGAATTTTAATTGGACTTAAAATTGGATAATCTGAAAGATTAAGCAAAAAGCAAGTAAACCTAATCACCTCCCTCTAGGTTTTAAATCTAACTTTCGTAGCATCGTCCACATCGCGCAACTCACAAAATATTTTGAAGACAGTGGTTGGGAGTCATTGTGTGATTTACATGAAATAGTCAAGCCAAACAAGGTTAGGTATTTCTTTGGCAATATGATCACATCAACCTTGGGAGACCTAACATTTGTGATTAAGTGTTATGGTGTTCAGATTGAGGTTACCAAAAACACAATTACTCATATATTGGATGCAAAGGAGGTTGAGGATGACATTGTCTTGCCCTATCAGGTTGAGGATTCAAACCGTTTATCGATAGATGACATGTTTAAGGAGTTATGCATATCCAATGCCCCGAGGCTAGTGGATAGGTTGAATTTGGTGGTATCATATCAACTTGATCCTCGTGACCACAAAAAGAATTTAATCAAAAGCCAAGTTGAGATGCTTTAGCATATTGTTCGGGAGGATCCCATCAAGCTTCCCGCTACAATCATGAGGACCATGATCTTAGCTACTTGGTATTCGAGGTCTTCATCTAGTCATCCTTTTCCACATATTGTCATGGCTATTTTGAAGAGTGCTCGGGTTCCAATTCCTAAAGGAGCAGACATTGAAAAACTGAAAGGGGTGATTAATAGTACTTCAATTACTCGTTCGATGAAAAAAAATGAGAAGTATATAAAATCTTATAAGTTAGGACTAGGAGCTGGACAGGCCGTGACTGGTGGTCGTGGAGTTTTTTAGCTTCTTGTAACTAACACTCTAGTGCCGAAAAATCAGATTAACCAAGTTTCGAGGTTCATACAGCGAGGGTTTAATTGATTACATGCTAAGATTGACAAACTTGACCCTGTTGTTACTGATAATGTTGATGATGATGGAAATGATGCTGAGGATTAGGTTTAGGCCTTTAGGACTTGATATTTTTGTTCTATACTTGACCTATTTTGATTAGACATTGATGTCTAGGTCATCTTTTTGGTTATTATGTTTTGCGCTCAACTTATGTTTGTTTTGGATGGTATTTTTATGATCAATGATTATTCAATCTATTTTTGCTCAAATATTGCCTTGTTCTCTCTTTATGATTTATTGTTTATCTTATCTGAATTTATCTCTTTGATCTTCATTTGTTAATTTGTTACAAAAAGGGGGAGATATATTTAAAAGATTTTTCTATTTGATGGGGAGCATGAACATTGTTAACATTAATTATATATATTTCTTTATTAAGTTTTTCACTGGTTGTGTTGTTTACGTGATGTGCAAATATAATGACCGATGATATGGATACTCTTCATAGATTATACATTGAGCAGATCCTTATACTTCATGGTATGCCAATTTTAATTGTTTCAAAGAGAGACCCATGATTTACATCACAACTTTGGCAGAGTCTCTAGACAACGCTTGATATGGACCTCCACTTTACTACGATTTTTCATCCTTAGAGGGATGGTCAGTTAGAGCATACTATACAGATTCTGAAGGATATGCTGTGACCATGTGTCTGTTAAACCGAGGTCAGAGAGATAATTTACTTGGGGCCAGATATAGTTTGAGAGACTATGAAGAAGATCAAAATAATAAGGCAATGATTACTTACAGCTCAAATTCGTCAGAAAAGCCATGCCAATAGGAGGCGACAACCTTTGGCATTTTTAGTGGGGAACCATGTCCTCCTACAGGTCTCACCACGGATGATTTTGATGAGGTTTGGTCATAGTGGCAAGCTAGCGCCATGATTTATCAAACAATTTGAGATTTTGGATCAACTAAGAGAGGTTGTTTATCGTTTGGCATTGCCACCGCAAATGTTAAGTGTACACAACACTTTCCACGTTTCTATGTTAAGAAAGTATGAACTGGATCCCTCACATGTGCTTGATTGGACAGACATTGAGGTGGAGGAAGACATGTCATACGAGGAAAGACCAATTCAGGTTTTGGATGCTAGAGAGCAAATGTTTCAGGGTAAGACCATTCCATTGGTCAAGTTACTTTGGAGACACCACGGAGTTGAAGAAGCTAGGTGGGAATGGGAATAAGAATTCTGCTCAAAGAATCCCAAGTTTTTTACCACTTGAGCTATATTTCTAATTTCAAAGACAAAATTACTTGAAGGTTGGGAGGTTGTAGAGACCGAGTCAAATTTTGACCGATTTCCATTTGAAACATCATTGTTGCCCTAATTTCATTTTAAATAATGTTTAGCATGTTTTAATGGTGGAAAAATGTTTGGGGAGTTGTATTAACGTTTTGGAAAGTTTTGAGAACATTTGGAGGAGTTTGAAGTTTTGAGTCCACAAGACCCTAGCACGCAGTACGGTAAGCCCGGGAATCCAAAAAAATCTTAGAAAAATATTAATTTTGGTTATGAATCAAATGAAATATTTAGAGAGTTAAGGAAGTGATTCCGGAGCCATAACCGCTTTCGAAATCAAAAACAGAGGTCGAGAGGGTTCGTTAAATGACTCGGGGGTATTTCAGTCATTTTGCACCTCAAAGAGATATAAATAACTAGAAGGGCTGAGATATTATCACTTTTATGGCAATATCTCTCTCTCTAACTCACCCACTTCATCTCTCTCTATTCTATCTACATTTCGGAGATGTTAGGCTTTGAATTGGGAAACGCCGAAGGCAAACGGTTTGCTCTACTCGACAAGAGCTACGTAGTGAACTGAACAAAGTCCAATTTTAGCAAGGTGGAAAGGGCTAAAAATTTGAGACTTGGCTTCCAAGACTTGAGATTTTAGGTAGGGGTGTGAATCCTCTCTTTCCTTTGATTCTATAGGTCACATACTTGTGACATGAAACTTTATTTTGATTATTTTATGAAAGTATGAGCCTCTTGCATATATATTGAATGTCTAACATGTTTTACTTGAAATTTATATATTGCATATATGTAGTTGATGTTTATGAATGCAATAGTATGATTTTGTGTTCATTTGAGGAATTTTGTGAGAATTGATTTCATATGTGGAGAATATGCATAGAAGAAAATTTTCTTGAAAATGCGTAAGTGTTGTGTTTTTCTCAAGATTATTAAAATGCATTGAATATGCAAGGTTTGGTATATTATGTGGCAATGTGCACTTATGTGAGAAAGTTGTGTTTTTGGGGCATGTGTGAGAATTAATAATGGTTTTGAACCCTATGGTGCAAGACCCAAAACTTGGCCAAGCAGATGTCGTTTCTATCGAGTTAACAACCCGTAGAGCGTAAGCAGAGTATTTGGTCCCAAAGCGACCCTTATTATGGATGCGACAAGATCAAGTCCTCAGTTGAACTAATTTTTGGTTATACGTAGTGCGAGTTTGCTTGTGAGTTGTGACTTCTTATGAATTGTCATATATCGAAATATGAAGCATCACTTATGATTTTTAAAACATGTATGTTTTAAGTGTGAAACACATAGATATTTATCATGTAGCCATATAGAAACTTCATACGCACTCATGTATGGCTGCCTGAGTTAAGGTAGAGTTGGGTGGATCATTCCTACTGGGTGTATTGTATGCTCACCCCATTCCCCCAAACCCTTTTCAGATAAAGCTCCCATGGAGGATAAGTATAGAAGTTCATACCAATTTGTGGTATGTCAACTATAGTTATAGTGCTGCCTTTACATTTGGTTCCTTACATGTGTTAGAATTTCAATTGTAAATGCCACACATGGCATGCTTAGAACTCTTGGAAAATATATGTTTTATGAACTCCTACATATACAACTTGTGGAAGACGTTTGAATGATGAATCTTTTGAACTTCTTATGTATGAAATTGTGGGAATGAATCTTAGATATGAGAATTGTATATCCTTACCATGCTAGGTGTTCTATAGATCATTCTTGGATGTTTGTTTCAAGGAAAATATAGGTTATGAATGAGAATAGGAAAATATTTTGACTTGTGAAATGCATAAATTTGTATGATTTTTATTCATCTTTAGGATTGTAAATGGATATATGATCGTAGGAAATGCATTTAGAGTTGTGAAAATCAGGTTTTGGAGCATTTTTGAACTTTCGGTAGCCTAGGTTCTATAGTAACCAACCGAAAGTATGAGATCCTAAACATTTGTAAATGGGGTACCTGTTTCAGACAACTGAAGGAATGCTTCAGCGGATTGAAAGCTCCTTTTTGGCCAACCAAAGCTACCCTATAGTCTACTGATAGAGCTGGAAACCTGAAGGTCAGTTGAGCCTAAGTTTCAGCCCACTAAGGAGGGTTCCAGCCGGCCAAAATAGGGCTGAATTGGAATTTCACATAACATAGGGTGAGGAGGAGTATATAGTGATATGTAGGCCAATGTGGGTCCAATTGGGGTGGATGATGATGAGTATACCTATATAAAATGGCGTATGTTTAGAAAGCTTCCATAATTGAATGGTTTTAAAGTGAGATTAGTGATGTGGATGATTAGCTTAATCACCCTCGATTCTGAAAAGCAAAAATCGAGGCGTGACAACATGGTATCAAAGCATGATATCAAGAGTAATTATGATTAGGAGAATAGATGTGTGGCTAAATCACCCTTGGTTTCTGAAAGACAAAAATTAGGGCATGAAAACTTGGTATCAGAGCTATCGGGTTTGAATACCTTTAGACGAAGGGTTGGGTTGAACCACGCATAAAATTGTGAACTTAAGGTTGTGATCATGGATTTGAGACTATGAGTATAAGTTTAAGGTTAAGTGCATATGATATAGAAATGCTCATGTGCTTACTTGTTTGATATAACATGTTATTTATGAAGAAAATTCGACAATGATATTCATACTTTGGATTTTAAAGTGTCTTCTTGTTATCAATATAGCAAGATGCCACCACATAGAGCTTGTGGAGGAGTACCAGCAACAGCCCCCATAGATACAGAGCAGTTTATACTCGACATGGTTGCGACCATACGGCAAATAGCTAGAGAGACTCAGGAGGAGACCCAAGCGGCACAAGCTTCGCCAAAAGTAGCTCCTCCTAGTCGAATCATCACAGCGTTAGGACATGTCAAGAAACATAATCCACCATTATATTTGGGAGGGTCTGATCCTATGGTAGTGAAGAATTGGTTGGACGAAATTGTTACACTTCTTATCATAGTTGAGATAGAGGAGGATCTAAGGGTGAAAATGGCCGACCATTACCTTAAGGGTGAGGCCAGCCATTGGTGGAAATTCATAGAAAACTACCATGACATCGAGATGATGAATTGATATATGTTTCAAGTGATTTTCTTTGAGAAGTACTTTTTGATGACGGTAAAGGACAATCTGAGATGGGAATTCTATGAGTTAGTTTAAGGCTCAATGACAGTGATGGAATACGAGACCAAGTTCACATCCTTGGTTGGTTTTGCACGAGATATGATCCCAACAGAAGAGCTTAAGATAAAACAGTTCATGAAAGGCCTATGAACATTCATACAGGATTGAGTGGCAGTCCTGGGTTTGACTAGTTACACAGTGGTAGTAGAGAGGGCATTGATAGCTGAGGAACTCAACAATGATAATCAGAAATCTAGGGAAACAAATAACTTAATGAGGAGTACGGAGTCCCTTCTGAACAATCGTGCTAGGAAGAAGCAAAGAGATAGTGGGTCATTCTCACAAGGGCAACAAGCCCAATCGACATCATCTATGGTTGTACCTACTATATCTTCACAGTCTAGAGTAGCTTGCTTCAACTATCAGAAGCCCGGGCATTATATGGTGGAATGTAATCAAAGGCAGGTTACATCGGTGACAGATAAAAAGTGCTACCATTGTCAGCAAATGGGGTACATTAGTTAGAATTGCCCACAAAAGAAGTGTGCATAGAGTGGAGCTAGTTCTTAGCAGTGTTCTACACAACCTACTACTCCACAGTCAGGTTTTAGGGCATTGCCACCACTACATGTAGTGCCATCTATTCAGAGTTCATGGACACCAGCTAGAGGGGTCGCGTATAGTGTTCCTAGCCAGTAATCCAGGTATCAGGGTGTTGGGCAGCAGGGCCAGAGAGCACAAGGCCATGTCTTCACTCTTGTTCCAACAAAGATCTCAGTAGGATCATCAGTGGTCCGAGGTATATTCCTTATATCTTGTTTGTAAGCTAGGGTTTTAGTGGAATCGAGTGCATCACATTCATTTATTTCATATGTATATGCTTGTGCTTTGGGGTTAGAGGTGTCATCTTTGGACTCGGTTTTATCTATTAATTCACCAGTTGGAGGTAAACTGACCTTGGGTAGTGTTCGTCAGTATTCTGAGATCTAGATTTTGGGACACCGATTAGTGTTTGATTTCATTCTCCTCGATATGGCTAGTTTCGACGTGATATTGGGTATGAATTGGCTATCAACCTATAAGGCCATCATTGATTGTTATAGAGGAAGAGTGGCCTTATGCACACTGAAGGGTGTTGGTGTTTACTTTGTGGGAGAGCGAGATGACTTTTATTTGTCTTCTTCACATAGTCTTAGTGATCAAAAATGAATTGGGTATTTCTTAGCAAGCTTGCTAGTTGATAGTGATGATGGGACACTTGACGAGCTTCCTCATGTAGTATATGAGTTTGTGGATGTATTTTTGAGGGACTTGACAGAGTTACCTCTGAAAAGGGAAGTTAAGTTTGTTATAGAAAAATGCCCCAGGTACTGCGCCCATTTCTATGGCACCGGCTGAGTTAAAAGAGTTAAAGGGCCAATTACAAGAGCTACTAGACAAGGGATTTGTATATTCTAGTACTTCGCCTTGGGAAACTCTGATTTTTTTTGTTAACAAGGACGGTTCTTTGCGGCTTTACATTAACTATCAAAAGTTGAATCTGGCAACAATCAAGAATAAGTATCATTTGCCAAGGATAGTTGATTTATTTGATCAAATGAATGGTTCTAAAAATTTCTTAACGATTGACTTGAGATCCAGATATTACCAGTTGGAGGTTAGAGAGGCAGACAATTAGAAAATTGCTTTTTGCACACGATACAGACACTATAAGTTCTTAGTTATGCGATTTTGTAAGACGAATGCACTGGCAACATTCATGGATTTGATGAACCATGTGTTCAATGTGTATTTAGACAAGTTTGTAGTTATGTTCATTGATGACATCCTGGTGTACTCGTCTTCGGAAGAGGAGCATGAGGGTCACTTGAGGATAGTATTGTAACTTCTAAGACAGCACCAACTGTATGCCAATTACGATAAGTGTGGGAGTTTTGGCTAGCGGAGGGGAAGTTCCTTGGGCATGTTGTGTCCAAATAAGGAGTTTCCATGGATCTATCTAAGATAGAGGCGGTGATGAGTTGGGAAAGACCTAAGAGTGTATTTGAGATATGAAGCTTCTTGGGATTAGCCAGGTATTACCAGAGATTTTTGAAAGACTTTTTGAGGTTAGCGGCATCAATGACCAAGCTTACCCAAAAAGGAGTAAAATTTGTGTGGAATGATGCTTACGAACATGCATTCATGGAATTGAAGAGTCGATTGACTTCGGCACCAATATTGATTATTCCAGAATGTGGGTTATGGTACACAATCTATTATGATGCTTTTCGACTTGGTTTGGGCTATGTGTTTATGCAAACCGAGAGAGTAGTGGTGTATGGTTTAAGGCAATTGAAAACACACGACCTGACACACGAATTGGAATTGGCAATGGTGATCTTTGTACTTAAAGTGTGAAAATAGTATTTATATGGTGAGAAGTTTAAAGTTTTCTTCGATCACAAAAGTCACAAATACTTTTTTTCACAAAAAGATTTGAACATTAAACAACAAAGGTGGATGCAGTACATGGAAGACTATGACTTCGAATTGCAATATCATCCAGGAAAGGCTAATGTGGTAGTCGATGCATTGAGTAGGAATTAACTTGGTAGCTTGGCAAGCATAGTGATATGGGAGTAGAAGATAATAGAAGACATCTCGAGACTGGGATTATGTTTCAATGAGGATGATGGACCGATAACCTTGTTTACTCTTATTGCTCAACCAACTACATTGAGTAGAATGATTGAAGAGCAAAGGAAGGATAGTGAGATCGAGGCTATTTGCATTCGAATTTTGGGTGGTGAGGTGGTGGATGGATGGACGATTCATTTAGATGAGAGTTTGAAATTCGAAAGGAAGATGTTTGTTCTCTTGGTTTGTTAGGACGAGGTTCTAAAAGAATTTCACAATTTGAGACTAGCAGTGCATCCTGGTGGTACTAAGATGTACCATAACCTACACCGACAGTATTGGTGGAAAGGTATAAAGAATGATGTAGCTCAGTCTGTGGCCAAGGGCCTCACTTGTCAATAGTTACAACCATTGCATGTGGGCCATGTGACAACATGGAAATGGGAGCATGTCACTATAGACTTTGTGACAGGGCTTCCAAGGTTAAAGAAGAGTCATAATGCAGTTTAGTTGTGGTCAACAGACTAACCAAAGTGGCTCATTTTCTTCCTATATGAGTACGTAATGATATGTAAACCAATGTGGGTCCCATTAGGGTTGATGATGAGAAGTATACCCATATGAAATGACACATGTTTAGAAAGCTTCCGCAATTTAATGGTTTTAAAGTGAGATTAGTGATGTGGATGATTAGTTTAATCACCCTCAATCTGGAAAGCGAAAATCGGGGCATGACAACTTGGTATCAAATCATGATATCAAGAGTAATTATGATTAGGAGAATGGATGTGTAGCTAAATCACCCTTAGTTTTCGGAAGACGAAAATTGGGGCATGACAAGAATATTTTTCTATATTTTGGGAGCACACATCTATATTTCACAAGTGATATTTAGGATGGTGTTCTTCTATTGATTGTTGTTCAGAGACTACATCAAATTTATTCCCTTATCAGAGCATTGGATTTGTGGTTCTTCTATTACTTGCTGAAGAAGAAAGGTGAACCATATCGCACTACGAAGGGAACGAAATACTTGCTAAGTATTTTTGTTCTTTCAACTACCTTTCTGTGAGGATCGTGACGTTAGCCGAAAGTCTACAATAATTGGGCCTGAAGTTGTAATTATAAACCTGAGGTATGTTGCATTAGATTCTTGACAAAGTGGAGAGGGGTGTAAGTTTGAGATAGAGTCTGTTGTACGTTGCTTCATCATAGTGGATTGGTTTCCTGGGGATTTTGCCTCCCTTGTGATTTTTCCCGATATGGGTTTTCCACGTATATCTAGTGCCTTCTTTATTTCACTTGTACTTTATTTTACTTTACTTGCTTTATGTGTTTGATTAAACTTTAATTGGACTTAAAATTGAATTAATTTGGAAAATTAAGCAAACGAGTAAGGGAACCTATTCACCCCCTCCCCTCTACGTTTTAAATTAACTTTCGCAACCACTTCTGCATCGCGTAACTCACAAGCTCGAGCTCAGTTTGTTCATGCTAGTTAATGAGATTACTAAAGTCATGGCTTAGCTGATCATAAGTAGTTCTTTTTGTTTGATTGCCCTAATAGAGTAGCTTGATACAACAAAAAATGTTGGTTGACCAACATTAATATTAACTTCTATAGCTATATATATTTTTTGAGTAGTTAAAACTTGAAGTTCAATAGTTATTTATCATATTTGATTCAACTTTCTCAATCAAAACTACGATTTGTCTTTACATCCATTGCCCCTTATAGGCTTCAACCCTTAACTTAGGAGAGAAAATACACTCGAGACAATGGACAAGTGGTTACACTCTTTTGTAGTTAACAACTGAAATGAAAAAATAAAAATAAATAAAAAAATTTCATAAACAATACAGAATATAAACACTATACTTTGGGTTTCAAATTCCATGAAATCCAATTCCATTTTAATTTCCTTTCATTTCAAACACTAGGAATTTTATTTTGAATTCAAAATCCCAACATTCCAAACACAGTGTGAGAGGGAGGAAATAGGCAGATTAACACTGTAAGAGATTAATTAGCCTCAAATTCTGGGCAATAGCTTGGAGTTTTTACTAGGCAGTCCTGACCCAACCAATGCATGAGGATTGACGTAGTCAATGTAGTTGTTGCAAAACAAAATAGGCAATAATACTAGGAGAAAATTCTCTCCTTTGACCAAAATCCCACAATCACTCCAGTGAAGCATATATAGCTCACATTTCGCCACATCATCCATTTACCTCATCTAACAAATAGGGTGATAGAAGTTCTTCAAGAGGGTAATAGTAAGAAAACATGATACTTCATGTTACCAATAGAATGATAGGAGTTATTCAAGAGGGTAATAGTAAGAAAATATTTTATCACATGCAACCAAGAGGGTGAAAATTGTTTTAATGAGATGTAATAATTGTAGTAAAAGAACTTACATATGTAACCAATATGGCAATAGTCATAATAAAACAAGTTACACATGTAACCAATAAGGTGATATTCATAATAAAACAAGTTACACATGTAACCAATAGGGCGATGGGAGTTCTTCAAGCACTACAACAATCGTAAGAAAATGTTATATCACGTGTAACAAAAAGGTTGATATTTATTTTAATGAAGTGTAATAGTAGTAACGAAACATAACCAATATGGTAACAATGCAGTATCATAAGGTTTCAAAAAAGAAATGATGTGGCCAATTGTGAGCCAAGTATGGCTCACTGGAGTGACAATAGAAAATGGCTCACTAGAGAGGGAAAATGACCAATAATACTTCAAGAAATGAGGGAACATTATCGGTCATTTCATTATCTTTTCATTGCCTAGAAATTTCAATACCTAGCTTACCATAACTTAGCTCTAGCTCCTAGCCTAGTTTTAGCTTAATCTTAGTCTAATTTAGCTTAGCTTTAACCTACTTGTACTCCATCTTGTACGCAACCAATCTTTGTATAAATTATTTAATTTTTATTGAAGATGTTCTTTAATGAAATGAGTATTTGTTTATATTTCTACTGATTCCATACAATTACTTGTTTCAATTACCAATTCATTAGTCTGCCACATTCTCGTCTTCAAAGACTTTAAGAACCTTAAGAGAAGGGTCATCCTTACTTCCCAACAATCGCTTTATCATTAGATCGATTATATTTTTGACCGATCGCCTCCTCATAAGGATAAGTTTGGTTATCTTCTGAGTCCGAATGTGACTCTAGCATGCCCGCTCAAAGATAAAGCCAAACAGTAGGGTGTGAACAAAATGTATGAGCAAGCAATTGTCGGGCTCTTTCCCAAGATTTGTTCAGGAACTTTGAGATATCAAGATAGAAGCTACTCCAAAACATCTTTACAAGTTCCTCCATGATGCTCAATCACTATAGGCAAATGTATGAAGAACCAAAGCTTAGGATCTATGTTGGTAATGAAGTTAGATAGATTGGACTTACCGAGAGATTAGGTAGGTATTTAATTGAATTATGGAAAACGGTTTCTTTTAATAATTAAACAAGTCTGGGAACACTGACACTTTGTACCAATATAAGCTTCTTGTACCACTAGAATAGCACAATGGAAACCTAATTTGTTTGTCCCAATTACTATTGCATCAGTACAATGTCATGCGAAAGCCTATTTTTACAAGGATTTTAATTATCTTTGAACTCTAATCTATGAATTGGCTTAGGAATCTATGGTTACATGTTTTCTAGAATATTTAGGAGTGAAAAAATTACAGAGATTAGAGAGCAAGCCTAGAGATTCAAAGTTCCTAGGGTTTTCATATGTTTTTGTGAGATTTTTCTTTCACAAATAGGAGATTCATTAAGATTATGGAGTCTGAGGTTTGCAGTGAGCTCGAGAGTGTTTGAGTATAAAATTAAGAGTGAGTCTTGGACAGTTAACAACTACGTATTGACAAATTAGACTAAGTATAAGTCTGAGTCATAGTTGGTGGAACTTTATTTCAAAATAGTGGATTGCTTTACTCTTAAACTTTAGTCTCGTGGGTTTTTCTTACTGAGATTTTCACCAAAAAAAAAACAATCCTTTAGTTTACTTAATTTACATTACTGTTTGATTGGATTGTGTCAAATTGGTTTGGGTTTTAATTGTTAATTAATTATAAATTTTTAATCAAGTAACAAAATTAAGAAAGAACACATGTCACACCACTCCTATAGCTTTACAGAAACCATCAGAAAACACTAACTCAACCCGCCACTTCCCCATAACACAACTTACACATATATTTTATTTGGGAAATGAATCGAACAGAAAATCTAACCAAGTATCACACATGACAATTGCAACATTATAGTCCATTCATAAATGGTAGGATTAAAGAAACTATAGTTCTTCAACTGAAATAAAGGAAAAGTGAGGATCATTTCTTGCATATATGTATTCCTATTTCTTTGTGCGGCCATCACTTTATATATAGTTTATACATATGTGTGTATATATATTATATTTCACTTTAAAAGGAGAAAAGTTATTACTAAATCACACATTTTCATCACTCTCATTATGTAACATAATTATTTGTAATTAGGAGTTTCATGAGTAATTTATTCCCCAAATGTCAAATAGGTGACTCCATCATCTTGGAGTTCAGTGCACGTGGAACGAAAAGACTACATGTGTTTCATAGTGGATTGTGAGATGCTCTAAGATGTCTAACCTAAGTCACATAAAGTGGAAGCGGGAGCATGAACGATAGTGGGAACGAGAACACAAGAAAAAAAATTAATTTCTTCCAATGATATAGGGCACAGTGTGTTCAGAGAGCGAGAATGATACCCCTTTAAAAAATAGAAAATAAATAAATAAATTCTTCATTCTTCCATAATCGTTTTACTGTGAAGTGACAATGGTATGCTGAGGGGGGACAAAACTACCTCATTTTTGCAATAAAAAAGTGTCGACCGTCTCATTGACATGCATTGCTATTGGCTCGTCATACACGATTGAGCATATGATAACTAGATTTAATTTAGTCTATAATGATATTCAAATTAATCTCTTTTTTCTTGATGCTTTCTTGTAGTTTCTCTAGAGTCAAATGGTAAGTTATTGTGGAAGGTAAGCGTAGAGATGAAAATTTTAATGGTGAAATAATCATCATTTAATTATTCTTTAATTGGTCAGTCAATAATTTAAAGTATAATTTGGGCCTATCAATAATTTGGCCCGTCATGAAGTATGGCTCAAGGTCAGACCAAATTGCCGCATAAGCCCAAGTCCAAGCCCATTTGAAGGTGGATTAACTTTATCACTAATATGTGATAATTATCATGTATATAAATATATAAAAATAATTATTATAAGTGATATATATCATAAGAGATAATTACCACTAATAATAAATATATTAGTGAGATCATTATCAAGAGTAAAAGAAGTTACTAGTTTTCCCCTCCAAAAAGTCTATAAATAGAGGCAGTGCGGTGGAGAAAAAACGGAAAAAAGAATCTTAAAGAACGATGAAGGTCTACAGGATTCTTCACTCAAAATCCAAAGCTCCAAAGCATCTAAAACCCTGCAGGAAAAGAACAACAAGCACATCATCCACATGTTGTTCTTCACCAAAGTTTCAATCCAATTCAATATTAAGCTCCAGCAGCCCTTGACTCCGAGTCACTAAGGAGATCAAATTAGATGAATTTGTCTTTCTTTTGTAAAGATCTATAGAGACTTGTAACCGATATTTCTTGAAATTAATATATTGATTTATTTGTCTACGTGTTTTGATCTTATTTTCAGACTCAAAATTTGTGTGTACAAATTTCTGGCACACCTGGTGGGACCATCTCTGCCTCTCATCTCTGTCTCCTACATTGACTCCTCCCAAGGTTCAGACTACAAAATGGAAAACCTCAAAAGACACCTGATGTGTACTTTTGTTTTGACAATTAAAGTGTATTACCACTCGCAATAGAATGAATCCTTGGTAGGATAGGGCTCAATGTAGAGAGAGTCAATCCCATAGAAACTATATTAATTTAATGGTTATGATTGAAGATTCGCTCCGGTTCAATTCATAAACAATGTTTGTTTGTGTGCTTAAGTTACTTGAACTGTGAAAATGACTTTAAATGTAAAGAGTTTGAAAAATGGATAAAGGAATAGGGCTTAGACTTCACCACTAGCCTCATAAGCATGTTTATTTCATAACAAAGTGGGGGATGCATATAAAAGTGTACAATTGACGCATTTGGCTTGTGACCTACAATGTCGTCGTCTAGAGGATACATGAACCTTAACTAATAACAGTCCATCTTCAATAGGAATAATTTACCTACCTAACTACATTAACCTAATAACCTAAGTGTAATGAAATTATCTTCTCTAAGCATGAACTATGAGAGTCAAGAGTTGACACATTCAAGTAAAAATGAATACAAAGCCATCACTTATACTTCTTTTGAAAGTATAAGTGTTGGGAATTCATTTAAAGCATATTAAAAATCTAAGACAAGATTAATTAGCATACATCAAATGAGAATATGAAGAAATTCAAATTGTATTAAAAATAATACACAAAGCAAGGTATAAATACACATATACACATAAACCCCCAATTCATTACAAATTTGACATAGTTACATGGCTAGAGTTTTGTTCAAACCCAAGAACTTTACTTCATATGATCTTCAAGGCTTTGTCAAAACCTCCTTTGAAGCTTTCACTCTCTAGAACATTACTTCTCTCTCTAAAAACTCAAACTATGCTCTCTATTACAAAATATCTCTCTTCTTTTCTATGAGACTAAAAATTGTGTATTTATCTAATTTCAAGCCCAAAATATAAAGAAAAACACATGCAAAAGCTTCTTGAAGAAGATTAGGGACAAGTGGCTGACATATTTTTTGCCAATTGTTTGTTTTCTGTAGGATTTACGATGCATCAAAATGGTGATTATGATGTATTGCCATTTCGATGCATTGAAAGGTCATTTACAATGCATCATCATTACGATGCATCGAAATGTACTTTGAGATGTATCGTAATACATTGCTGAATAACTTGCAATGATCTCTATCTTGTATTTGGCTCTGACTTTTGGCATTCAACTTCTTCGCATTTGCTAAACCTCGTTATTGGCATTCAACCAAATAGACTTCAAACTCGAAATGCATTCTTAAATTGTTAACTGGGTCGAACTTAGCTACTTTCTGGAATAAAACCTGAAATCATCAATAACACGAAAACACGTAAAAAATTATACAATATTTGCAACTATAGGATTAGAATACATAAGTAAAGGTGCGAGAATGTATAACATTCAACGTTTATCACACCCCCAAACCTAGATATTGCTAATCCCATAGCAATACAAAAGGATTTAAATTAAAACACTATACTAATTCCACTTTTGTGGGATACGCGATTGCATTTAGCGAATGCAAAAAGCCTTTTAAATCCCTAAAAACATCTAGTGGATAAGTGAAGTCTCATTGGGTTTAACATGCTTGTTAAAATCACAAAAATATGCAAAAATGGTTAATTAGCTCAGTCACAACTAATGAAAGATGATCGCCTAAATTTTTGTCAAGGCGACAAATACAACAAGTATTATGGAGCTGAATGGACATCAATATCAATATGCTTTTAAAATCAAGAATTAGATGATGGTCCCCACGTAATGCTCAACTCAACACAAATACAAGTTCTAACCCTAAAATCCTTTTTAAAAACTGAACATACATCCTAATGTGTGGCTTAACGTCATGCTCGGAGAACAAATTCAATGCCCATCCCTAAAAGAACTTCTTTTTAAAAAGATCGCAAAGGTATGCCATTTAAACATAAATAATTCAAAAAGCTTATCTAAAGGTGGTCGTACAATGCTTAAGTCCATTAAGCTATCTATCAAAACCATGTAGCGACTCTAAGTCAATGACTCCCCAACTGAACAGATTGTGAGTTACGCAGTGTAGAAATGGTTCAGTTAGTTTAGAGTGAGATTGTCACGCCCCGATTCCCGACTCTTGGAAATCGAGGGTGAATCCGTATATTTAAACCCTAATGAACCATTTTACCCTTTACTTTTCATAGAAGCTTAATCATAGATATACATATGTGTATATATATATTTATGTATATCCATAGATACAACTCAACATTAACTTGTCATGCCCCAATTTTCGTTTTCCAAAAATCAAGGGTGACTAGATTGTAAATTCACCTTATTAATCTTACTAGGATAGCAAGTTTTCATGCCCCAATTTTCGTTCCCTGGATCAAGGGTGACTCATCTGTTAATCTCTACTGAACTCTCTCTTTACACTCAAATACAATGGAATCTTACCTCTTTCCTACACATGGAAGTGCTAACTCAACCTCAAACATAACCAACCTCAAAGAATCCCACAACAAGCCACATTTATATAACCCCTAAATTTCCAGAACTCAACTCCCCTTTTTATTGGAACTTGGTTTTAAAACCCTCACACTCAATTTTGATTTAAAATGAAGAAGTTATGCCCAATTGAAGTTTGGGCAGATTTTGGAAAATGCTGTGAATAGTAACTTCGATGCATCAAAATGGTGAGTTAGATGCATCGAAGCTGTGATGCATCGGACATGTATCAACCCAAGTATCGAAACCTACTATCTATGACTCAAAAATCTCAACTTTTAGGCTCTAAAACTCCTCTAAAAAGTCCTAGAATCATAAAATATCATCCATAACATGTAAAAATGATAAAACCATCATCACACATCATTTTAAGCATAAATTCACATCTCCAACAATCATATCCAAGAATTTATACATGATGGAATTAAAACCATCTTCTTCCATTCAAAACCCACAAATCACATATGATCCATATATGATCATTACACTTGAAATTAGAGTATATCAACATGAATCAATTGTAAATATAGCATCATTAATTTTTTCACATGCCATAAACCGACATGGACATCTATTTACATCTCAAAAGGTTAAAAGTCCAAAAATGGAACTCAACAAGGTCCATTGAGTTATTCATGCTTCATCCTCCATTGGTGTCTTATCTGAAAAGTTTATATAAATAGGGGGTGAGCTTATCCTCTCTTGCTCAAAAGAAATGATCTACCCAACTCTACTCTAACGTAGGCGGTCATGCATGGATGTATATGAAATCATTACAATCTATATGACAAATATTCATGCTTTTTACCCATAAACAATCATGTTTTATAAATCATTCATAATGCTTCACATTCCAATGTATACATACATGTAGCAAATTGATCAAGTCACAATTCAATGTAAAACTCAAACCACATAAGTCCAAAAATTAATTCAAATGGGCGCTCAAATCAAAACAATAGTAAGGGTCCCATTGGCACCCAAACTTTGCTTACGCTTCTCAGTTCACTATCCCGACGGATACGACACCCGCTTGGCCAAGTTTTGGGTCTTTCACCCTAGCGATCCATACCCTTATCTTAATTTCTTACACTCCTGCCCCCAAAACTCGTCACATAGTGCATATTATCACATAATGCACATATCCCACACAATAGAATGCATTTTATCAATCAATGCATTTTCTTCCTAAAATCAAACATGTCACAATGTTATTCCACTCACCTCATGAAAATCATCATTTTTATGCATTTTTCAAGAAAGTCATATCTTTCACGCATCATTCTATATAGAAACTTAGATTTATACATTTTCATCAAATAAACACAATTTCAACAATTAGCACACAAAGTCTCAATATCACATATGCGACATATATAAGCCCTGACTAACATGTTATATATATATATATATATATATATATACACACCAAACCCTAACTCAAAAAATCTCAACCTATTTTTCATGTCACAATGAAAAGGATCTATAAAATCAAAGTAAAGATGAATCTAGCACCCCTACCTCAAATTCTATACTTTGAATCCAACTTTAAGAAATCTTAGCTTTCTCAAGTTCACAAAATTGAGACTTTGATCGGTTCAAACCGAAGCCCTTGGTGTCCCCTACACACTTTCCTTCTTCGGGATCTGACAAATCACACATCAAATGACAATTAATCTAGAGAAAAGGGAGAGAGATGAAGTGGAGAGGTAGAGAGAGAAGGAGATCTATAAATATGAAATATCCCAGACCTAATTGATATTTATATCAATCCTAGGGACGCGAAAAGACTATTTTACCCCTAGGCCACTTAATGTACCTTCCCGACCTCCGAATTAATTCTCTAAAACTCTGTTGGGCTCGAAATCACTTCCTTAAGACTCTAAACATTTCGATTAGTCCATAGTCAAAAATAAAATTTCTCAGATTTCCCGGACCCACTTAAACTCATCCCGAGGCTCCCGTTGACCAAAAATTCAAACTTTTTTAAAAGATCTCAAAACTTTTCAAAACCATATTCCAACCTTCTAAACATCTTTTTCGCATTCAAAACATGTTAAACATCATTTAAAACGCATTTAAAGCGATAAATGATGAAAATTTGAAACATTGACCAAAATTGGGCACGGTCTCTACAACCTCCCAACCTTATAGAAATTTTGTCATTGAAATTAGAATGTACCTCAAGTGATGAACAACTCGGGATTATTTCAACGGACTTCTTGTTCTCACTCCCATGTAGCCTCTTCCACCCCATGATGCCTCCAAAGCACCTTAACTAATGGAATGGTCTTGCCCCGAAGCATTTGCTCTCTAATGTCCAAAATTTGAATTGGCCTCTCCTTGTATGACACATCCTCCTCCACCTCAAGGTCTATCCAATCAAGTACATGTGAAGGGTTTGGCTCATACTTCCTCAACATAGACACATGAAAATTATTGTGCACACTTGACAATTGCAGTGGTAATGCCAAACGATAAGCAGCCTCTCCTACCTGATCCAAAATCTCAAATGGTCTGATAAATTATGGTGCAAGCTTGCCACTACGACCAAACCTCATCAAACCTCTCTATGGTGAGACCTTCAAAAAGACATAATCCACCACCTCAAATGCCAAAGGTCACCGCCTTCTATCAACATAGCTTTTTTGACGACTCTGAGCCATAAACAATCTCTACTGAATTACCTTGATCTTCTCTGTAGTCTCCCGAACTAAATCTGGTCCCAAAGAAACTGTCTCTCTGACCTCTATCCAACAGATAGGTGACCTACACGGTCTACCATACAAAGCCTCAAATGGAGTCATCTCAATGCTATCCTGATAGCTATTATTGTATGCAAACTCTACCAAAGGAAGGTGATCCTCCCAATTACCCCGAAGATCAAGTACGCACGCCCACAACATATCCTCTAGAATCTGTATAGTACGCTTGGATTGACCATCCCTTTGAGGATAAAAAGTCGTACTAAAATGAAGATTCGTATCAAGTGTTGCTTATAAACTCTGCCAAAATTAAGATGTAAATCACGGGTCTCTATCAAAAACAATAAAAACTAGCACGCCATAGAGTCTAAGGATCTATTCAATATACAATCTGCTGAGAGTATCCACATCATCGGTTACTCTAATAAGAATAATATGAGCCACTTTCATCAACCTGTCAATGACAAGCCAAACTGCATTGTGACCATTCCTCAACCATGGAAGTCCCGTCACAAAGTCCATAGTGACATGCTCCCATTTCCACATAGCCACAGGTAATGGCTGTAACAACCCCGCTGGTCTCTGATGCTCAGCCTTCACTTGCTAACAAGTGAGGTATCTTGCCACAAACTGAGTTACATCCTTCTTCATACCCTTCCACCAATACTATCGGCATAGGTTATGATACATTTTGGTATATCTTGGATGTACTGCTAGTCTGGAATTGTGAAACTCTTTTAGGATCTCATCCAGACAAGCTAAGGGAACAAACATCTTCCCTTGGAATTTCATGCTCTCATCTGAATAAACTGTCCATCCTTCCACCATTTCGCCACCCCGAAATCCATGTGCAAATAGCCTCAACCTCACTATCCTTCCTCTACTCTTCAATTACTCAACCCACTAAGGTTGGTTGAGCAATAAGAGTAAATAACATCGCTGGTCCATCATCCTCACAAAAAAGTAATCCCATTTCTGATTTATCTTCCATTCCCGTATGGCTAGGCTCGCTAAGCTACCATGTGACTTCCTACTCAATACATACGCTACCACATTGGCCTTTCCCGAATGATATTGCAAGTCGAAGTCATAGTCTTCCTTATATTCCATCCACCTCCATTGTCTCATATTCAAATCCTTTTGTGAGAAAACATATTTGAGACTTTTTTGGTCTGAGAACACTTCAAACTTCTCGCCATACAAATAGTACCTCCACACCTTAAGTGCAAATATCACTGTTGTTAATTCCAAGTCGTGTGTCCGGTAATTTTGTTTGTGTGTTTTCAACTGCCTTGAACCATACGCCACTACTCATTCGATTTGCATTATAACACATCCCAAACCAAGTCATGAAGTATCACAATAAATCAAAAATCCCAACCCACGTTCTAGAATTATCAAAATTCAAGTCGAAGTCAACCAACTCTTCAATTCTAAGAATGCATGCTCGCAAGCATCATTCCACACAAACTTCACTCCTTTTTGGGTAAGCATAGTCACTGGTGCCGCTAACCTTGAAAAGTCTTTCACAAACCTCTTATAGTATCCAGCTAATCCCAAGAAACTACGTATCTCAAATATGCTCTTAAGTCTTTCCCAACTCATCATCGCCTCTATCTTGGATGGATCTACAGAAACTCCTCTTTTAGATACAACATGCCTCAAAAATTTCACCTCCGCTAGTCAAAATTCACATTTCTCAAATTTGGCATACAATTGATGTTATAATGACCGAGACCAAATTTGACCAGTTTTGCATTTCTCGCATAATAATTTCTATAAATGCATTTTGAGTGGTGTTTAACATGTTTTGAGTGTGGGGAACATGTTTGGGAAGTGTTTTGATGGTTTTTTAATTTTTTAAGAGATTTTGAGAAGTTTGACTTTTTGGTCAAACCGTGGCTAAGAATGCGACTTAAGTAGGCCCGAAAATTCAAAAAATTCTAAAAAATATTTATTTTTTGGAATGTCTTAGATAAAATTTTTAGAGAGTAGAAAAGTGATTTCGAGGCCGTAGGAGTTTTTAAAATCGAAAACGGAGTTCGGGAAGGTGCATTAAGTGGCCGGGGGCGTTTTGGTCTTTTTGCACCCTAGATGCCATTTCAAAACTGTGGCTCAGGGAGAAGCAGTCATTCTCACAGTTGATCTTCTCTCTCTTCTTCTTCCCTCTTCTCCTCTATTCCTTCCCTCTAGATTTCGGAACCCTTCAGGCATGATTCAAGTTCCCTCGAAGATGGAAGATACGTAGGAGACAGCTAGGGATTCCATTTGAATCTATCAAGGTTGCGGTTTGGCTGTAGTAACCCTTGTGGACGGGTGTGAGTGGGCGGGTGCATAGACAGACACTGGGTTGAGCTACCACACTGATAGGGTACAAGGTGCTCAATCCCACATCGCCTGGGTGTGGAAAAGGGGATGTGCTTATATGTAGTATGTTCTCTTCAAATGGTATGAGGCCTTTTGGGGTAAACCCAATAGCAAAACCGTGCGGGCTATGGCCCAAAGCGGACAATATCATACCATGTGTTGGAGCGGGGTATTACAGTTGGTATCAGAGCCTGAACCCAGCCGAAAGTGTGCCGACGAGGGCGTCGGGCCTCGTAGGGGGGTGGATTGTAGTAACCCTTGTGGACGGGTGTGAGTGGGCGAGTGCAAAAATAGACACTAGGCTGAGCTACCACACTGACAGGGTACGAGGTGCTCAATCCCACATCGCCTGGGTGTGGAAAAGGGGATGTGCTTATATGTAGTATGTTCTCTTCAAATGGTATGAGGCCTTTTGGGGTAAACCCAATAGCAAAACCGTGCGGGCTATGGCCCAAAGCGGACAAAGGGGATGTGCTTATATGTAGTATGTTCTCTTCAAATGGTATGAGGCCTTTTGGGGTAAACCCAATAGCAAAACCGTGCGGGCTATGGCCCAAAGCGGACAATATCATACCATGTGTTGGAGCGGGGTATTACATTGGCAAGGTTGACATTGCTGGGATTTTGAGAAGTGCTTGAAATGACTTCATTTTTGAGGTAGGGGTTCTCCTTCTCACTTACTTGTCGATTCTAGGGTTTTGGGTGAAGCGGTGAGAACTAAAGGGTGTGTATGGCATATTTTAGAAATGTAAGAAGGGTGGGATGAGGTGTTTTTCTTCTTCTCTTGAGTCTCTTGTATGCAATAAATGTGTATCTCCTAGTATGCATGATGTGAGGGACAAATACATAAAAATATGGGAGAATGAGAGCATATATGCTTACATGCTTAATGTGGTGTACATGTGTAATTATGTGCAAATGTGTGACATGTATGTGTTATGTATTGTCTTATGAGTTAAATGTATGCATTCTTTATATAGAAAATGTATGCATTGGTGAAGCATGACAAATATGTGCTTATGTGGATTTTGTGAAAATATATAACTTATGCTTGGGTTTCACATGTATAGGTAAATATATGTGTGGCTTCATGGAAGTGAAATGCATGCTATGTTCCTATAAAACTAGCTTATGTATTGTGAAGCATGAAGTTTAAATGCATGATATTTATATGTTCAAAATACATATATGGGGCCGTTGTGGAAAAAATGGTCTAATTTCCTAGAGTTGGTCAATACTCGGTGAGGGTGTGGGAATGGTTAAGTCACCTTAGAGGAGGTAAATTCTCAGTGATCAGGATCTAACTACCTTGGAGTAGGTAAATACTCGGTGGGGAATCTAAAATGATGCCCAATCAATTTGGAGAAGGTAAATACTCGGTGATTGTGGTTTACTCACCTTGGAGTAGGTAAATACTTGGTCGAAACCTAGAAAGAGAGAAGGGGCCAAGTCATCTTGGAGTAAGTAAATACTTGGTGACTGTGATCTACCCACCTTGGAGTAGGTAAATACTCGGTGGCGGAGTTCGAATGGTGTGAGAAGTGTCTCAGTTACATGATTTGGTCAAAAATCATGTTAGGGTATCTGGTTGAGTCCGAGAGAGAGACAAGCAAATGATTAATGCTTTCATCTGAATTATGAAGCATGCTATGTGTTTAATGCATTCTTATGTATATGAATTTTTGTGAATGAACATGATATGTGTTGAATGATACATGTAATGTAGTGGCATGCATTCATGTAGGTCATGTCGAGTCAACACTTAGGTGCGTTGGGGTACTGAGCCGCAATGCTACTCACCCCTTTATTCTAAACTCTTTTACAGATAAGGCGATGATAACATATGGGACTTGAGTGTCCAAATGGAGCTCTTGTAATATATTGATACATTTTGGATATTGTATATTTTGTGGTTATCCATGCCGGCTTGTGGCATGAGACTTTTCTCTTTGAGTTGCAGTTATATTTTGGACAAATGTAACTTGTGTGTATGTTTGGATGATAAGCTTGTTAAATATGATAAGACAATGGACTTGTTTATGTAATACTTGTTGGGAGCATTTGGTTTCATTTGAGGAGTTAATGAAGTTTATGGTTATTTTTTAATATGAATGATGTATATTTTCAAGGGAGAATGGTTCATATTGGGGTATGATTTGGGTATGAGCATGATCTAGGACTTGTGAATGATTTTGACTCTTTTCTTGTATGATTTGGAGTTTATTGGAATGGATTATGATGGCATAAATGGCCTAAAGTGTCAAAAATGGTCATTTATAAAGTTTCAGCTTTTCGGTGGTTCGATGCAGCGAACCTTCGATGCATCGAAGTGCCAAGTTCAATGCAGCGTCGAACTCATCACTTCGATGCATTGAAGATGTACCATAATTATCCAAAATTTTTGTTCCAGCCCTTACCGGTAGCCATGTGGAAGTGGAAACATGTCACTATGGACTTTATGACAGGGTTACCTAGGACAAGGAAGAGTCACGACGCAGTTTGGGTCATCGTGGATAGGTTAACCAAAGTAGCTCATTTCCTTTCGATTCGAGTGACTGGCAATGTGGATACTCTTAGTCGGTTGTACATTAATCAGATTTTGAGATTGCATGGAGTGCCAGTTTCTATTGTGTCTGATAGAGATCTAAGGCTCATGTCACGATTTCAGCAAAGTTTTCAAGCTACACTTGATACGGACCTCCATTTTAGTACGGCTTTCCATCCTCAGACAGATGGTTAGTTAGAGCGTACCATTCAGATTTTGGAAGATATGCTTAGAGCATGTGCACTTGATTTTTGAGACAGTTGGGAGGATCACCTTCCATTGGTGGAGTTTGCATACAATAATAGCTACCAAGTTAGTATTGAGATGGCTCCATTTGAGGCTTTGTATGGTACACCTTATAGGTCACCATTTTAATGGACAAAGGTTGGTGAAATAGTGGCAATGGGGCCAAATATAGTCAGAGAGACTATTGAAAAGATCAAGATCTTACGGCATCGTTTGCTTACGGCTCAGAACCGTCAGAAGAGCTATGCAGACAAAAGGTGAAGGCCTTTTGCATTTGAGGCAGGGGACCATGCCTTTTTGAACGTCTCACTATGATGAGGCTTGATGAGGTTTGGGCGTAGTGGCAAGCTAGCCCCACGATTTATCGGTTCATTCGATATATTGGATCGAGTGGGTGAGGATGTATACCGCTTAGCATTGCCACCGCAATTGTCAAATGCGCATAATATTTTCCACGTTTTGATGCTGAGAAAATATGAGCCAGATCCTTCACATGTGTTAGATTCGACAAATCTTGAGGTGGAGGAGAATGTGTCTAACGAGGAGAGACCGGTACGAATTTTGGATACTAGGGAGCAAGTGCTTCGGGGCTAGACAATTGCATTAGTTAAAGTCCTTTAGAGACATCACGGAGTCGAGGAGGCTACATGGGAGTGGGAACAAGAAGTCTGCTCAAATTATCCCGAGTTGCTCACTACTTGAGGTATTTTTTTAAGTTTAGGGATGAAATTCCTTTAAGGAGGGGATGTTGTAACGACCGTGACCAAATTTGGCCAGTTTTGCATTTTTCGTATAATAATTGTCATAAATGCATTTTTAGTGGTGTTTAACATGTTTTGAGTGTGGATAACATGTTTAGGAAGTATTTTTAAGGTTTTGGAAAGTTTTTGAGAGATTTAGAGAAGTTTGACATTTTGGTCAAACTGGGGCTCGAGATGTGAGTTAAGTGGGCCCAAAAATCTTAAAAATTCCTGAAAATATTAATTTTTGATAATAGCATAGATGAAATTTTTAAAGAGTAGAGGAAATGATTTTGAGACCGTAGGAGTTTTCGAAATCGAAAACAAAATCTGAGAATGTGCATTAAGTGGCCCGGGGGCGTTTTGGTCTTTTAGTACCCTAGATGCCATTTTAAAACATGTGGCTGGGGGAGAAGCAGCCATTCTCATGGCTGATCTTCTCTCACTTCTTCTTCTCTCTTCTCCTCTTTTCCTTCTCTCTAGATTTCGGAAGTCTCCGGAAGTGATTCAAGTTCTGCCGAAGAAGGGAGATACGTAGGGGATGGCTAAGACTTCCCTTTGAACCAATCAAAGTTACAGTTTTGCAAGGTTGACATTATTGGGATTTTCAAAAGTGCTTGGAAGGACTTCATTTCTGAGGTAGGGGTTTTCCTTCTCATTTACTTGTCGATTCTAGGGTTTCGAGTGAAGCGGTGAGAGCTAAGGGTGTGTATGACATATTTTAGAGCTGTAAGAGGGGTACGATGAGGTGTTTTTCTTCTTCTCTTAAGTCTCTTATATGCAATAGATGTGTATCTCCTAGTATGCATGATGTGAGGGACAAATGCATGAAAATATGGGAGAATGAGAGCATATATACTTATGTGCTTAATGTGGTGTACATGTGTAATTATGTGCAAATGTGTGACATGTATGTGTTATGTGTTGTCCTATGAGTTAAATGCATGCCTTCTTTATATAGAAAATGTATGCATTGGTGAAACATGAAAAATATATGCTTATGTGGATTTTGTGAGCATATGTAACTTTTGCTAGGATTTCACATGTATAGGTAAATATATGTGTGGCTTTGTGGAAGTGAAATGCATGTTATGTTCCCATATAACTAGCTTATGTATTTTGAAGTATAAAACTTAAATGCTGATATTTATATGTTCAAAATGCATATATAGGGTCGTTGTGAGGAAACGGAAAAAAGTGGTCGAATTGCCTAGAGTAAGTCAATACTCGGTGAGGGTGTGGGAGTGGTTAAGTCACTTTGGAGGAGGTAAATTCTCAGTGATCGAGATCTAACTACTTTGGAGTAGGCAAATACTCGGTGGGGATTCCAAAAAGATGCCCAATCACTTTGGAGTAGGTAAATACTCGATGATTGTGGTTTACTCACCTTGGAGTAGGTAAATATTCAGTGATTGTGGTTTACTCACCTTAGAGTAGGTAAATACTCGGTGGAAACCCAGAAAAAGAGAAGGGGTCAAGTCATCTTAGAGTAGGTAAATACTCGGTGACTGGTGGTCTACCCACCTTGGAGTAGGTAAATACTTGGTGGCGGAGTTCGATTGGTCTGGGAAGTGTCTCGATTACATGATTTGGTCAAGAATCATGTTGGGGTATCGGGTTGAGTTCGAAAGAGAGACAAGCATATAATTAATGCTTTCATTTGAATTGTGAAGCATGCTATGTGTTTAATGCATTCTTATGTATAAGCATTGTTGTGAATGAACATGATATGTGTTGAATGATACATATAATGTAGTGACATGTATTCATGTAGGTCGTGTCGAGTCAGCACTTAGGTGGGTTGGGGTATCTCTACTGAGCCGCAGTACTGCTCACCCCTTTATTCTAAACTCTTTTACAGATAAGGCGCCGATGACAGATTGGACTTGAGTGTCCAAGTGGAGCACTTGTAATATTTTGATACATTTTGGATATTGTATATTTTGTGGCTATCCATGTTGGCTTGTGGCATGAGACCTTTCTCTTTGAGTTATAGTTATATTTTGGACAAATGTAACTTGTGTGTATTCTTGGATGATGCTCTTGTTAAATATGGTAAGACAATGGACTTGTTTATGTAATGTTTGTTGGGAGCATTTGGTTTCATTTGAGGAGTTAATGAAGTTGATGAATGTTTTTTTAATATGAATGATGTATGTTTTTAAGGGAGAATGGTTCATATTGGTGTACGATTTGGGTATAAGCATGATCTAGGACTTGTGAATGATATAAACTCCTTTCTTGTATGATTTGGAGGTTATTGGAATAGATTTTGTGGGTAGAAATGGCCTAAACTGTCAAAAATTATCATTTGCAAAGTTTTAGCTTTTGGGTAGTTTGATGCATCGAAGCATCCAGTTTGATGCCCCAAAGTACCCAGTTTGTTGCATTAAAAAACCTGCAAGATTTTGAAATTGTAAAAGTCCCGAGAGCTATTTTTGGATGATACTTGTTCGATGCATCGAAGCTTTGATGCATTGAACTCGTCACTTCGATGCCTCGAACTCATCACTTCGATGGATCGAAGTCACTTTTTACAGCATACCTTAAAATTTGCCCCCAAACTTCAAACGGGTATAACTTCTTCGTTTTGAATTAGAATTGAGTGTGGTTTTTTTTTAGAAATCGAGTATTTTTGGACCGTCTTTATAATGGACTAAGTATCACACTCAAATTCCAAATGAAAAGGATGTTAGGATTCGGATTGCTTAACGGTTTATGGACGTGAACCAGGTAGAACATCTACTGTTCACCCTCGGTTCCCGGGAGTCGGGAATTGGGGCATGGCAACATAGTATCAGAGCTTGATACTATCGCATAACTGTGGTTAAGGTTGTTCACAGGGTTAAGTGAACAGGTTCACACTTGGGATTCGGGTCTGTCCGGGGGAGTCTCGGCGGTCTAAATTTTAGGGCGTGACAGATGTTCTCTTAGCAGCTGTAATACGACCCTTAAGTGACCCACATGCTCCTCTTTCGAAGACGAGTACACTAAGATGTCATCAACAAACACAACCACAAACTTGTCCAAGTAAGCATTGAACACTTGATTCATTAAGTCCATGAATGCTGCCAGTGCATTCGTCAAACCAAACGACATCACCAGAAACTCAGTGTGTCCGTATCGTGTGTGAAAAATAGTTGTCTGAATGACCGCCTTTCTAATCCCCAATTGATAGTAGCCTTATCTCAAGTCTATCTTTGAGAAACATCTCAAACCCTTAAGTTGGTCAAACAAGTCATCTATCCTTGGTAAAGGATACCTATTCTTGATCGTTACTCGATTCAACTTTCGATAGTCAATGCAAAGCCGCAAAGACCCGTCCTTCTTCTTTGCAAACAGAACCAGAGCTTCCCAAGGCAAAATACTAAGACGTACAAATCCCTTGTTCAGTAGCTCTTGCAATTGGTCATTTAACTCCTTCAACTCAGCCGGTGCCATTTAGTACAGTGACATAGAAATGGGCGTGGTACCTGGAGCAAGATCTATAACAAACTCCACTTCCAGTTTCAGAGGTAATTGTGTCAAGTCCCCTGGAAATACATCCATAAATTCACATACTACACGAGAAAACTCTCCAAGTGTCCTATCATCACCATCAGCAAGTAAGCTCGCTAAGAAATGTCTAAGCCCTCCCCGATCATTCGAACCATGCGAAGATGACAAGTAGAAGTCATCCCGCTCTCCTACAAAGCAAATGCTAACACCAGAGGGTGTATAGAAAGTCACTCTTCCCCTATAACAATCAATATTGACTCTATTGGTCGATAGCCAATCCATACCCAAGATCACATCAAAACTAGACATTTCAAGAAGAAAGAAATCGAACACTAATCAATATCCCAAAATCTCAATCTCGCAATATTGGCACACATCACTCAAAACCACTCTACCACCAACTGGCGTATCAATGGATAAAACAGAGTCCAAAGATGACACCTCCAACCCCAAAGCATAAGCAAATGCATATGATATGAATGAATGTGATGCACCCGAATCCACCAAAACCCTAGCCCACGAGTTAGACACAAGAAATATACATCGGACCACTGACGATCCTGTTGAGGTCTCTCCCAGAACAAGAGTAAAGGCACGGCCCCATGATCTCTAGCCCTACTGTCCCATACCCTAATGTGCAGACTGCTGACTAAGAGCGCTATACGTGGCTCCTCTAGCTGGTGCCCGTGAACTCTGAACTGACGGCACGGTCTGTGGTGGTGGCAATGCCCTATAACCTGACTATGAGGTCACAGGCTATGTAGGACGTTGTTGTGAACTAACCCCACCTTGTGCACCCTTCTTCTGTGGAGAATCCCAACTCATATACCCCACCTAATGACAATGGAAACACTTTTTCTCTATCGCTGAAGGAATCTGTCCTTGTGTACACTCAGTCATTCTGTGTTCGAGTTTATAACAATTAAAGCAAACCACCCTAGTTCAGATAGATCCAGTAGGTATAGGCACGAATGCTAATGATTGGCTCTGTTGTTCCCGTGAGAATGACACATCATCCCTTTGCTTCTTTCTAGCATGATTGTTCGAAAGGCAACCCATACTCCTCATTTGGTTCTTCACTTCCTTTGTCCTTTGGTTGTCATTGCCGAACCCCTCGGCTATCAATGCCCTCTCTATCAAATAAACTGCTTGATCTTCAACTCTTTCATTGGAATCATTTCCTTCATAAACTGAGCCAAAGACATGAATTTGGTCTCATATTCCATTACCGTTATCATACCTTGAGTCAAGTTGAAGAACTCTCTTCTCATATTATCCTTCACCATCACTGGGAAGTACTTCTTAAGGAAGAGTACTTGAAACATGTCCCAATCTAATATTCGATGAATTTTCACCAATGACTAGCCTCATCAATCAAATAATGAGTGGCCACTTTCACCCTCAAGTCTTCCTCTATTTCAAGCACAGTAAGAATCTTGATAATCTGATCTAACCAGTTCTCTGCCACCATAGGATCAGATCCCCCTGAGTAGGTTGGTGGGTTATATTTCTTGATCTACCCCAATGCCATTATCATTCGGCCAGGAGGAGCTGCTTTTGATGGAGCTTGTGTCTCCTCTTGAGTCTCTCTTTGTGTTTCCCTTGTAATTTGCCACATGGTAGTAACCATGTCGCGCATAAATTGCTCTCCTCTAATAGGAACCACTTCTGATGTCCTTTCATGAGTCCTTCTTGGTGGCATCCTTCTATATAGAGGACAAGAAGACATTTAGAATTCATAGCATGAATGCCATGTCCAATTTAATTCATGCTTACTCAACATGCTCATTTACTTCAAACTAGCATGTCATACCAAACAAGTAAGCACATAAAATTTTTCATGTAAAATGCACTTAGCCTTAGCTCACACTCAAAGACCTCAAGTCCAGGATCCTAATTTCGAAGTTATGACCCTATAAATCATCAAGTCCATTCAATTCGAAACGTGGTCCAACCGTTTCCCATCGTCCCCAGGTATTCAGACCTAGCGCTCTGATACCAAGTTGTTGGTATCAGATACTTGATCTAATCCTCTCAAACTTATATCTGATATGACCATTCCCCATCATCCCTAGGTGTTCAAACCTAGAGCTTTGATACCAAGTTGTCACGCCCAAATTTTAGTTCTCCAAAAATCAAGGGTGACTAGATTGTCACTCACCAATTCACCATACGAATCTCACTATGATAGCAAGTTTTCACGCCCCAATTTTCGTTCCCCAAAAATCAAGGGTGACCCATTAATTAATCTCTAATGAACTTTCTCTTTACACTCAAATATAGTGGAAGCTTACCTCTTTCTTGCACATGAAAGTGCTAACTCAACCTCAAAGAATCCCACATCAAGCCACTCTTACATAACCGCTAAATTTCTAGAAATTAACTCCCTGTATGACTGGAACTTGGTGTTAAAACTCTCACCATTTGATAGAGCATTCAAAAATACTCAATTTTAAAGAAAACCACACTCAATTTTAATTTAAAATGAAGAATTTATGCCTAATTGAAGTTTGGGCAGATTTTGGGGAATGATGTGAATAGTAATTTCGATGCATCAAAGTGGTGAGTTAGATGCACCAAACATGTATCGACCCAAGTATCGAAACCTACTGTCCAGGACTCGAAAATCTCAACTTTTAAGCTCCAAAACTCCTCTAAAAAGTCCTAGAATCATAAAACATCATCTATAACATGTAAAAATGATAAAAACATCATCACACATCATTTTAAGCATAAATTCACATCTTCAACAATCATATCCAAGAATTTATACATGATGGAATTAAAACCAACTTCTTCCATTCAAAACTCACAAATCACACATGATCCATATATGATCATTACACTTGAAACTAGAGTATATCAACATGAATCAAATGTAAATATAACATCGTTAATATAGTCCATATGCCACAAACCAACATGGACATCTATTTACATTTCAAAAGGTCAAAAGTCCAAAAATGGAACTCAACAAGGTCTATTAAGCTATTCATTCTTCACCCTCCATTGGTGTCTTATCTGAAAATTTTATATAAATAGGGGGTGACCTTATCCTCTCTCGCTCAGTAGAAATGATCTACCCAACTCTACTCTAATTCAGGCGATCATGCATGGATGCATATGAAATCATTACAATCTATATGACAAATATTCATGCTTTTTATCCATAAACAATCATGTTTTATAAATCATGTGTGATGCTTCACATTCCAATGTATACATACATATAGCAAATTGATAAAGTCGCAATTCAATGTAAAACTCACACCACATAAGTACAAAAATCAATTCAAAGGGGCGCTCGAATCAAAACCATAGTAAGGGTCCCATTGGCACCTAAACTCTGCTTATGCTTCTCGGTTCACTATTCTGACGGATGCGACACCCACTTGGCCAAGTTTTGGGTCGTTCATCCTAGGGATCAATGCCCTTATCTTAATTTTTTACACTCCTGCCCCCAAAACTCATCACATTGTGCATATTATCACATAATGCACATATCCCACACAATGGAATGTCTTTTATCAATTAATGTATTTTCTTCCTATCATGAAAATCATCATGTTTATGCATTTTTTAAGAAAATCATATCTTTCATGCATCATTCTACATAGAAACTTAGATTTATACATTTTCATCAAATGAACACAATTTCAACAATTAGCACACATAGTCTCAAAATCACATATGCGACATATATAAGCCCTAAATAACATGTTAGACATATATATATTCATAAATCACATTTTCATATATATAAATACCTACACCAAACCCTAACTCAAGAAATTTCAACGTATCTTTCATGTCACAATGAAAAGGACCTATAAAATCAAAGTAAAGATGATTTTAGCACCCCTACCTCAAATTCTATGCTTTGAATCCAACTTTGAGAATTCTCAACTTTCTCAACTTCACAAAATGGAGACTTTGATCGATTCAAACTAAAGCCCTTGGTGTTTCCTACATACTTTCCTTCTTCGGGATCTTACAAATCACACCTCAAGTGACCAATAATCTAGAGAGAAGGGAGAGAGATGAAGTGCAAGAGGTAGAGAGAGAAAGAGATCTATAAATATGAAATACCCAGACTTAATTGACATTTATATCAATCCTAGGACCACGAAGAGACCATTTTGCCCCCGGGACACTTAATGTACCTTCCCAACCTCCGAATTCATTCTTGAAAACTCCATTGGGCTCAAAATCAGTTCCTTAACACTCTAAAATTTTCATTTAGTCCATATAGATAAATATAAAATTTTTTGAATTTTCCGGACTTCCTGGACCCACTTAACCTCATCCCGGGACTCCCGTTAACCAAAAAGTCAAACTCTTTCAAAACTTTCAAAAACCATATTCCAACCTTCTAAACTTGTTCCCCACATTCAAAACATGGTAAAAATTATTTAAAATGCATTTAAAGTAATAAATGATGAAAATTTAAAAAATCGACCAAAATTGGGCACGGTCTTCACACAACTAATCTCTATGGGCTTCAACCATACAACACTTCAAGTGTTTCCATCACACAAGTGCGGGTACATAACTTCTTGTAAGTTTCTAATCTATGTTTTAAAATGAAACCATTGGAAAGAAGGTTTAAAAATACTTAATTTCAAAACAAGAATCATCTAAATCTGATTTGAAACGAAGAAGATATGCTTGTTTGAAGTTAGGTAAAAACACAGTTGACCAATGCATGCTGTGAAAATGGGGATTAATCGTCGTCAATGCCCAGCAAAATCCTCCAACATTAACTTAGCTAAAGCTTCACCCTAACTTCAATTTCGAATATCTCACAATTCGTAAGTCTGTTTAACTTAAAATTTTGCATCAATCATCCTCAACATGTCTAGTTTCTAACTCAATTTGAATCAACTAAAAATCTAACTCACAATCCAAATTACAAGCAAATCAACGGCCATAGGTCATATTAAGAACTCTTACACTAAAACATGCATATCTTACTCAATTTAAATCCAAACAAGGCCCATGACCTATCAAATTGAAGCTAATGCAATTATCATTCTATAAATATAAATTTCATTTATACCTTAAATTCAAAATGGACACTTTTGGGCACATGTACCCCTATTGGCCATTCTAGTGCCTTAAATTTTCATCCAAGAGCATTCATACATTTCATATGATTAACCTTTAAATCATACAGATTCTTAGACATTAATGCGAATATCATCTATCAACATGACCATTCTCACAAGTTAAACATGTAGAAATAAACTATCGAGCCAAAATGGGTCACCCATATATAATCCGAATTACAAGTTCTATAAATGCCCTAACATGGCATATGAAAACATAACATAAATGGTAACAAAGAAATATTGATATCATCTCTCGGGCTCCTCAAGCTCCATCCACGACCGGTGCCTTATCTGTAAAAATGATTAGGGGTGGGGGGTGAACACCACGGCAGCTCAGTAGAAATACCCAAACCAACCTATGCATCGACTCGACGCAACCTACATGAATGCAAGCATGACATCCCTATACTATATGGCAGGATTCCAATGCACGTGAAAAGTTATCATGGCATTCCTATAGTATATGGCTTACTTTGATGCACATGTTCAAAAAGATTTCGATTCAAAACTTAAATGGAAAGCATATTCAACATTACTCACTTTCAAGGAAAATGCCAAGCAACACCATTATCATTATCACAATTCAACAATAACACTTAAGCACCACACCACATAAGTTTTGAAATCATACAATAGTGGGAGTTGTCGTGGAACTACCGGATAACCACTAAATGAGTTAATTATTGGTAATATCTATCCTGACGGGTGATCAACCCGAGGGTTTAGAAGGAACCAAATCTGACTTTACAGGCTACTAACCTGATGGTCTAGAGTAACCACCTTGGCCTAGTTTGGGGATTCGCACCCTAGGGACCTAAGCCCTCATTACTTTCCGATCTCCTCCCAAAATTAACAACCAATCACATTGGTTCAAGTATGGCAAAACACACAATTTTAAGCGCATTATAAGCCATTTAAATTTCATGCTAAAACATGTAATCACATGCATATAAAAATTTTACAATTCCATGATTCAAGTGCATCATAAGCCACTTAACTTTCATGTTAATACATCCAATCTCATGCATAAAACAATGCATTAATTCTATAATTCGAGTACATCATAGTCACTTAATTCACATGCTAAAATATGCAATTTCAATTACTTAACAATACAACAGTGAAGGAGATAATCATGTTCATGCATATTATCAAACATATAACATGCATTATACACGACATTGTCTCTACACTATCAATCATGTTATAAGGCAACATTCCTCCACAATTAAGAACACTTAAACATATAAACACAATTCAGTACACATAAGTTTAACAACATCATCAATTATCATGAATTGACCCAATTAAAACTGCAAAACTCATATTTTAGTAATTCTAAACATGCTAAACAAAATAACTCACATCAATTCCTAAGGAATCGATGATAATATGGAGAGAATACCCCTACCTCAATTTCAAGCAAAAATCCAACTTTGTTCGAAGATGATTTTGATCACACCAATCTCGAGCCCTCAACGCGTAGGTTATTTTTCTCTTATTCGGCTAATTTTAATTCTCACCTTAAGACGCTCTAATTTGATGAAAAAGAAAGAAGGTGACATACACACACACACACACAAATAGGAGAGCCTCTCACGGCTGATGAAAGAGAAGGAATGAAATTAAAATCTCTAATTTTGCTATTTAAAGCAATACAAACTACACTTATTCACAAAATTGCCATCACCTTTTCCCTAAACCTTCTCGGCTCATTTTCGGAGTTCTATAACTCTAATTGACACGAAATTAATTCCGTTGGTCGTCAAATATTTTATTTAAGGTACCCTCAAAATTAGAAGTCATTCTGACACTTTCAGATTTTCTGGGTCAATGGGGCCTGCACACCTGGGTCAACCAAACACGAAAAAGTCAACTTTTGCCAAACGCTCTGAAAATTTTTTCAAACCTTAAATAAGTTATCTAAACATGTATTTTACATTTAAAACACATAAAAAATTATTTAAAACATCATTATGACAACAAATGAAATTAAAGAAAAATCGGCCAAAAATGATCACGGTCTTTACAACCTCCTAACCTCAAGGAATTTCATTCTGGAAATTAATATGTGCCTTAATTAGCAAATAACTCGGGATACTTCGAGTGAACTTCATGTTCCCACTCCCATGTAGCCTCCTCGACTCTGTGGTGTCTTAAAAGTACTTTGACTAACAGAATAGTCTTGCCTCAAAGCAATTGCTCTCTAGAGTCCATGATCTCTACCGATCCCTCCTCATATGATATGTCTTCACCCACATCAAGATTCATCCAATCAAGTACATATGAAGGATCCGGTTCATACTTCTTTAACATAGAGACATTATACACATTGTGCACACTTGACATTTGTGGTGGCAATACCAAGCGGTATGCAACCTCACCAATGTGTTCTAGATTTAAAAAAGACCAATGGTTCGAGGCAATAGCTTGCCACTATGCCCAAACCGCATCAATCCATTCTATGGCGAGACATTCAGGAAGACATGGTACCCTACCTCAAAAGCCAAAAGACGCTGCCACCTATCGACATAGCTCTTCTAACGACTTTGAGCTATAATCAACTATTGTCTTATCAACTTAATTATTTATGTGGTCTCTCGGACTATGTCAGGTCCCAAAGCCACTGTCTTAAGGTCTACCATACAAAGCCTCAAAAGGTACCATTTTGATACTAGCCAGATAGCTATTGTTGTAAGCAAATTCCACCAATGGCAAGTAATCTTCCCAACTACCATGAAAATCTAAGGTACAAGGCCAGAGCATATCCTCAAGAATCTGAATAGTCCTCTCAAACTGACTATCTGTCTGAGGATGAAAGATTGTACTAAAATAGAGATCGGTGTCAAGAGCTGCCTGAAAACTCTGCCAAAATTGTGACGTGAACCGTGGGTCTCTATCTGAAACAATAGAAACTGGTATGCCATGAAGTCACAGCATCTGCTCAATGTACAATCGACTTAATGCATCCACATCATCAGTCACCCGAATAAGAAGAAAATGAGCCACTTGGTCAATCTATACACAACAACTTATACAACGTCGTGCCTCTTCCTCGATCTCAGAAATCCCGTCATGAAGTCCATGGTGACATGTTCCCACTTCCACATCGCTACCAGTAACAGTTGTAACAAACCCATCAGTCTTTGATGTTCTACCTTCACTTGTTGACAAGTAAGGCATTTTGCCACAAATTGAGCAACATCTTTCTTCATCCCTTTTCACCAATACTGTCGTCACACATTGTGGTACATATTAATTCCACCGGGGTGTACCGCAAGTCTAGAGTGATGAAAATCTAAATACATCATCCCTGCAGGGTAATGGTACAACCATCTTTCCTTTGAATCTTAAGCCTTCATCAGAATGGACTGTCCAACCCTCTACCACTTTGTTGCTCAAAATTCAAGTACGAATGGTTTCTATCTCACTATCTTATCGTTGCTCCTCAATAACCATATTCACCAGTGTTGGTTGAGCAACAAGTGTGAACAACGTTGCTGTTTCCCCCATCATCACTGAAATATAATCCCATTTCTAAGATATCTTCCATCATTTTTCACTCACGAATTACAGCGCTTGCCAAATTACTATGTGACTTTCAACTCAAGGCATCAGCTATAATGTTTGCCTTTCCTAGGTTGAATTATAAACCAAAGTCATAATCCTCCATATACTCCACCCATCTCTATTGCCTCATGTTCAAGTTCTTTTGTGAAAAAAGGTACTTCAAACTCTTTGGATAAGAGAACACTTTGAAAATTTCCCCATATAGGTAATGCCTCCACATTTTCAACGCAAAAATTATTGCCGCTAACTCCAAATCATAAGTCGGGTAATTTTGCTCATGTGTCTTCAACTGTCGGGAGCCATATGCCACTACTCTCTCGATTTGTATTAAAACAAAACCCAAACTATCTCGTGAAGCATCACAATAGATCACATACCTAAAACCACGTTCGGGAATAATCAAAATTAGACTAGAAGTCAGTCTACTCTTCAGCTCCATGAATATATGTTTGCAAGCCTCACTCCACACAAACTTTACCTCCTTCCGAGTAAGTCGTGTCATAAGTGTAGCCAATCGTGAGAAATTCCTCACAAAGCGTCTGTAGTACTTGGCCAAACCTAAGAAACTACGAATCTCAAACATGCTCTTCGATCTTTCCTAACACATTACAGCCTCAACCTTTGAAGGATTCACGGAGACTCTTCCTCCCGACACTACATACTCAAGGAACTTCACCTCCGTTAACCAAAATTCAAATTTCTCATACTTGGTATACAATCGATGTTCCCTTAAAAGTTAACACCATCCTCAAGTGTTCCTCATGCTCCTCCTCCGATGATGAGTACACTAGAATGTCATCCACAAACACCACATCAAATCTGTCCAAGTAAGCACTAAAGACTCGATTCATCAAGTCCATGAAAGTTGCCAGTGCATTCGTCAACCCAAATGGCATCACTAAGAACTCGTAGTGTCCATATCGAGTGCAAAAAGCAGTCTTCGATATATCTTCATCATTTACCCTTAATTGATAATATCCTGACCTCAAGTTGATTTTCGAGAAACATTTTGAACCCTGTAATTGATAAAACAAGTCATCTATCCTTGGTAAGGGATACTTGTTCTTGAACGTTGCTCGGTTCAATTTTTGATAATCAATACACAATCACAAGGATCCATCCTTCATTTTAGCAAAGAGTATCGGAGCTCCCCAAGGTGATGTACTCGGTCATACAAATCCCTTGTCTAACAAGTCTTGCAATTGACCTTTCAACTTCTTCAATTCTACCGGTGCCATACGATACGGTGCCATAGAGATAAGCGTGGTACCGGGAGCAAGATCGATAGTAAATACAACTTCCCATTACGATGGCAACACCGTCAAATACCCCAGAAACACATCCTCAAAGTCGCAAACCACAAAAGGAAATTCCCTACGTGTCACATCTCCTTCCTCGACTAACAAACTAGCTAAGAAGTAACCCACTCCATTCTGGTTACTAGAACTATGCAACAAGGATGTGTGGAAGTCATTTCGGTCTCCCACAAAGCAAAATGATCTCTCTCAGTTGCTTAAAAAGTAGACAATCAATCCATACCCAGAATAACATCAAAGCTAGCCATATCTAGAAGAATAAAATCGAACACCAATCGACGTCCCAAAATCTAGCTCTCGTAAGACCGACAGACTCTACCCAGAGTGACTCTACCTCCAACCGGTGTATCAGTAGATAAAACTGTATCTAATGGAGACACCTCTAAACCTAAAGCAAATGAAAATGCGACAAATATGAATGAATGAGATGCACCCGAATCAACCAATACCTTAGCCCACGAGCTATAAACCAAGAAGATATCTCAAATAACTGAAGGTCTTGTCGGGGCATCTGAATGCACTACCTTGTGTCCTTTAACCCTACTAACCAGTACCTGGTTGCCCAGACTACTGGCTAGATGCACTAGTAGTGGCCCCTTTCATCAATCGAGAACAATGTGTAGATTGCACTAGTTGAGGTGGTGGTAAAACCCTATGACTAGACTGACTCACTATAGACTGAGCATACTGCTATTGTGACCCTGTCCTACTCTATAAACCCCATCTCTAGGGTTAATGAGTCTTGATATAGCCAGGCTGATGATAATAAAAGCAAACTCGCTCTCCCTCTGGAACTATTGTCTACCTCTGAGGACACTCAGTTCGATAATAACCAGGCTGATGGCACTGGTGGCACACTGTTGTAGATCATGAGGATCCAGTGGGTAAGGGCACTGATAGTGCAGATCAAATCTTCTATCCCTGAGAGAATGAAGTACTACCCCTGTGCCTCTTCCTTGCTTGACTATTAGAAAAAGGCCCTGCACTCCATGTCTGTCCCTTGGAATCCTGGGTCCTCTAAACATTTCGGTCATCCTCTTCAGCAATGAAGGCTCTCTCTACAACTGAGGCATAGACCTTTAAATACAAGATCGATACGCACCTCCTTATAGAGACTTTGAGCCCTCTCACAATCCACTTTACTTTCATCTCCTCATTTGCTACCATCTCTGGGGCAAAACGAGCCAAATAAGTGAACTTGGTCTCGTACTAAATCACACTCATGTCAGCTTGGGTGAGGTCGATGAATTCTTGAGTCAACCGATCTTTCACCGGTGTAGGAAAGTACTTCTCAAAATATAGCCACTTGAACACTTCCCAATCCATCGCCTCCACATTGCGGGTGTTCCCAATAAGTTTCCACCAACGATCCGCTTCTCCCGAGAGGTGAATTGTGGCAATGTTAACTCGTAGGTCCTCCTTGTTCTCAAGTTCCACTAATAGCTTAAGTGTCTTATCTATCCAATCCTCTATCTTAAAGGGTTCAGACTCGTCTACATACTTTGGTGGACTATATTTGTTGTACTCTCTCATTGCAATCATCATACGGGTAAGACCCACTCGAGGCTATAGTTGCACCTCCTCCTCATGAGTTTCCCATGCGATTTTTTCCATGGTCTCAACCATCTCTCTCATAAATTGTGCCCCATCAATCAGCACTTGTGGAATATTTGCACCTAGCCCTCATGCACATCTCGGTAGAATCTTGCTACATATATAACAAGAGGACACTTTAAACAAGGCATAATTAATCAATTTGTCAATCTCAACGTGCTCAATCAATGACATGCTAAGTTATTCCACAATTTGGCATATAACACCAATCATGTAGGCACGTTAGTATATTACACGTAAAATCGCATTCTTAAATCTAAGAACACTTTTTAGCACACATATGGTCATACCCTAACCCATCATCCAAGGTGTTCAAACCCAGTTGTTAAATTCTACACATGACCTAACCATTACCCGTCATCCATAAGTATTCTAACCTAGTGCTCTGATACTAAGTTGTCATGCCCTAATTCCTGACTCCCGAAAACTGAGGGTGAATTCGTCCATTTAAACCCTAATGAACCATTTTACCCTTTACTTTCCACAGAAGCTTAATCATATATATACACGTGTGTGTGTGTATACAACTCAACATCAACTAATCCCTATGGGCCGCAACCATACAACACTTCAAGTGATTCCATCACACAAGTGCCGGTATATAACATCTTCTAAGTTTCTAATCAATGTTTAAAAATGAAACCATTGGAAAGAGGGTTTCAAAATACTCAATTTCAAAAAATGAATCATCTAAATCTGATTTGAAATGAAGAAAATATGTTTGTTTGAAGTTGGGTAAAAACACAGTTGAACAACGCATGATGTGAAAAGGGTGATCGATCTCCCTAAATAATGGGGATCGATCAAAGTCAATGCCCAGCAAAATCCTACAACATTAACTTAGCCAAAGTTTCACCCTAACTTCAATTTTGAATATCTCACAATCCCTAAGTCCGTTTGATATAAAATTTTGCATGGATCATCCTCAATATGTCTAATTTTCCAATCCAATTTGAATCACCTAAAAATCTAACTCACAACCCGGATTACACACAAATCAACGGTCATAGGTCAGATTAAGAACTCCTACACTAAAACATGCATATCTTACTCTATTTAAATCCAAATAAGGCCCACAACCTATCAAATTGAAGCTAACACAATTCTCATTCTATACATGTAAATTCCATTCATACCTTGAATTCTAAATGGACACTTTTGGCACATGTCCCCCCTATCGACCATTCTAGCACCTTAAACTTTCATCCAAGAGCATTCATACATTCTATATAATTAACCTTAAATCATACACAAGCTTGGACATTAATGCAAACATAATCCATCAACATGACCATTCTCACAAGTTGAACATGTAAACATAAACTATAGAACCGAAATTCTACTATGTAAAGAAAAAAGGTTCAACTTAAACATAAATTCTATATCTTGTCCTTAATTGGTTTCAAGTGCCAAATATGGCTCACACATATATAATCCAAATTACAAGTTCGATAAATGCCCTAACATAACATATAAAAACATAACATAAATGATAATGAAGAAATATAGATATCATCTCTCGGGTTCCTCAAGCTCCATCCACAACCAGTGCCTTATCGACTTGACGTGACCTACATGAATGCTAGCATGGCATCCCCATACTAAATTGCATACTTCCAATTCACGTAAAAAGTTATCATGGCATTCCTGCACTATATAGCATACTTCGATGCACATGTCAATAAGATTTTGATTCAAAACATAAATGGAAAACATGTTCAACATTACTCACTTGCAAGAAAAATGCCACACAACACCATTATCATTATCACAATTAAACAATAATACTTAAGCATCAAATCACGTAAGTTTTGAAATCATACAAGAGTGGGAGTTGTCGTAAAACCACTGGATAACCGCTAAATGAGTCAATTATCCATAATATCTATCTTAATGGGTAATCAACCTGAGGGTACAGAAGGAACCAAATCTGACTTTACGGGCTACTAATTTGATGGTCTAGAGTAACCACCTTGGCCAAGTTTGGGGATTCGCACCCTAGGGACCTAAACCCTCATTACTTTCTGACCTCTTCCCAAAATCAACAACCAATCACATAGGCTCAAGTATGGCAACACACACAATTTCAAGCGCATTATAAGCCACTTAAATTCTATGCTAAAATATGTAATCCCGTGCATATAACAATGCTACAATTTCATGATTCAAGTGCATCATAAGCCACTTAACTTACATGCTAACACATGTAATCTCATGCATAAAACAATGCATTAATTCCATAATTCGAGTACATCATAGTCACTTAATTCACATGCTAAAACATTCAATTTCATGTACTTAACAATACAACATTGAAGGAGATAATCATGTTCATGCATATTATCAAACACATAACATGTATTATACACGACATTGTCTCTACACTATAAATCATGTTATAAGGTAACATTCCTCCACAATTAACAATACTTAAACATATAAACACAATTCAATACACAGAGTTCAACAACATCATCAATTATCATGAATTGACCCAATTAAAAGTGCAAGACTCATATTTTAGTAATCCTAAATATGCTAAACAATACAACTCACATCAATTCCTAAGGAATCGATGATAAGATGGAGAGAATACCCCTACCTCAATTCCAAGCTAAAATCTCCCAAAACTCTAACTTTGTTCGAAGATGATTTTGATCGAACCAATCTCGAGCCTTCAATGTTTAGATCGTTTCTCTCTTCTTCAGCTTCTAATAATTATCACCTTAAGACCCTATATATATATATAGGAGAGCCTCCCAGGGCTGATAGAGGAGATGGAATGAAATGAAAATTTCTAACTTTGCTAATTAAAGCAATATAACCTACACTTATTCACAAAATTGCCATCACTTTTTTCCTAAACCTTCCCACCTCATTTTTGGGGTTTCATAACTCCGATTGACACAAAATCGATTCCTTTGTGCATCAAATATTTTATTTAAGCGACCTCCAAATTCGAAGTCATTCCAACACTTTCGGATTTTCTGGGTCAACGGGCCCGCGCGCCAGAACAATCAATTCCTACGACAAAAAATATTTATTATGGAACAGAAGAAATTCTAATGTTTCATAAAAAAGAAACAGAAAAAATCTTTAACCAAGATGAATACAATAATATTATCGAAATTTTAGATTATTGGAGAGAAATATATAAAGATCCTAGTCTAAATATAGAAGAAAGAAATAAAATTCTTCAACAAATAAGGAAAACATCCTTAGAATATGAAGAACTTCTACATCATTTCAAATATCAGATCAACCTAGCATCTGAATTTGAATCCGAATTAGTTAAGAAAATAACTAATGACTCTAGCGATTCATCATCAGAACCGGAAGACGAAGAAGATTCAACGTCTACAGAATATGATAAAGAAATAGAAGTAAAAAACCCTCCAATTTCTAACCCTTCAATAACTAATAACCCAAGATCAACTAAGAGAAAGATCGAAGAACCTCTTGATCCAGAACTTTTTGGAGATTATGGTATCTCTGAAGAATCTGAACAAGTCTTTCCAACAAAAATCGAAGAAGGACAAGCTTCAGATCCAAAACCTAGTTTAAGTCGAAAAGACGACTTAAATGAAAATATTGTTGCACAAAACGGTACTTATCTTGATCTTACAAATATCTCATTTAAAGATCAAGAACAAGCTATTAATAACTGGGCACAATCACTGTCTATTCTCATTAATAATTGTAAATCAATTTGAAACAAGGAAAGATTCCTTGACAATTTACAGCAACACTTCAAGGAGATGTGTTAGCTTGGCTAAGACAATGGGATCAGACTGAAGAAGGAAAACCCCAAAAGGCAAGGCTTCTCAGTGACTTCAAATCTTTTGGAGAAATCCTTCGAGGATTTACTCTCATAATAAAAGAAAATATGTGTGGATTCTCTGGTCAAGAAAATCTACAACAAAATGCTAACTATGCATTAACAAAAATTGAATTATGTGATATTTGTCAATTTAATAAATACGTCGCATTATATAAGAAATATTATTTCTTAATCAATCCACCAAAAAACTAATTTTTGTTAAAATAATTTTTTAATAAACTCCCAAATCCATGGGATGAATTAGCCACTAAAGGTTATCCCGATTTTCTAAAATCATTAGGAAGATCAGATAATCATGGTTTTAGGATTAACTATGTGCTAAGATTAATTATAGATAGATGCCTAGAAATTCAAGCTAAAAAGCATGTCAGAAATCAAATTGATTGTTCTAAACAAGGACAACAATGTTGTGATAAAATCCTAAAAGAAAATTAAAAAATAGGTTGTAACCCAACCTATTATAAGAAAAAGAAGAAATCTTTTAAAACAAAAGGATTCAAAAAGACATTTCGCTGGAAGAAATGGACTCCCAACAAAACATTTTCAAAGAAAAAGAAATATATTAGAAGGAAGAAACCCTCTTCTAAAAAGGAAAAATTAGATAAAACATCTAAACACTCTGAATGTAGATGTTATATCTATAATGAAATAGGACACATTTCTCCCAATTGCCCAAACAAGTGAAAGGGAACAAGAAAAATGATAAACATGATTGAGGAAAAAAATCTCGAAATCATAATTGGTTATGAGATCTCTGATAAAGAAGATATCTTGTACGAAGTATCAAGTGAACAAGAATCTTTAGATGAAGAACTTGTCTACATGATAAATACTTCTATAACAGAAGACAACACCATAAGACTTGGTGATGCCATAAGTGAAGAAGCCTCCTTCACAGATGAACAACTTGAACAAATGCAAATTATCAAAAAAGAAGAAATTTACAAGATTTCTCCTTTTACAAAATTCAATCCATTTTTTGCTAGAGTTTTTGAATAGTTTAATGGAAATACCTCTGCAAAATGTACTGCAAATGGAACAGTCAAACTAAGCATCTTTACAAAAGATAAAGTCACTAGATGGAAAAGAAATATCCTAAAGTTCGATACGTCCATATAGGAGTTATTCAAATTAAAATAACCTCTTTGTACCGTATGAAACAAGACATCCCTATTTTAGTTATGGTTTTAGATAATCGCTTCAAGAACCCAAAAAAGGCATTGATTGGAGGAATGCAATCCAATTTGGTACACAAAGTAATTTGGTTTAACATCAAACCTAACTACTTTGTATCAATCAATGATCCTACAATAGAAAGAGCTTTAAGGATTAAAATCCAATGTCAAGATACAGATCTTGATGAACAAACTACAGACCTGTCCATTGAATGGAAACAATCCACGAGCTAACAAAAACCACTGAAACGTCAACTAAACCACTTGACAAATCACTAGTAGAAATATTTGCACCAAGACCATATGATTCAGTGATGTAACCAAGATTAGTGATATGGTCTAATCGAAAAGTCCCAAAACCATGGATGCTTCAAAATGTTACTAATAAACCCATTAGTAATAAAACTCCCAAAATTGAAATCCAAGCCTCAGGTGATAATCTTTATATCACGAACAAAACAGAAGAAAACACTTCTGCGCCAGAACCCCTTATTAGAAAAAATTCTAGATGGAAAAAAGAATTTTCTTATAAAGAAGATTGGCAAGATTAAAATAGAATAACTAAGCAATTTTCCAACAAAGGAATAAGCTTTAGAGAACCCAGACCATCACCACCTTTAATACCCCCTAGATTTTCCTTAAACAAAGGAAAAAGTACAGGTTCATCAAGTAATCCCACATTACCTGGTTCCTCAAAAAACCATATTTTATCTGCGTTAATCTACCATTTTCAACTCGAAAAGGAAGAAATCATCTTTGCTCCAAAACATGGACTAAGAAAACATACTTATCTTTTAAGAATATTTAAATTTTCAGGTTATTAACCATATAGCCTAAGTGTTCTTGTAGATACAGGAGCAACAGTCTGTTGTTGCAGATGGAATGTCTTGCTAGAAGACAAATGGCAAAAAATGAAACATCCCTTCCCAGTCACTGGAATTAATGACACAGAAACATTAATTTAGTATAAAGCTAAAGATGTTTCCATTTGGTTAACAGATAAAAAATTCGTTATACCAAAAATTTTATGCCTTCCAAATATGTACGAAGATTTTTTACTAGGATATAATTTTTTGAATACTTATCTTCCTATGTATATTTATCCTAATTCTATTGCATTAACTTTAAAACAAGAGTTAGTACATATTCCATTGTTAGATAAATATACTTATTTATGTGATAAAGATTTCAGTCCTAAAAAAATGAATGAAATAAATATTATTCAAAAAGTCATTGACTTTTTAGAATACTTGAGCCATTATTTAGTGAAAACCCACTAAAATTATGGTCACGATATCCACGTTATTGCACTCTTTGATTAACTAAATCAGATGTAATAATAAGAGTGAAACCTATGATATATCTAAAAAATAATATTGAATAATTTGATAAACAAATCAAATCTCTTCTTGATATGAGACTACGTGAACCTACAATTAGCCCTCATTCTAGTCCAGCTCTCATGGTAAATAACCATAGTGAGCTAATAAGGAAACAACCTCGCATGGTTATTAATTATAAACGCCTTAATCAATTTTTACAATTTGATGGCTATTTTATTCCTAGAAAAGAGGTCGTTATTAATCAAATAAGAGACGCTACTAGGTTAACCGAACCCAAAAAATTCAACTTTTGCCAAACAATCCGAAGACTTCCCCAAGCCTTAAATAAGTTATCTAAACATGTATTTTACATTTAAAACACATAAAAAAATTATTTAAAACATCATTATGACAATAAAAAAAATTTAAAAAAAATCACCAAAAATGGTCACGGTCCTTACAGAGATGCTAATCCTTAGACCTAGAGGAGGGTGAATAGGTCTTCTTACGCAATTTTTATAATTGAATAATTTTTCACAGTGATTATAAATTAAGCATCCAAACCAATCACAAAATAAATAAAGCAAGTAAGGAAAGTTAAAGATGACACCAGGAATTCACGTGGAAACCCTAGGAGGGAAAAAATCACGAGGGTAAGGTAGAAAACTCTAGAGAAACCAATCCACTATCTTAAAGCAAAGTACAACAAACTTTGTCCCAGACTCACACCCACTCCACTTTGACAAGAACTTCGATGCGGAACACCTCAGGCTTATAATTATGACTCCCTCGTCTAATTGTTATATATTCCTGGCTAACGTCTCAATTCTTCTAGAAGGGTAACTGAAAGAACACAAATACTCCTCAAGTATTTTGTTCCCTTCATAAGGAACCACTTCTGCTGCTCTGATCAAACTGTATAGACTGGTGATGATGTCTTTGAGAACTCGGTTGATCAAACTGTGAAGAGTATCATAACTTAAACACTCCATGTGTGTGTGCTCTCAAAAATATAATCAAAGAATTTAGAGAAGAAAATCATTTGTAAAAAAAATATTTCAATGCTTTCTCTCTCTAGAATATGAATTTTTGTTCCGTTGAAAGCTTAATGAATGAGAAATCATATGAGGTCTTTATAGAGATTAAAAATTCTAATTTTTATTGAAAAACAAGTTAAAATTCAATAAGAAACAATTCTCCAAGATTTTAGAAAGTTTCGGGTCAAATCTGGGTCGAAACAGGCTTATTTTTGCAGAGCAACCAAGTTGGACGGGTCCGGGCTTCAGTTGGACCGATCCGTGTACTGTAGCAACCTCTTAAAGAGATGTTGAGACCCCTTGGATTGGTCTAGCCTTCATTTGGACCAATCCAACTGTGTTGATGCTCAATATTGAGGTCCTGAGAGATCTTGGACGGGTCCGAAAAAGACTTGGATCGGTCTAACCTTGAAAAATATAACATTATGACTTTGAAACTCTATTTTTCAAGATCAAAAAATATATTTTAACAACCTATGTGTCCTCACCTACTTACCTGGACTAAATGATGCTCAAATCATGATCACCGACGTCCATGCTCACTTGTAGTCACTTGAATGCTTCAATCAACCAAACTTTTTGTTGAGGCACTCTCTAGATGATGCATTAATGAAAAACGAACTCCTTGCTCCCTATCTTCAACCCCATAATTGATTACAATAACATGAATGAAAGCATATAACTAGATCAAACTTAGTTTTGACACCGAATACTGCCAATTACAAATTTATACTTCACAATCTCCCCCTTTGGCAATTTCGTGACAAAACCATCCTAGACAACAGGTAATCTACCACGCACTAGAAAAGATAAATTACAAGTTGTTAAAAAAAATATAACAACACAACTGAGCCAAACCAAGAATTCACTATGATCTTGAGCTTGTGGCAAATATGAAGAACACCTATATTCAGCAAATATGATGAATCTCGATATTCTGCAACACAACACTTAAAAATACCTTCATGAAAGTTTAATAAAGATAAATAACCATAAGCACAAATACAATAATCATGTAATGCCAATGCATACAAAATGCTCATGTAATGCACAATGCTTATGTAATTCTCTCCTTCAAACAACCAAACTCATCTCCCCCTTAACGATAAATGACTAAACAACTCTCCCCCTGAAAGTCACAAAAGTCACACAACCTCTCCAATAAACTTCCCAAATCTCTCCCCCTTTCATCACAAATTAACAAGGGACTCAAAAGAAATAAAAAAAATTAAGGAGGAAGCAAGCAAGCATATAGAACTTGTATATGTAAACAAGAGAAAATATTGACTCCACAATATTATACGAACACAATGAACTAAAATAAAAGCTTAATTAATTTGTTTCACACACTTAATAAGTGTAGTAAAATCACCATAAATTTTCATAAGTCAAAATATTTCTTGTGTCAATCGTTCAGATTTTCAGACAATATTCCAATGACATTACACTTACTAAGAAACCAAATAATCAACATGTGCAAAGACTTTCAAATTTTTCTTTTTCTGTTACTCGCACATACATATTCGGTAGCTTTCACTCTTACAGACAGCCAGTTGTTTCTTCAAAATAACTTCTTTTGAAAAGATATCCCATTGGAGATTTATGTTATAGTGGTAGTTTCAAACAAATCTCGAAGGTCGCCTTTTTCCATAAGAATATGCTCAATAGGAATTTTTCACATATTTTTTTCTTTTTCCAGCTATTGAAATATTTTTCACTCATCACTCTTTTTGGTCTTTTTAGCACAACATTGATAATTCAATTTCCAAGATAATGCTTTATCACATCAACACTATCTTTGACCAAAATAATGACATAAAATAATTCAGTAAATATACTCAGCATGATTTATCTACTAAACGAAATAAGTAGGCAAAACTAAAATTTTCAACTCAAAGTCATAGTATGTCATACAGATATAATCTGTGTCATTAATTTTCTTGTGTTCAACATACTCATTCTAACATGGTTTGCTTAACTTCTTAAAAAAATAAAAATGAAACCTAAAACTATAAGGTTATATGCAAATCTAGACTTAAAAGATGAATATGAAGTTCCTTTCTAGATTATGTCAATGCCATGCAATCTAATCAAGACAACAAATGCCTATAGATTTCCTAAGACGATGAAACCTAGAAGCATCTAATGGCTTTGTGAGAATGTCAGACTAATTATGATCAGTATGAACTTTCTCCAAAGACACGACATTTTATTCAACCAATTCTCAAATAAAATGATGTTGAATGTTAATGTGTTTCTTTGAGATATTAATTGTACTATTGTTATCACAAAATATAGACATTGTACCTTGATCAATTCCATAATCCAACAGCATCTGCTTCATCCCAAACAATTGTGTGCAGCAATATACTCAAACTCACAAGATGATAAAGAAACACAATTTTGCTTCTTGTTGTACCATAACATAATGTTAGTACCAACATAGAAATAATCACCTAAAGTACTTTTCCTATCATCCTTGTTACTAGCCCAATCAACATCAGTGTAACCTGCAATCTCAAAATTAGACTCTATAGAATAATGCGATCTATAATTCAAAATACTATTGACATAACGAATGATGTGCTTGACTGCAATGAGATGTTGTTCCTTAAGATCAATTTGATACCTAGCACATACTCCTACACTAAATGCAATGTCAGACCTACTTGTTGTCAAATACAATAGGCTACCAATCATACTCCTATATAATAAAGGATTAACTCTCTTAGAATCCAAGTTCCTCTCCAATTTGGAAGAAGTACTCATAGGAGTTTACACATATTTGGAACCTTCCAAACCAAACTTCTTAACTAACTCCTTCGCATACTTAGTTTGAGATATAAAAATTCCATCATCAAATTGTTTCACCTGGGGTCCAAGAAAAAATGTTTGTTCACCAACCATGCTCATCTCAAAAGTATTACTCATATCTCTTGCAAATTTATGAACAAGGTTATCAGAGGTAGAATCAAACACAATATCATCCACATAAATTTGAGCAAAAAGCAAATTCTTACCTTAACTGATTATGAACAAAGCTTTATCAACTCCCCCTCTCCTAAAGCCCTTATGCAACAAATAAGAAGTTAATTTTTTGTACCATGCTCTGGGAGCTTGTTTTAAACCATAGAGAGCGTTTTTCAAATGAAAAACATAATCAGGATTATGTGGGTCAACAAAGCTTTTAGGTTGAGCTACATATACTTCTTCTTGCAAAATACCATTTAAAAAAGCACTTTTAACATCTATTTGAAACAATTTAAATTTAAAGTGACATGTAAGAGCGAGAAGAAGATGAATAGACTCAAGTCTAGCAACTGGTGCAAAAGTTTCATCAAAATCAATTCCTTCAACTTTAGTATATCCCTGTGCAACTAACCTGGCTCTATTAATCATTCCAAGACCATTCTCATCAAGTTTATTTTAAAAATGCATTTAGTTCCTATGATGGTCGTGTCCTTAGGTTGAGGCATTAACTCCCAAACATCCTTTTTCACAAATTGATTCAACTCTTCTTGCATAACTATAATCTAATTAGAACTTTAAAGATCTTAATCAATATTTTTAGGTTCAAACTGAGTCATATGACTTGAGTGTTTAATGTTGGGCGACTTACCATACCATAGTTTTTATGAAGTCTTTTCAGTTTCAGGCCTAAAGTACACCCTGTTCAAACCATAACAAGCAGTACTAACAACTTCAGCCCAAAAGTGTTTAGCTAGCTTCCTCTCATGAAGCATAGTACATTCCATCTCTGTAATTATTCTATTCTTCCTTTCAACTACACCATTCTACTGAGGTGTTTTGGGTGCAAAAAATTCATGACTTATGTCAAGATTATCACAACACTCAATGTAAGGTCTAGGTTCAAATTCTCCTCCTCTATCACTCCTAACATGAGTTATTACATATCCTTTCTCATTCTGGATCATTTGACAAATTGACCTGAAATAAAAGCATCAGATATTTCTCTCAAGAAAGTAATAAAAGTAAATCTAAAAAAATCATCAACCATAACAAGCATATACTTTTTACCACTTATGCTTTTAGTTCTTATTGGACTCATCAAATCCATATGAATTAACTCCAAAGTTCTAGAAATGACTTGATGCTTAAGTCTCTTGTGTGACACTCTAGTTTGCTTACCTAATTGACATGGTCCACATACCTCATCTATTGGACTTTCAATTTAGGCAAACCCCGAACTCCTTCATGATTGGACAAACTTACCAAATCATTGTTATTCACATGTCCAAGTCTCTTATGCCACAAAATTGCTTCATCAGTAACAGCAGAAAAACACATATGTGAAGGATCTGAAAATATCACATAACAATTTTCAGAAGTTCTAGACCCTTTCAAAACACAATCACCCTGCTCATTAGTTACAAAATATCCATGTTGAGTAAAATTAATTTCAAAACCATTATCACATATCTGACTAATACTCAGCAAGTTTGCAACTAAACCTTTAACAAATAGAATATTTTTCAATTTACCAAAAGTAGGAAAATCAATTTTACCTTTACCACTTACTTTATATGCATTTCCATCACCAAAGGTAATAGACCCACCAGTATAGTCCATAAAAGTGGTAAACAATGTTCTATCCCCAGTCATATGCCTAGGGCAACCACTATCAAAGTATCAACCTGTAGGACCAAGTGCTCTAAGTGCGGTGTGTATGACAAAATATTTTAGACTATCCTTCTTCACCCAAACAGTTTTAGATTTATGATCAAGTAATTTTCTAACTATTTTAGAATTAGAATTATTAGTCTCAAGGGACCCTTTCTTTTTCTTCTCATTGCCTTTATGGGAATCTAGAACATAATTAAAGCAATTCAATTTATCAAAATTTCTTTTCAATTCCTGTTATTTCTTTTCAAGTTCTTTCATCTCATTAGGCAAAACTTTTGAACTATCTTAGGTCTTACGCTTTTCTAGTTTAATTTTTCTCTTCTGACACTTAAACTTGATGTGACTTTTTTCTCCACAAAAATGACATGTTGGAACAATTTTTAGAGCATGAGTAATAATAGAAGGCTTAATCTCAACTTTTACAAAAATATCATTTGATTTTAAAAGTGACAATTCCTTTGAAGTTGAAACTAATTCTTCTTTATTACTCAAGTTTTTAGAAAAATCCAACTTATCAAATTTGTAAATGTCAGAATTAAATTTTTGGAAAGACTAGTTAAATTTAACAAGTTCACTATTCAAGTTATCAATCTTATGCTTAAGTAAATTATTAAACCCTTTAATCTGTTTAACTTCCTGTTCCAAAAGTTCAACTTTATCAAGAAGATTCAATTTATCATGTCTAAGTTTCTCTAATTTTTTATTGGTGACAGAAACTTCCAATTCATAAATATCTCTATCAAGTTCAGGAAGTTTCAATTTCTCCAACAATTTTTCATAATCCCTTTTCAGCTTAAGATAACTCAAGATGCAACCTAGTTATAGAATCAAAAAATTCAGGCAAAACAATTTCATCATCAGAAGATATAATATGAGATATCCTGGAATTCATAACTAAATTAACCAAACAAAATCTAACCATATTGAGCAACCCGCTCTGATACCAAATGTGAATTACGTAGTACAAAAACAGTTCAGTTAATTTAGAGTGAGATACAAATCCTTAGACCTAGAGGGAGGTGAATAAGTCTTCTTGTCCAATTTTTATGATTGATTAATTTTCTACAATGATTATAAATTAAGCATCCAAACCAATCACAAAATAAATAAAGCAGGTAAGGAAAGTAAGAGATGACACCAGGAATTCACGTGAAAACCCTAGGAAGGGAAAAATCACGGGGGTGAGGCAGAAAACTTCAGAGAAACCAATCCACTATATTGAAGCAAAGTACAATAGACTTTATCCCAGACTCACACCCACTCCACTCTGACAAGAACTTCGATACGGAACACCTCAGGCATACAATTGCAACTCCCTCGTCTAATTACTGCAGATTCTTGACTTACATCTCAATTCTTCCAGAATGGTAGTTGAAAGAACACAAATACTCCTTGAGTATTTTGTTCCCTTCGTAGTGATTGTTTCTCCTCCTCCTCAGATAAAATCAAGTAGTATGAAGGAACTACCTTTACTGCTTTAATCAAACTATATAGACTGATGATGATGTCTTTGAGAACTCGATTGACTAGACTGTGAAGAGAATCATAACTTAAACACTTCGTGTCTTCGTGCTCTCAAAAATATAATCAAAGAATTTGGGAAAGAAAATCCTTTCTAAGAAAAATATCTCAATGTTTTCTCTAGAATATGAATTTTTGTTCCGCTGAAAGCTTAATGAGAGACAAACCATATGAGGTTTTTATAGAGACTAAATACCCTAATTTGTCTTGAAAAACAATTTAAAATTCAATAGGAAACAAGTACCTATGATTTTAAAAAGGTCTGGGTCAAATTTGGGTCAAAACAGGCTTATTTTCGTAGACCAGCTAAGTTGGACAGGCCTAGGCTTTAGTTGGACCGGTCTGTGTACTGTAGCAACCTTTTAAAGAGATGCTGAGACCCCTTGGACCGGACCAACTATGTTGATGCTCAATATTGAGGTCCTGAGAGCTCTTGGACGGGTCCAGGAAAGACTTAGACCGGTCCAACCTTGAAAAATATAAAATTATGACTTTGAAACTCTATTTTTTTAAATCTAAAAACATATTTTAAAAACCTATGTGTCCTCACCTACTTACCTAGACTAAATGATGCTCAAATCATGATCACTGAGGTCCATGCTCACTTATAGTCACTTGAATGCTTCAATCAACCAAACTCTTTGTTGAGGCACTCTTTATATGATGTAATGATGAAGAACAAACTCCTTACTCTCAGTCTTCAATCCTATAATCGATTGCAATAACATGAATAAAAGCATAAAACTCGATCAAACTTAGCTTTGACACCGAATATTGTCAATTACAAATTTATACGTCACACGGTTTTAGATCATTAGGTGAAGAAACACCCCAAAGGACTTAATTACCCGAGCTTACTAGGCTACGAACTTAGATGAGCGATTTGCTTCTTTTTTGCTCAACCTTACACACTTTCAAACGCAAACTCTTAATACTTACTGAGGCAAGAAGCCTGGTTAATCAGTGAGAAGGCTTATTGCAATTTGTTTGTTTATATATATATGTGTGTATATATATAAGATATTGCCAAAGGAACTCATTCTCAAAGTTGTTGAAAAAGAAATAGACATTTTTAAAACTTTCTGTACAATGCAAACCCCACAATTAAGATACACATGTGCATTTCAAGGAACGTTCTAATCTAACACGTACTTTTTTTTTAAAGTTCGGATAATTTAGGATGTCAAAGATCTTAATTAAAAGATGTATTCATCTTTGACATCATTGGACTCTCAGACCCTCTATGGCAAAACATCATAGCTATCATGAATACATAATTGAAATATGTGCAAAAATAAAAAATTATGCGCACTCACCTGTACCCCCAAACTTAAATTAAACATTGTCCTTAATGTTTGAAAATAAGAAAAGTTAGAACAATGTTACCGGCATGGTTGATGGGTTTTAAAAAAGTTAAAATATCAACCGTTGCATGCAATTGAGTACACAGGGTACGTGTCTGGAAAGTGGAATGATAAGACCTACATAATGGCGAACTACATACCAAACATATTATAGATGAATTGGAAAAATAAATAAATAAATGAGGCAATTGAAAATCTAGTCTCTCAGTGGTCTCTCTGCGGTGATTCACAAAATCTAACTAAAGCTGCGAGAGATCGAGGGTCAAACACTTAAAACCAATGGCTAAGTACTCATAATCAGCTGCACCCATACTCAGCATCTCATCCTCATCGTCCTCATCCTCATTCACCTCTCCGACACTATCATCATCTACTGGGATGTCCATGTCCATGGCATCATCCTCAGATGCATCAAAATTACTCTCATCATGCTCCCTCTCAGGAGCTACTCTAGGCAACTTACTCATTTGAGAAATCATTTTTCTCCAGTTCTGAAGGGTAAAGTGGGGAGGGGCACCACTGGAGATCTTTGAAGGCTTAAACTAAAACATTGTCTTCCTAAAAATGGCGGTAACTAGGTAAGGGAAGGGAAGCTTCAAGGTAGCAGTTTTCCAATTATTTTTGGCAGTGAGCTGCTCCCAAACATTATGCATTTGGCCCCAAATAACGACCGGGACCGAGAACCAATAACTTGAGCTGAGGGCGTACAATGCTTGTAAAAACTCACCACGATGCTCTATGGTGTGCCCTAAAGGAGAGGTGTTCTTCTAAAAAATTGTATCAAAGAACCACAAGCGTCGAGGGCACAAAGTCTTGCTCATGTAATTGTTCTTCGGATTCTTGAATCGACCATCACACATCTTATGCACCATCCTAAATACGGTGCATCTTGGATCAAGCTCACAAAAGTAGTAATGATCCTCTACATCATGAATGTCCTCGGGTTTCTTATATAGGCACCCGGTAAGCTTAGAAATGTCCCCTACCGAAATGGCAAGGGATGTGCCATCCAGGCTAGTCCTCAAATTGACCAGCTCGTTGCAATCATAGGTCATGTTCATATAGAACACGCGGACAAGCCGGGGGTAAGTAATGTCAATGGCATGGGTAAAGAGCCCATGTAAAAGGTGCTCCTCCAATGCTCGAATGGACCATGCGTCATGTGGATCCTCAATAAAACATCCCTATCCACTATATGCTTGGGGTGGAACTCTCTATTTTTTCATTTTCCCCACGGTAAATCTTGTACCAGAGCAGACAGGACCTTAGCACAGACCATTTTGTTTCAAAAAGTTGACTTAGGAATTCTATCGAACACGCAGTGGGCATTGTCAATGGTTGTCCTCCTTGAACAAAACTAATTGTACTTTCCCTTCACCTTCTTTCAAAAGCTTAATCCCAAATCCACAATCAATGCCAACAACACCCATAAATCAAACCAATCCAAACATACCCCAAACCTCCAAAATCAACCACTCAAAACACAAACTCAATTGAACAAAACAAAACAAACCCAAACAATCCCTTACCTCCAAACGGTCCAATGGCAACACTAGGTATGTCTAAGACAACCCTCAATCTATCCGAAATTCAAAACTAATGAATAAGAGATGATGATGATAGTGGTGAGGAGTGTGTTTTGGAGCTTCGACAGAGAGAGAGAGGTCTGTCGTGAGAGGGAGAGAAAAATGAGAGGGAGAATGCATGATTCAATTGTATAAGTAACTACATGTGCAATCACATGGGCATTACAATGCATCGTAATGGCCCTTAAGATGCATCGTCATTACAATGCACCACCAGAGATACGAAAGAAGTTGCGAGATCTCTAGGAATGGAACTTAACTTTTAGGGCTTAAATGACAATGCATTGTCCTACTATTTTTTATGCATTGAAACGTCAATGCATCGCCCATCATGCGTAAAAAGGTGCAAAATCAATTGAAATTTGAGCATTAAATGAGCCAACATTTTTGATGCATCGTAATGATGATTACAATGCATCATCAATTCGATGCATCAAAATATCAATTAAGATGCATCGAAATGACTTAAATAAGTGTGGCCAAAATTCTCCTAAGGAATAAAAAAAAATGCTAAGTTATCTATGTACAAACATAAAACTAAGAACTAAGGCAATTGATAAATTCCTGTTGGATTTGATGGGTCACATGGATCATGGTAGATCCGTGGACGTGCCAAGTTTACCGTTTACTGAGAAACGTACGAACAGATCATTTGTCCAAATATACGAGATCAGTTAAGTCGATGACATCCACGTATTCCATTTGCATTTAACTAGTCACGCAAGGCTTTACCCTTTGCTCGTTAACTTTGAAAAGTGTTCAGTCCTTGGGATCCTTCAACTCCACCACTCTATGAGGAGCAACAAAATTTATGATAAATGGACTGTCTCACGGGAATAAAGTTTTTTGAGAAATAGGCAAAGCCTAGAGTTGTAAAACCAAACTTTTTTGGCTTGGAGAGAGTGATTTGGCTCGAATATTGCAGTCATGAAAGGCCTTCATCTTTGCCTTATTAATTTTGGCACTTTCGTACGGGTCATTCCATAATTCTTCCAATTCACTCAACTAGAGCTTCCGGTGAGAGCTAGTTAATTTCATCTTGAAATTGAATTTCTTGATAGCCCAAAGGGCTTTGTGTTCAAGCTCTACCAGTAAGTGACATGATTTGCCATATACTAGTCGATATGGTGACATGTCTATCAGTGTTTTATAAGCGGTCCAGTATGTCCACAATGCGTCATTCAAACGCTATGACCAATCTTTGTGATCAGGGTGAACCATTTTCTCGAAAATATGCTTAATTTTCCTATTAGATACTTCTACTTGGCCACTCGTTTGAGGGTGGTAAGGTATAGCAACCTTATGGGTGATGGAGTACTTGAGTAGTAAGGTTCATAGGAACCGGTTGCAAAAGTGTTTTCCTCCGTCACTAATTATGGCTTGGGGCATACCAAAACAACTGAATATGTTCATTTGGACGAACTTGACCACGACTGCGTGGTCATTAGTTTTGGTAGCCAAGGCCTCAACCCATTTAGATACATAATCCACCGCCACGAGTATGAACTCGAAACTGGAGGATTGGGGAAATGGGCCTATGAAGTTGATGCCCCAAACATCGAAGATCTCGACGATAAGGATTGGGTTTAAAAGTATCATATCCTTATGGGACATAACGTCGAGGCGCTGACATCACTCACATGAGCAACAGAATGAGTATGCATCCCGATACATAGATGGCCAAAAGAACCGCATTGAAGAATTTTAGAAGCGGTCTTATTAGCACTGAAATAGCCTCCACATTCAAGTGTATGGCAGAAAGTAAAAATGCTAGGAATCTCACTCTCAAGCACACACCGGAGGATGATTTGATTGGAAAAATACTTGAATAGCTGAGGATCATCCCAAAAGTACATATGTACTTGGAAAAATAAGCGATCATTTTCCTGTTTGGACAAAGAGGAAGGGATCTTCCCGGTAGCTAAGAAATTGACTATGTCAACATACCAAGGAAGTTGCTCGTGAGTGACCCCAAAAAGTTGCTCATCTGGGAAAGATTCACAAACTGGAATTGGATCGTGATGGCACTTAACGAGAATCCAAGACAAATGGTCAACTACCACATTCCTGAGTAGTGGGGAAAATTACAAAAACACTCTTTAACTTTCTATCTTATTACAAATTAAACTCTAATCCATCTCATATCTATTATCTCTAATCACCTTAACGTCGTCTTCTTACCTAAATGTCATTCATTATATTTGAAATTTTAACAATTTCTTTTTCATACCCCTGTACATTTTTGTAATTTTATATTCCGTCATATCTATTATCTCTAATCACCGTAACGTCATCTTCTTACCTAAATGTCATTCATTATATTTGAAATTTTAACAATTTCTTTTTTCACACACCCGAACATTTTTGTAATTTTATATTCCGTTTAAAGGATAGGAATTATTTGTTAACTTAGAAGTGAAGGTTTTTGCAGTTTTAACCAAAGAATTAAAAATATATAGATACATAAGCAAGATATAGGCATAACTTTATTTTTTGGGAAAATTATGATTCAATCATACTTTTTAAGTACAAAGAATAATAAGTGAGAGGACCATGAGGGTGTTTAGCTACGCAAGAAGTGAGAGGACCACGAGGGTTAAAATAGTGGGCCATATTGGATAAATTATTAGATAGCCATGAACCATTGGCAGCTTAGTGGTTCATTTTTAATCAAAACTTATGTTCTAAGTTAATTTTTGCCCCCAAGAAAGAAAAAAAAATCATGTTCAATTTTTTTTTTTTTTTTGGGTAAATATCACTATCATCCTATGAAATTTGATGTATTGACACTCGGTTACAACTTTGTGAATTTTCGTCACTAATATCCCCTGTGGTTTCCTAACTCATTTGAATACTAAATTTATCTATTTAACCCTATGTAATGGATCAAAATATCTCTTTGAATATACCTATATATATTATAATATTTGTAACCTATATATAATTATTTATTTTCATAAATAATAATGTTACCATAAAATAAAAAAGTAATTAAATTTTTCATTCTTTTTCTCTATTCATCTATATATACACACTATAATATATCTAATTATTTATTTTCATAAATAATAATATTAACATAAAATAAAAAATTAGGTTCCAATGCATATTATCACTAAGGGTATTGTAGTCATTTTTCTATTATGATATTTTTATATTAAAATATATTTAAATAATCAGGGGCAATCAAGACATTTCACATAATAAAAAAATGGAAAAGCTGACAAGAGGTGTTGGTGACTAAAATTTACAAATCTGTAACCGCGTATTAATACATCAAACCTCAGGAGGTGTCAGTGATATTTATCCCTTTTTTTAATATTTTATTATACTCTGATGGGTCGACATTTCTTAATTGGAGATTTTTGGGCCATATTGGAGAAATTATTAAATATTCATGAATCATTGGCTACTTAGTGGTTTATATCTATCAAAACCTATGTTCTAAGTTGAGTTCTTCTGCTAAAAAAAAAAAAAAAGAAACATGATCAAGTCTATTTTAATATTTTATCGATGGGTCCAAAATTCTTAGTTGGAGAGTTTTGATTGAACTGAACTACATAATGAGTTCACATTTTTTAGTTGGAGAGTTTTGATTGATGTTTTGATGATATAATAATTCTTCACCACACTAACCCAATTGATAAAAGAGTTGTAGAATGCACCTTTTCGTTTAGTAAATCCTTTTCAGAGCTGGAGAGGATCTTGTACTTGAACTATCAGAAAGCACGGATACTCCAAAAAAGCACATGTGACCGTATCGGACACATATCTAATACGGATACGCCCGAACACGAATTCGATATTCCTGGAAAGTATCCCATTTTTTTAAAAATTATTTTTTTAATGTCATATACGTTTGGAATTCACTAGAATACGTCTAGATATACAAGGATATGTCTGGAATACGCGAAGATACGTTTAGGATATTTCTATGATATGTGGGGATACATGGGATACGTTTATGATACTTTTTAAGACAAATTTGTAATTTTTTGTTTTATAAAATGGATTTCATATTGTAATATTAAAAATTTTATAAGTTAAAAAATGAAAGTCAAATAAAAAAATATTTTTAAAACCCTCCAAACAAGTGTGTCATTGTAAATAATATTAGAGAAGAAAGAATATTTTTAAATTTTAAGATTTTATATTTTGCATAAATGCTTTAAGTATATTTATTATATATTTGAGGAAAAAAAAGTTAATATTTATTTATTTGATATATGATTGATATGATCATATCTTTTTTTTTTTTTAAATATTATTTTTTTTTTTTATATTATCTTATCCGCGCCAGTGTTTTGTTTTTTCTAAAGTGAAACTTATCTATGATAAAAATCTTAATTTCCACTTTCAATATAGTACAAGAGCCTCTCGCACGGGAGGTATTTTCCGTGGTGACCAGTGAGCAGTGAGTGATAGACGGAGCCCAACGTGTACTCCGTGTCTGTGCACATGCGCAGAGCCCAACGTGTCCTCCGTGTCTGTGCACATGCGCAGAGCCCCAACGTGTACTTCATGTTAACTGTTAAGTATCATTCAAAATTATTAATGGTGCTGTTGGTAATCAATTGGTTCAGTTTCTTTGAAAATTACTACCCAGTAATAACTCGTTTTTAAAATAGAAAAACGTGTGAGGTCCACACCATCCTTTAAAATAGAAAACGTGTGGGTCTATCTACCTTTGTAGATTAGCTAACAAAAAAAAATTGTTTTTTTATCTGTGATTTTGTTTCTTTTTATTTTTTATAAAAAATAGTTCTTTACCTATAGAATTATTTTTTAAAAAATTTGTCAATATATTAATAAGAAAAAAAAGTAAAACAAATAATTTTTATTCATCACAAATAATATGAAAAATTACATTAAAAAAAATATTTTCTTTCAAGACGATGACTCATTGCTAAACAAAATAAAATTGTTAAGAATTTAACTGAAGCTGATGGTCAAATATAATGTATTTTTATTTTTGAAAAAATATGTGTTTTTTTATGCAAGTTATTTAATTTTTTATGCAATGTAATTTCTTTTTATTTTATTTACTTATTTGAGAGAAAATATGTAATATCATTTTATTTTATTTAGTTATTTGTGAGAAAATATGTAGTGTCTTTATATTAATTTTCTTTCATTATTATGTTAACAAAAATGTTAATGAAAAAAAAACAAAACATGAGAGTTGAAAAATAACCGTTGAAAAAAATACAAACAAACAATTAAATATATATATTTTAAAATAATTTTATAAAATACAAAAAATTATAAATATATTAAAATGTAGCTAAACCAGCCAAGAGTATATCGTGCGACTGGGCTAGCCACGTCAACACATGGCTAGCCACAATTTGTGGCATAGCCAATTAGTGTAGCCATTGCTACACCGGCTACTCTAAGTGCTCTTCTGTTTGCTATTTCAATTCAAAAAAATTGTAGAAGCTGCTGCTGTTGCCACAATAACCATTTTGTATTTGTGTGAGAGAGAGAGTGTGTGTGTGTAGTGGGCTTTTAAGGGTAAAGCTTCATTTGTTCTTTTTCATCTAATGATGTCATGTCCTTCATTTGCTACATTTATTGCTTATAGTGTATTGCGCGTGGTTACAACATTATTATACACTCGCAATCGTGATTGTTAGATGAATTGATGTTAGACCATAGATAACAAAAGATATTTTGGACTGCATAATTACTTTTTTAACAAATTTTGATCGTTGGATCGGTCCTTTTATCTTATTATACCGTCCTTATTTGTAATATATATATATATATATATATAAATGATCTCTTGCTCACCGGTGAATAAGAAATTCTTTTACACTATGCATGGTAATCATTGGATATGATTGCAATGATTTTTGAAAGTTACATTTTTTATACTTAGAGATCATATCCAATGGTTACTATACTTGGTATGTAGAAAAATTCTTACTAACCGATGAGCAAGAGATTATTACTATATATATATATATATATTAATGATAATTGATACACACCGCGTATCCCTAAGTATATATATCTACACTGTCTCTAAATTTTATGGTTGTTATATTTTTAAAAAATATAGTAATACACATACTAAATACAATAAAGTACTACAAAGAATTGCAAAACCACTCTTTAACTTTCATCTTTTTACATATAACACCCCAATCCATTTCACATCTCTTCCTTTTACCTAAATATCATTCATTATATTTGAAATTTAACAATTTCTTTTTTCACACACTTGGAACAATTTTGTTATGTTATAAGAGTGGTCCAATCCCAATTAAAGATGACAACTGGACAAGTGTGAGTCTGGTTCATTTAAATCCTAGCACGCCCCTTTAAGAATAAACCTTTCTCATACCTACTTCGAACTCGGGACGGATTTTATTCACACAACTCATTCTCGTTCCGTTTATATCGTGAGGTGGGGCAGGGGCAGAATCTCACTGGTGTTCAATCAACACAAGGACTCAGCCCATTCAAAGGAGAAAAATAAAATAAACAAGAGCCTAGGAATTGAGTTTTCAACGTGAGATGAAGAGATGGAAAAAAAAAACATACAATCAAACTGTGAGATGAACTTTGGAGAGAGACGATATTGTTGTGGTATCTAGAAGTTAGATATGAAAATGTTAGGTAAATAGTTAAGAAAATCCTAAGTTTTAAAGATATTTATATAGAGAAGTAGTTTTAATAAATAAGAATGAGGATAAACCTATATTATTATATATAATAACCTCAGGTAAATAATTTAGAAAACCCTAAGTTTTAAAGATATTTATATAGAGAGGTAGTTTAATAAATAAGAATGAGGATAAACCTATATTATTATATATAATAAAGGCGGGATGAGTTTTTATCAAATTATAAATGCATCCTGTACCCGCAGTAACGGAGTGAGACGGATAGTGACGAGAGGGGCAAAATTGTCATTCTAATCACAATACTGAGTTCCACTTTTATTAACTAACATAATTCAAAAATCCTACTTATACACAAGACATTGACATTGACATAGACATAGACATGACTGTCTGCCTTTTCTTTTTTTTGGAAAACTACAATATAGTCCTGCTTTTCAATTTGATCAATAATGAGAGTAGAGGGTTAAAAGAGTAGGCCATGTACTAATTTGTTCCATTAATGAAAAGCTTGCTTAATTTTTTTATTTTTATATGTTATTGGTATAATATGATGGATTCACTTGCTTTAATCGGACCATTTTGATTGAGCTAAACAACATGATTTATCACAGTATAATAGTAGCATTCAATGTTTGATGGGTCTTTCCCGTGTTGACTAATGGACCCATATCTGCAACAAAAATAAATCCGATTATGACCTTATTTATTTATTTATTTTTCTAGATTCCCTCTCTTTTGTGATGAAATTTCTTTTAATATCCGGAGTATTTACTATTTCCAATAATAATTCCTTATTATCCGGAGTATTTACCATTTTTATTTTTTATTTTTTTATATTTGGGATCTCTTCAAATTTGAAGTACCATTCAAATTCAACTACCATTTTTTTATATTTGGGGTCCTTTTCAAATTTAAAGTATCTTTTGGGGTACTCTTCAAATTTGAAGTACCATTCAAATTCAACTACCATTTTTTTATATTTGGGGTCCTTTTCAAATTTGAAGTATCTTTTGGGGTACTCTTCAAATTTGAAGTACCATTCAAATTCAACTGCCATTTTTTTATATTTGAGGTCCTCTTCAAATTTTGGAGTACCATTCATATTCAACTACCATTTTTTTTATATTTATGGTACTACTAGTAATCAATTGGTTCATTCTTTTAAAAAATCTTTTTATATGTAAAGTACTTTAAAATTGTTTGGTAACAATGTTGGTTAAAGTTCTTTAATTACTAATTTTACTATATTACTCATACACTAATAAACATATGCATTATAGTCTAGAAGTTGGTCTAAGTCAAACCTAATTTGAGATCATTCCAACTCAGAAATTGAATAATAAAATTTACAATTAGGTATAGGTTTAGGTTGAAAAATTTTCAATTCGAACTTAATTACGATTGTTAAATTGAGGTGTTAGCAACTTGAATCCAACCGAAACTTAAATTTTAATTTTATTCTTATTTTTATTTTAAGTATACTATATATATATATATATATATATATATATATATTACAATTTCCGACCGAGGAGGACAAAGAAAAAGTGAGGGGTTACCTGCCACTACGATAGCGGTAATGCAAAGTGATCGATGATAAAATATGACAGATTGATTTGCATAATAATTTTAGAATTCTTTAAAAGTGCCTTTTTATTTTTTATTTTTTTCTATCCAATAATTAAAGATAACACGTGGAGTCCACCTAATCCATTCATTACAAGGCAGAGGAGTTGCGTCACGCTTTCTCCTCTGTTTGCAGTTCCAATTTAAAATAGCAAGTAGATGCAGCTATTGCCAACGGAAACATTTTGATTTTGTATTTGAGAGAGACAGACGGAGAGAGAGAGAGAGAGAGAGAGAGATTTCATATGTAGAGAGAGAGAGAGAGAAAGAGAGAATGTCTACGGTGACTCCTCCTCCGGTTTTAACGACTCCTCGTGATGATGCCATCCATTTGTACAAGGCTTTTAAGGGTAAAGCTTAATCTCTTCTTTTTGATCTGATGATATACTTCATATGCTCCATTTATCGCTTATGTTGATGACACGCACAAACGCACCAAAGGCTACTCTGTTTGTGAGGAGGCCGATGGGAACTGAACCACTTATAACTTGGCATGAAATTCACAAACAAAGTAGCCTTTGGTGCGTTTGTGCGTGTCATCAAATTTCACTATCATCAAGAAAGAATTTGTAATTTTTTGTTTTATAAAGTGGATTTTATATTGTAATATTAAAAATTTTATAAGTTAAAAAATGAGAGCTAGATTATAATAAAACAAAAATATTTTTAAAATTCTCAAAAAAAATGTGTCATTATAAATAATATTATAAAAAAAAGAGAATTCCTAGATTTTAAAGTCTTATATTTCGTATAAATGCTTTAAATATATTTATTGTATGATTGAAAAATAAAAGTTAATATTTATTTATTTGATTTATTATTGGTCTGATTATATCTTATATTTTTTAAAAAAATTATTTTATTTTTAATTTTTTTTTTAATGTCGTATTCGTACCATCTCGTATTTTTTTTCCTAAAGTGAAACTTATCTCTGATAAAAATCTTAATTTCCACGGATAGACGGAGCCCAATGTGTACTTCGTGCCCAACGTGTACTCCGTGTCTGTGCACGTGCGCAGAGCCCAACGTGTAGTCCGTGTTAACTGTTTAAGTATCATTCAAAATTATTAATGGTGCTGTTGCTAGTCAATTGGTTCAGTTTCTTTGAAAATTACTACTCAGTAATAACTCGTTTTTAAAATAGAAAACGTGTGAGGTCCACTCCATCCATTACAAGCGCTTCCTCTTCAGTTTGCCGTTTCAATTCAAAAAATTGTAGAAGCTGCTGCTGCTGCTGCCACAGTAACCATTTCTATTATATATATATATATATATATATATATATACACACACACACACATAGACACTAGTGTATGTTCATTATGCACTCGCAGTTGTGATTGATAAATGAATTAATTTTAAACTATAAATAGAAAAGATATTTTTTGACTGCATAGTTATTTTTTTAACAGTTTTTGATCGTTAGATCGATCCTTTTATCTTATTACACCATACTTATTTGTAATATAAATATATATTTATATATATATATATATATATATTTATTGATGATAATTGATACACACCCCGTATCCCTAAGTATATATATATCTACATTGTCTCTGAATTATATGGTTGTTATATTTTTAAAAAGTATAGTAATACACATGCTAAATACAATAAAGTACTATATAGAATTGCAAAACCACTCTTTAACTTTCATCTTTTTACACATAACACCCCAATCCATTTCACATCCCTTCCTTTTACCTAAATATCATTCATTATATTTGAAATTTAACAATTTCTTTTTTTTTTCAGACACTTTGTACTCTGTGTTCTAAAAAATAAGTCAAAACAATTTTTTTGTAATTTTCTAAAACCTAACTATTGTATCTCAATTTTTTAAAAACTCTTTTCATAAAAGAGGAGTGTTACGGACAGTCAGAATGGGTGAAAATCAATCCCAAAAATTAAATATTTTCTTGTAATAAATGTCCTACTCTTTCATTAATCAATATACCCTTCTAGTTCTAAAGTATTTACATTGGTGTCATCAACAAACAAATAAAATTATAAACATAAAGTATTAAAATATTTTTATTAATATTTTTTTTATATTCTCCTACTTTTAAATATTTTTAATAATCTATATACTTATTATAATAATTTCCTATATAATTTTTAAAATTTTGTAATTATGGTTAATTGAATTAAAGAACATATTTTTAAAGTATTAAAATATTTTTATTAATATATATTTTTAATAATCTATATACTTATTATAATCATTTCCTATATAATTTTTAAATTTTCGTAATCATGGTTAATTGAATTGAAGAACATATATTTTTTTATATATAATTATCATTTTTTTTATTTTATAAATAATTTTATATGTTTGTTGATGACACCAATTTAAATACTTTAGAGTTAAAAAGGTATATTGATTGATAAAATTTATTTTCTATAATAATCAAAAATGAGAATTTATCATCCACTAAGAGTACTACATACTAAATAATTATTCCGTGGGGATTTATGCACCAGTGTAGAGTTTATGGGGGGACCTCTTCAAATTTGAAGTACCATTCAAATTCAATTACCATATTTTTAATATTTGGGGTCCTCTTCAAATTTGAAGTACCATTTGGGTCCTTTGAAGTACCAAATTCAACTACCAATTTTTTTATATTTGGAGTCCTCTTCAAATTTTAAGTACCATTCAAATTCAACTACCATTTTTTATATTTATGGTACTACTAGTAATCAATTGGTTCAGTTTTTTTTAAAAAAATTTAATATTATATTACTAGTAAGAAAAATGATATGTAGTTTGATAAAACACTTTTATTTGTAGAACTATTATAATACTCCAATAAGTGAAAGTTATGTTAAGCGTTTGATGATGTATTTTATAAACAACTTTTTATACTTGAAACACTTTTAAACTTGTTGGGTAAGAATGTTATTTAAAGTTCTTTAATTACTAATTTTACTATATTACTCATGCACTAATAAACATATGTATTATAATTTAGGGGTACAACTTAGACAGACCAACTCGAACTCAATCTGAGGTCATCTCATACTTTCACAGGATTGGATTACCATTTCTCTTTTACAATTATGCTTGGGTTGGAGTTGAAAAAATTTCAATCCGAACTTAATTACAATTGTTATATTGAGGTTCCAGCAACTTGAGTTCATCCCGAACTTAAATCTTAATTTGATTTTTATTTTTATTTTAAATATAGTATATATATTACTGTATAAATTATGATCTTGTAGGAAAAAGAAAAAGTGAGGTTACCTGCAACAACAATAATAGAGTAATGCAAAGTGATCGATAAAGTATGACAGAGATAACACGTTGATTTACATAATAATTTTAGAACATTTTAGTAAAGCAGTTTTTAATTAAATTTCTATTCCTTTAAAGCGTTTTTTTTATTTATTTTCTTTCCAATAATTAAAGCAAACGAGTGAAGCCCACCTACCCCATTCATTACAAGGAAAGGACAAAGGAGTTGCGTCACGCTTTCTCCTCTGTTTGCAGTTCCAATTTAAAATATCAAGTAGATGCAACGACTACCAACGGAAACATTTTGATTTTGTATTAGAGAGAGAGAGAGAGAGAGATATTTCATATGTAGAGAGAGAGAGAGAGAAAGAGAGAATGTCTACGGTGACTCCTCCTCCGGTTTTAACTACTCCTCGTGATGATGCCATCCATTTGTACAAGGCTTTTAGGGGTAAAGCTTCTTCTTTTTCATCTGAAGATATACTTCATATGCTCCATTTATCGCTTATGTTGATGACACACAACCACACACACACACACACCCCAAAGGCTACTCTGTTTTTGAATTTCATGCCACGTTATGGGGTTCTTATATTTTTTTGAAATACAGTATGTTTTCTTGCTTGGGGTTTAGAAATTTGGAACATTAAGACTATTAGAAATTATGGGAAGAGTGAAAAAGTGTAATTTTATGTTATCTGTGATTCTTAACTAGCAGTAAATCCACATCATTAAAGTTGTATTAGGAACAGAGTACCAAAGAATTAGTGAATTTTAACTTTTAATGCAGACTAGTGGTTTAGGGTTTGCACTGGTGAGATGCAGAGACTTTTCTTTTGGGGAAAAAGAAAAAAAAAAGGCATGTCACTGTTTCTACATGAGCAAAAGGAGGGGCTAGTTTGCTCCCTTTTAAATAAATTCTAAGAAAAGAAATAGGTTCTGAGTTCAGGGAAGTTCTCATTTATAAGAAAAGAAATTCAAAAGAGAGTCTTTAGACATCAATGTTGGGGCCAGCAGAAGCAAGACATAAACAAACATGGAGATCCAAAAACAATAAAGCAATCATACACACAAACACAAGATAGAAGTGGTTCAGCTCCCATTGGCCTCCTACCTTTACACCAAAGGAAGAAATTCCACTATCGTCAAGAAAGAAGAGATTACAAGGGTAGAATACACACATTTAACACTCACAAAATGCCTCATGAAAAATGACACCGGTAGAAACTTTGAACACTGAATCGTGTACTCTATTACTCACCCACCCACTCACCAATTTCTGAGGGCTACATTTCTCTACTCTTTTACCCACCCACTCTCTTCTTTTCTCACTCACTCCTTCGTTCCCTTTTCTTCTCTAAGTCTCAACCCATGACCTAGGTATCTATTTATAGAGTGCAAAATAAACCGATTCCTCGGTGGATAAGGATTACAATTCCTTAAAGCCCAAGACGGGCTTAAAAAAAACCTTCCTTCCTTGAGACCAATATTTGCCTACTAAGAAATTACTTGAAAGATACAACTTTATAATGGAAACCTAATTAAACATGGAATTTGAATCATAATTCTTAACCATCAAAACTAGTGCCTTTGTGATGAAAAGAGGGTCAATAATGTTTTGAAAGTTCACATCACATGGTTCAAATTGTACCTTAATTGGGGCAAAAAATAATAGATCATGGTGGAGAGAGAATCTTGTATCATTCAAAGACCACAGTCTAGGAGATACTATTAAAGCAGAAATCTTAAGTGGGCTTGAAGCTCTTCAATAGGTGGTAAATTTGACTGTTTTGTAGAGTAAAAATTTCAGGGTTAAATTCTATATTGTTAATGCAGAGATAATGCATAAATAGTTTGTTACAGGAATTTGACCTCTACAAAATTTCTAGCGACTTATATATGCTCTCTGATATTGTTGTTTAGGATTTGGCTGTGACACTGCAGCAATCGTCAATATCCTTGCCCATAGGGATGCAACTCAGCGCCCTTATATCCAACAAGAGTACAGAAGTATGTATTCTGAAGACCTTAACAAGCGCTTGTCTTCAGAGCTCAGTGGCAATGTAAAGGTATAAAAGGAGAATTGAGAACCATTTTTTCACTCCCTTTCAATGATTCTTTGAACCATTTATTTTTCTCATCAATCATATGGAAGTTTTAAGTGCTGCTAATTAGAATATTGGGTAATTTGCATTGGATCAAAATTTAAATTCTGAAATGGGTGGGAAATGTGTGTGTATGTGTATTGTTTCTATGTGCAGTGGTGCATTTAATATTATACAACTATTGTTATTTTAAATGGTTTCAGAAAGCAGTCTTACTTTGGATGCATGATCCAGCGGGACGCGATGCAACAATAGTGAGGGAGGCTTTAAGCGGAAGCATCATCGATCTCAAAGCTGCTACAGAAGTGATATGTTCTCGTACTCCAACCCAGATACAGCAATTTAAACAAATTTACCATGCTATATTTGGTGTTTACCTTGAGCATGACATTGAATTTCAAGCGACTGGTGATCACAAGAAGGTAATCTCTTTCTAAAAAACACACACATTCAAGCCATGTCCCTGTTTTATAATTATGTTGCTGAGCTCCACCTATTGCAATTAAATGTAAAAATGAAGTGTTAACAATTATCTTCATCAATTTATTTTTTGTTTTGATCAATTTAATTATGAGATAGCCATCCTTTGTCTTTATTGCTATGAATATTTATTTACATTTTCCTTTAGGCTCCTTTATTTGTTTAGATCATGAAGGGAGATTTGCTTTGCAATTGCTTTTCTTCTTAATCAAAATGTTTTCATGTTTAAGATGGAAACTAAAATATGAAGTTCCTTAAAAAGTTCTGTCCTTTTTTATCCCCTTTATTCATGTTCAATTTTTAGATGAATGGGAAATGCCTCTAACATTTGTAATTGAAACTCATCTTCATCTATCTTCTTCTCCCTAGTTTTACATAAGCAATATAATTCCTCCGTCTTTAAAACTTGTAGTCAAGTAGCTCTATCTCTAACTTATTGTAATCTTTCATGTTCAAAACTTTTGTTTTATGAATTATCACTGGAATTCATATTCTACTTTATCAATTTTTTTTTCATCTTCATCTCAATATGAATACTAACGTTCACTTTATCCACAGAGCATCCCCTCATACCCATAACCATTCTCATGTCATTACCAACTAGTCCGGGATTTTTTAAGTCCTTGTTATCAAGGCAACGTTGACCTCGCACAAGGTGCTTTCTCTATGTTCTCATATTCACCTAAATACTTTTCGAGACTGGTGATGACAGTCCAAACTGGGAAAATCTTTTTGGCTCACTATAGTCTAAATCCAGGCCAAAGATTCTTTACACTCTGAGCTTGGGTCAAATAATTGAAAATTGTGCAAAAAACTTTTGGCACAATCGGTGGACAACGGTTTGAATAAATTTGACTCTGTGGGTGTGAGGGCATGCTGGAATATTTGAGTCGGACTCAATCTGTAGTTTTTTCCAATTTTGACCCTTGTGGTCAGTCCTGAAAAATATTCTGGTGGTTGGGACAACGGAAGCAAACAAAGATGGAGATCCAGTGAAAAGAATAAAATAATTACACACAAACCCAAGATTTAACGTGGTTTGGCACTACCCGACTTACGTCCACGGATGAAAAGACATTTTTTTATAATTATGTAGAGGTATTACAACAGAAGAATACAAAATACCAGATCCTCTTCCCCCATGTACTCCACGAGGTTCCCCCTCGCCATCAGTCTGTGTACCTATAAACTCATTCCGGGGTGTCGTGGCGGTATCGGACACTCGGATATGGCTTGGACACCTGTAGGATATAGCTAGAAATATCCTGAATTTTGAATATTTTATTTTCTAATTGGACACGGCTGAGACATGGCATGAACACGACAAGGATACATTTTGGACACTTCCAGGATAGGACAGGGTGGCTTTATAATAGTTTTTTTTTTCTTTAAAAGAATGGGATTCAATACAATTTAAAATATATTATGGGTTAATTAGAAAGATAATATAAAATTTTAAGTAATAAAAATAACAAACATTTAGCTCGATACTTCAAATTAGTGATTTCATTTTTGATTATAGGGATAAAATGATTAAAAGTTATTATATATATTATTATTTTTTGGCATATCCATGTCGTACCTGTACAATTTTGTTTTAGAATTGATGTACCATCGTGTTTGTATCGTGTCGTACTCATATCTTGTGTTCGTATCCATGCTTTCTAGACTGCTATAGAATTAGGGATACATCTCTTTCAATCTCATAAGTCTCAAGCCATAACACAGGCATCTATTTATAGAGTGTTAAACCCAATTCCTTATTGGACAAGAATTACAATTACTCTTGCTCCAGAACTTTTCTCTGTGTTCTCTTCTCGGTGTTTTTTGTTGTGTTGTTCTCCACCCTACTAACTTATAAACTACCTCTACCCATCAATGTTCTCATGAGGCTACCACCCTCCACTATACTACTATAGAATTAGCGCTCCATCTCTCTCAATCTCATAAGTCTCAAACCATAACACATGCATCTATTTATAGAGTGTTAAACCCAATTCCTTATTGGACAAGAATTACAATTTGTTAGAGTCCAAGACTTGCCTAACAAGAAATTATCGAATAAAATACAACTCTAAAATAGAAACCTAATTAAACTAGGAATTTGAGACATAACTACTTACACTATCGACTTTGAGAAGGCATAGAAAGCATCTTTTGTTGGGTTAGCATTGCCTTGGTAAAAAAAGCCAAACCTAGTGCACGAGGCTCCTGCCACTGCGGAGTCTGGGAAGGGTTAGATGTACACAGCTTTACCTTAGCATGCAGAGAGGTTGTTAACTTGTTTCAAACACATGACCTCCATGCCACAATACAACAACCCTACCATTGTTGCCTTGGTAACAAGGACTTAAATATTCTCAAACTAATTGATAATAAGATGAAAATGAAGATGTAGCTGATATGTGATATGGGTATGAAGGTGTGCTCTGCATCATATTAAGAGTTAGGTTTCTACCTTTATCTTCCTAAATGTTTATTAATTGTGTTGCTTTTGGGAATTTAAACAAAATGGGGAGTCCTACCTAGTAAAATAAAGTTGTATTTGTTCTCTAATGTTTTTGATCTATGATTTTGAGTTGCAATGTGTGTCTTTGTTTTTTTGGGTTGATTTTGAATATGGGTACGGAGGTGTGCTCTGCATCATATTAAGAGTCAGATTTCTACCTTTATCTTCCTAAATGTTTATTAATTGTGTTGCTTTTTGCAATTTAAACGAAAAGGGGAGTCCTACCTAGTAAAATAAAGTTGTATTTGTTCTCTAATGTTTTTGATCTCTGATTTTGAGTTGCAATGTTTGTCTTCGTTTTTTGGTTTGATTTTGAATATGGTAGATTTAGTATAGAGAACAATTTCTTAGCCTCAAGAATCATGTGCTGGCGTGTGGTGTTATGGCTGTAACTGACTGTAAAGGGCTGCCGTAGACTATTTTGTGTAGCTTCAATGGCCATCAATCTGTATAGTTAGCCAAAATGGTTATGTTACAGGCTTTATTTGATAAATGACTTTTATTTGAGAAGAAGGCTCATAGACTCATAGGCTTCTCTCGCCTTAGACAACTTGTCTCTTTCTGAAGCTTCCACATGGAGTACAAGTTAAAAGCATGTTGAAACTGTTCAAATCCAAATCAACATTCTTACTTTCTGTAAAGAACTTGGTTCACAAATATCTTAAACATTAGTTTTTTGTAAAGGTCGTTCACCAATAACTTAAACATTGATTTATTTTTATTTTTATTTTTATATATTACTTTTTGTAGTTGCTCCTTGCATGTGTAAGTACACCTCGCTATGAAGGCTTTGAAGTTGATAGAAAGATGGTAGAGAATGATGCTAAAGCTCTCTTTAAAGCTGGGGAGAAGAGATTGGGAACTGATGAAAAGACTTTTATACGCATTTTCTGTGAAAGAAGTAGGGCACATTTGGCTTCTGTTAATTCTGCTTACCACAGCATGTATGGGGATCTAGAAAAGGTACATTTCTGCTAATGCATTATTATCCTTCCTCCAGCCTCATTGAAATTATTGCCTAAAAATCTTGATTAATCGCAGGCAGTAAAAAGTGAAACATCTGGGAACTTCAGGTTTGCCCTCTTGACAATCTTAAGGTGTGCTGAGAATCCTGCAAAGTACTTTGCAAAGGTAATGTATCATATTCATCGCGGACTTTTTGTCTTGCAAGTATATATATATACCATATAATCTTATCATGCTGAAATTTTTAATGGAAAGCAGATCTATTTTCCTAGTTTTACAATTGTAAATATTGCAGGGTTTGCGCAAGGCAATGAAGGGCTTAGGAACTGATGACACAACACTTATTAGAATAATAATTACGAGGGCTGAGATCGATATGCAATATATAAAGGTAGAATACCAGAAGAAATATGGGAAAAGATTGGGTGACGCCGTTCATTCAGAGACATCTGGTCATTACAGGACATTTCTTCTCTCTCTCTTAGGCCCCGACCACTAAACAAGGTATCAGAATGGGCTTATGTAAACCTAGGATGTCGATCTTTCTTGATTGTTTTCGATTGAGGGTCCTTGAAGAGTTGGGGAGATGGTAATTTGCTGAATAATGCAGAAAGTCCCTAAAGTTTCCTGTGTACCTGTTGTGTGTATTAGTTTGAAAACAATGTAATGTATGTGTATGTAAGGTAACTGAAGGACTTTTCTTCTGTTCGTTTGTTTGTTAGGTGATGTTTCATGTATATTCAGGTGCTTCATGTATATTCTTAATACTCATTAGGTTGCTGTTTGTACAAATACTTAGTCACCAGTAAACAACTCAAGTATGTGTAGAACATTGGAATTCAGCTGTACAATTATTGTAAGTTATGCAAGAAAAATGTGTAGGTTTGTCGGGTGCCATGGTTATTGGTGGACAAGATATTATCAATAAACTAAGTGATTTTTACAGTGTTTGATTTACTTATCCCAGAACCGTTTGAAAGAATTCTGAAAAAAAAAATTAAAAAAAATCTGAATAACGAGTGTTCTTCAAAATTGTGAATTAAAAAATAGGTTTATTTTTTTATCTCTATTTTCATATAATAGTTTTCAAAAACTATCAACCCAATGAATATTTAAACGGGTTCTGTCTTTTCCTTTATTTCATAGCCAACAAAAAGTGACTTTTAACCTTCTTTACTGAAGAATAAGACTGTAGTCTAGTGGTACTTTTCATCTTATAATATAGTAGGTCGAGGGTTAAAAAAATCTCTCTCCAATGAAAATTTTCAAATCTGAAATTATATTCTGAAACCTTATACTGTTTTAGTCAATGCGGTTTATCAGGCCGGATCTTTGAAAATTAATTAGGATCTAAGAATTTTAAGTTGGTGGGTCAAAGTCAGCTAAAAATTCAAATAAAAAACTAAGGTCATTGATTTCAATAAGCCCTTCATAAAACCTTGCGTACACTACTAGAGGATCTCTTCAGGGCTCGTTTTGATTGATCAAATTAAAAGGAAAAGAAAAGAGAAGGATAGTAATTTTTATATTTGGATTGTCATTAGTAAGAGAAAAAAATAAAATAAAGAGTGATTTGGAGGGATAGTTTATCTCTCCAAATCTCTCATATGTCATCTTCTAAAAAGTGAGAAGATTTGGAGAGAAATGATAAGAATAAGTGAATCTTTTGTAATACCAAAAATAACCCTAACATTTTAAAGAACAAAATTTAAAAGACATTTGGGTCTCTCTTGTAATATAAACACAAAAGGTCATAATAGTAAATTGATTAAAATGGTTTCTTTTCTTTTCTCTTTTCTCATTTACCTTGTCCAAACAAGTATGCTATCATTTCATTTCATTTCATTTCTTTCCTAATTTATCCAAACATGAATACATGTTATCATCTCTTTTCTCTTCTTTTCTTTTCTCTCATAACTAATGTTATTCTTTATTTTCTTTTTCCTCCTATTTATCCAAATGAAGCCTAAGAGTGCATACAGATCAGATTGGTACATATTAGACATAAAATTAAAATCAATTTGATCTCACGAATTCATAAAATTTGAAACTAATTTGATCCAATAGGAATCTTAAACCGATCCGATTCAATCCGTGAGATATATGACTCGTTTCACTGAGCAATAGTTTTTAAATTATTTTAATCCAATGTGCGATTGAGATGAAACAATTCATTATTATAACTACATGATAAATAACTTTAGTAAAGCATAAATCCTGTTTGACTAATTAAATCAAACCAATGGTTCTAAAATTTTATTAGAAAGTCACCCTGGTGGATGACTGAATTAAACCAATGTTCGATTTTGGATTTTGCATGTAGTTAAAGCACTGACAACTTTTGGTTCTAAATTTTTGTACACAAGTCTTCTGTGAATTTTCACTTCCTGTAAGTGCTGCTCCTGCTTCAACAACTTCAATTTCCGCTTCTTCTCCCTCAATGAGAAAAGTTCCATTTCTGCAATTACAAAGTAAATCATACAGAATGCCCACTTCACCACATTTTCCACACAAAACAAGCTAATTTTTCCAACAACTCCACTAATTTTTTTCGTAGAAGCCAAGATAGAGATGTGTAGGGGTGGCAATTCGTGTTCCCATGTCGTGTCGATTTATAAGTATTTTATTAAACAATCCAACCCTAATCCAATCCATTTAATAATCGTGTTAGAAACTCTCAACATTAAGTCAACTCGTTTATTAAATGTATTACACATGTCGACTCGTGTAACATGTTTAATAAATATGTCCTATATGACTTGACTCATTTAATGACTTTTTTAAATCTATTTAGCTTATATGATATTAGTTTCTCCACCCATAAAAATCTCTCTGAATATCATATAAAAATAAAGTACATATCTATATGTAAACCCTAAAATCAAAATATACTATAAATTATATATATATATATATATATATATATATATATATATATATATATATATATATATATAAACCAACAACGGAAAAGACACCATAGCAATCTCATCCTTGCATTTTATACCTACATCAATCCTGTAAACAAACAAATACATTATAAACAATTGCAATATATATAACTATGTATATATAAGTTTGAATAAAAACAGAATATACATAATTGTGTCGCAGCTTAGACAGCTTAGACCAAACACAATTTTTATGTATCGTGTTAGTGTTAACTCGTTTATTAAACGTGTTGGTTTATCTCAAACCAAAACATTCTTAACTCGTGTCATGTTGTCATGTCGTCTACAATTTTGCTGACCCTATAAATATGGCAACCTCAAACCAAATTCCCAAACAAAGAAAACAAAAATAAAATAGAATTAGAGTATCAGTAATAAATTGAATTAACGATCAAATGAACATCCCTACCTATGGAGAAATTAAAACTAGATTTTACTTAGATATGTGATTAATGAGTTCTACTTGAGTAGAATTAGATAATGCAATTTGATAATCACAATAAAAGTCCATACATCTAGTGACGGACTAAGAAATTTATGTGAGGGGAGGGGGCGGCCTTTAAAAACAAGAAGATAAAAAATCGATTCTTTACATTCATCTCCCATCTTGTTGCGCAATTGATTCTTTACAATATTCATAGTAGAAAATGCCCCTTTACGGTAGCGGTTGCAACTGGTAAGATCAATGCTAATGTCACAAGCAAATAAACTAGTGAATGCACATTGTTTATTTCAGTTTCAACCATTTTCTTACACCGTATGTCTCCCCAAAGACGGCCCTTCTCTGCGCCTTCTCTCTCGCATGGGTGCTTGTTGCTCTCAACGCCCCTCGGTGCCCTAAAACCCTTGCCCTCGATGTATAGCTCGACTGCTTACACTTGTCACAATTTGAGGCTGTCCACATGCATTGCATAACTCCTCTCGACTCCTTACCTATTCTCCAGCACATTCCATAAGCTCCTCCATGCTCGCGGTCTTCTCAACATTGCTACTGAGATCCTCAATTGAAGACAATGACTCTTCTTTGAATGGCACGGTCTCACCTCCCATGCATGCTCTTATGTTGCCATCCCCAAGCAACTCTCATGTGCATTTTTGCACATTCTCCTTATCTACAAGAAGCTCCACCTCCTCCTCAAGCCCGCAAGTAGCTGGCAAGGTCTCCTCTTTCCTTGGCATGGTCTCTCCCAGCATGTCTTCCCCCATATGGCCTTCCTCTCAAGGCTCACTTGTGCACTCTTCTACGATAGGTAGAAAAGCCTCCACCTCTTCGTGCCCTACTAGCCTGGCTTTCATGGGGATCTCTCACAACCTCTGCACCCCCCCATACATAAAGCAACTCTGGCACCTTTGTGATAACCGCTCCCTTATTACTGAATAATCTCTCCAGCTATGATTGTCATTACACCAAGTGAACTCCCAGATTTAGTCCTCACTTCTTTGTCACTAGCTTAAAATAGGGACTCCTCTCGAGTGTGATGACTCCATAACTGTACTTTCATGCCTTGAGTGAATTTCCTCAAGTACTGACTTAGTTAGCCTCCTTGTGTAACTCCTCAATACACTCGCCAAACGAACAGGGTTCCTTTATAGCAGCACCTCCACAAATCACGCACATAGAATCTACTCAGATACTAACTGTCATTGGTGTAGAGTTTCTCCACCACTTTAGCCACACTTGCGCCTTCTCTCTCATATGAGCACTTTTTGCTCACAATGCCCCTCGGTGCCCCCAAAACCTTTGCCCTCAATGTATAGATTGGCCACCTACAAATGTCACAATTTGAGGTTGTCCACATGCATTGCATGACTCATTTAGACTCCCCCACTTGCTCTCCAGTACACTCTATGAGCTCCTCCATGCTTATGGTCTTCTCAACATTGCTACTGAGATCCTCAATTAGAGACAACGACTCTTCCTTACATGGCACAGTCTCGCCTCCTATGCCTATTCCTATGTTGTCATCCTCAGGGAACTCTCCTGTGCACTTTTGAACATTCTCCTTATCTACAAGAAGCTCCACCTTCACATTCACCTTCTCCTCAAGCTCAAAAGTAGGTGGCAATGTCTCCTCCTCCCTTGGCATGGTCTCTCTCAACATGCCTTCCCCTATATGGCCTTCCTCTCGAGGCTCACTCATACACTCTTCTACGACAGGTATAGGAGCCTCCATCTCCTTGGGCCCTACTAGCTTGGCTTTCATAGGGCACTCTTGCAAGCTATGCACCCCCTCATATAAAAAGTAACTTTGGCACCTCTATTATAGCCATTCCCTTCTCATCAAACAATCTCTCCAACTATGATTGCCGTTACACTAGGTGCACTCCCAGACCTGGTCCTCATTTCTCTGCCACTAGCTTGAAATAGGGACTCCTCTTGAGCGTGACGACTCCGTGACTATACCTTCGTGCCTTGAGCGAATTCCATTGAATACTAGTTTAGCTAGCCTCCTTGTGCAGCTCCTCAATGCACTCATCCAACGGACAAGTTTCCTTTGTAACAGCACCTCCATAAGTCACGCGCATAGAATCTACTCAGATTCTAACTGTCATTGGCATAGAGTTTCTCCACCACTCTAGCCACACCCGTGCGGCACCAAGGTGACTACCTCCCCTTATTAAATGGTCTAGCTAACAACTCCCCTATCAGAGGGTCGAGCCTACTTCTCCCCTTATTAAAGGGTCGAGCTAACAACTCTTTTTATAAAATGGTCGTGCCTACTCCTCCCCTTATTAAAGGGTCATCAACAAGCCTTTATCAAAAGGGCAGTTAACTATGCTTGGGATAAGTATTCCCCTACTAAAGGGGCTCACCTTATTAAAATGCCTTTATTAAAAGGGCAGGCTGAGTGAAGTCTGAGACCATTACTACTCCCTTTATTAAAATGGTGGGTTAAGTGAAGCCTAAGATCATTATTACACCCTTTATTAAAAGGGTCCCCTTATTAAAGGGGTGGGCAGAGTAAAACTTGTTATTGCTACCCTATTCTTAAAAGGTTCCCTTATTAAAGGGTGAGTTGAGTGAAGCTCGGAATATCTACTCATCTTATTAAAGGGAAAGCCAAACTCGACCATAAAAAAAACATAGATAGTTGCTATGGGGTTTGGCAAGCAATTACGACAACAAATTTTGTTAGATTTGACAGTGGAGTGTACTCTTGATACATTAATCCTTCAACTTATACTGTTACAATACATATAGTGAAATCGGACTCTCCGTGAATGTAGGCTTGTTTAGCCAAATCATGTATAATTCTTGGTACGTGATTGAAGGTTTATTTCACAACAAATTGGTATTGGAGCTTCAAGGTGCACACAATGTGTTTGATAAAAATCTTGTCTAGATTTTTTCTTCATAACACAGGTATTGTTCGTCTTAGGCACTTATGACAATCATGGTCGGTAATATTGTAACATTGTATAAAGTGGAGAGATTTAATGGTAAGGGTAGATTCATCCTATGGCAAGGGAGGGTGAAGGACATTCTAGTTCAACAAAGTTTAGCACAGGCGTTAAAAGAGAAGGATGCAAAGTCGAAGGTGAAAAAGATCTAAAAAATACAAGAAGTCTCAATACATACTACAATGGGTTTTTAGTTGTAGGTGGCTGGAGTCAATTAATCAATTGGTTACATGGCATGGAGCTCAAGTAGTGAAGGTGGAGCCTTAGAGGTTTTCACTGATCGAGCATCTCTAATCAATGTCATGGGAAATGGTGTTAGGCTTGATGGAATTTGAGTTAAGGTGGAGATTGTTAAGAATTGTGTCTCAAATTTCTAATCTAATTAGGTTTCTATTTTAGAGTTATATTTTATTAGGTAATTTTTTGTTTGGCAAAGCTTGAGCTCCAATGGATTGTAATCCTTGTGCGACAATGAATTGAGTTTGGAACTCTATAAATAGATACCTAGATAATAGGTTGAGATTTATGAGATTGAGAGAGATGTAGTCTCATGAGGAAACTCTTGTGTAGAGATATAATCTCGTGAAGGAATTCTTGTGTAGAGTCAATTAAGGTGGAGATTATTAGGAATTGCGTCTCAATTTTCTAGTCTAATTAGGTTTCTATTTTAAAGTTATATTTTATTTGTTTGGTAAATTTTAGGACCCAAGGGATTGTAATCCTTGTGTAACAATGAATTGGGTTTGGAACTCTATAAATAGATACCTAGGTAATGGGTTGAGACTTGTTGATTGAGAGAGATGTAGTATCATGAGGGAACTCTTGTGTAGTAGCAATACTATAATTGTAATTGAGAGGTCACAATTCTTGTGCAGAGGCAATACTATCTTTGAAATTAATAGGTTACTTTTATTGCTTTGAGAGGGAACTTGGTGAAAGAATTCTTGTTTAAAATTTATGATTTTTATTTGTGAGGTTGGGTATATAAGTGTTAAGGGTTGAGAGTTGAGCGTACTCTTGATACAATCTTTTAACTTGTACTATTACAATCCATATAGTGAAATCGGGCTCTCCATGAACGTAGGCTAGTTTAGCTCAATCATGTATAATTCTTAGTTTGTTCTTTCAAATTGTTTCATGCTTGTTTACTTATCATTTGAGGTTAATTTCTCAAGAGTGAGTGATGTTGGAAATTAAACTTGAATAAATTAATTGCTATTATGTTAGTAGTTGTTATTGTGTTAGTGGAGCTATTATTGTGCTAGTGGAAGACATGGGAAAGTTGTGTTAGTGGGGCTATTATTGTGCTAGTGGAAGTCATGGGTAAGTTGTGTTAGTGGAGTGGAAGACATGAGAATTAATGTTATGTTAGTAGGTGTAATGACATATACATATAAGTCTTACATATTTGTTTTGAACCTATATAATGCTATGTTTTCTACCAAAAAATGTGAGAAATAAAGTATCTTCCAATAGTTCCTTCCTTCATTTTCTCTTCCAATGTTATTATTGTGTGTGTGTGAATTAGCCACTATTTTCCAATAAAGTGGTATCAGAGCTAGTTTGTGAGGAAGAGAGGAAATGGCAAACAATTCGGTTCCATTTCAAATGCCTCGATTCACCAAAGAAAATTATGAAAATTGGTGTATTCATATGAAGACAATCTTGGGAGCACAAGATGTGTGGGAAGTTCTGAACAAAGGTTATGTTGAGCCACAAGATGAAGCATCCTTGTCTTAAGCCGAAAAAGATACTTTACAAGCCATGAGAAAAAAGGACCAAAAGGCAGTCATGACCATCCATCAATGTTTGGATGATGGAATGCTACAAAGCATTGGCAATGTAACTAAAGTAAAGAAGGTTCGCCTCCAAACTTTATGAGGTGAATTTGAAGCATTATATTTGAAGATATCTGAATCAATCTCAGATTATTTTTCAAGAGTCTTGGCTATCTAAATCAACTAAGGAGATATGGTGAAACCTCCATGAATGATACGGGGGTCATTGAAAAGATCCTTCGGTCATTAGATCCCAAATTCAACTTTATTGTTGTTGCCATTGAAGAATCGAAGGATTTGAAGTCCATGACCATTGATCAACTCATGGGTTCATTGTAAGCTCATGAAGGAAAAGTAATAAAGAAACAAGAGTCTTTGGAACAAGTGCTACAACCAAAGCTTTTTTTGAAAGAAAAGTATGGAGGAAACCAAATGGGCCAAAGACGTGAAAATGTTCGTGGCCGAGGAAAAAGAAGAGGTAGAGGTGAAAGAAGTGATCGCTATACCATCAACAACGAAGAAAAAAGTCATAACTCACAACAAACAAGGTGGTGTAGAAGAGGAAATTACTCAATGCCATATGGAAGAAGGTATGACAAATCTCAAGTTCAATGTTATAATTGTCATAAGTATAACCATTATGTTTCGGAATGTAGAAATGTTACTAATAATGTTGAAGTTGAAGAAAATGCTAACTATTATGCTTCGGAATGTAGAAAATGCTAACTATTTGAAACCCGAGAATTGTCCCTAGAGGGGGGGTGAATAGGGACTTTAAGCAAATAATAGAACTTTTTCGATTTAGCATGTTTTGACAAAAATTAGCTTTAATGAAATTTTGTCAAATACTTGGTGAACTTATGTATTCAACAAGTGGGATTGCAAATGCTCTATCTATTATGCACTTAAATGATCTAGTGGATACAACAAGTGTAAGTGTATATGTAAGTGCAACATATCATGCCTGTAGTTTATGGAAATGGTGATTGTGCATTTGTTAAATACATGGTATACAAATTGATTGGAAAATAGATACTCAAATAACTATTCAATCAATTAATAATTTAATTAATTCCACAACTCAACCAATGTACTCCAAGCATTCATCCCATCCTCCTCATATAAATTAAAACATATAAACTCATAGCATTGATATATAAAACATATATAATTTAAACATATGAAATGTTATAAAATAAAAGAGTTTAGGGATAGAGAAATGCAAACCAAATGACACCATGATTTTACATGATTCGGCCCCTCTTGCCTACATCCATGCCTCAAGAGCACTTCTTGAGGTTTCCACTATAGAGCCTTCCTTAATAGTGGAAAGAAAACCTTACACTTGCCAAGTGAATTACTTAGGCTTCCTTGCTCAATGACATCCTCACCAAGACTTCTTTGCCAAGCTCATGACTTGGGCTTCATTGCTCAATGAACATCTCACCAAGACTTCTTTGCCAAGCTCATGACTTGGGCTTTATTGCCAAGTGCATCACTTGGTCTTCCTCTCAAAGGTAGATAAGTAGTTTGATTACAATGAAGAGTATCCCTTAATGGATAGATTCACAAATGATAGCTAAATGGAGAGTATCCCTCAATGGATAGATATTCAATACAAGCTCAAATCTTAGAGTTATATATAAAGATCTCAAATGAAAAGCTCAACTCTAAATATGCAAGATGAATCACAATGAATGATGGGAAAGATAAGGCTCAATAGTGATTCCTACAAAAGATATTCTACCAAGTAGAATGCAAAAATCTGCATTCAAAAGTTTCTCAAGTTTATGCTCATGGGTAGATTTCTCTCTACCTCTCTTGCTCTCTCCTCCACTCTTCTCTACTTTTGACTTTACATTGCACTATCTCTCTCTCTTGCAAAATGCAATTCACACTCATATATATAGTGTTTTGGAAGAATATGGCCGTTCGAGAGACATGTGGCAGCCGTTTAGTGGGAATATAGCCATTGGAGTTTTGAATCTCCAGGTTTCGGTCGACTGAAAGTTCTATTTCGGTCGACTGAAGCTATTCTTCGGTTGATTGAAACCTCCCCTATTTTGCACACTGTACTGGAATGAATACCTTCTTCTATCAGTCGACTGATGGATTCCTTCAGTCGACCGAAAGGCCTCTATCAGTCGATTGATGGGTTCATCAGTCAACCGAAAGTCCCCAGGTCAGAATCTGTTCTTAGACTCAGCTAGTTTCTCCTGCACAGTACATTAATACACTGCACACTTAATTACATTAAAAATATTTAAGTAAATTTCTATTTACTTTAAGTTATTCAATGTAATTAAGCAAAGTACCCCCCATTTGGATTCAATAAAAATAGTTTCAAAATCAAATTCTAAGTGAATCAAAATCTGATTTTTTAGTTTTAGTACAAAACGGATTTTCACAACTTTGACATAAAAATTTATCGTGCAATATGAATGACTAAATTAAGTCATTTGGGGTTGAAAAAATTCATATGATCGTGATAGATCATGGGGTACAATTACCGAGACTTTTTATGTCATGATTCATTAAAAAACTCATATTTATATTTTTGCCCCTAGAATCCAACACTTAGCCAAATTTCTGCGCTAAGTACCTAAAACAGTAACTGTGCATGACAGGACTTTATATAGTGATTCATTTGAGTTCAAAGCCTAAGTCAATGTATCTAAGAACTATAAATGATATGATTAAAAAATATGGTCCTAGTTATATCTTACTAGTTGAGTTTTTCTAAAGCTTATGATGACTTGAACTAACTCAATCTTAGTAACGGTCTCATGATGTTATAAGTGAAATTCATGGCCTATCGCTTATACTTTAAGGACTTATGAATGATATGCATATTCTTATAGTCCACTAAGTCAAGAGATGAGCTTTCAAAAGAAGTTACATCATAAATAACTTTACATTAAATCTAGGACTCACCTAAGACTAGCCTATCCAAGTCTTTTGATCTTCAATTCTTTAAGCTTTTGGGTTCCTTCATCATGTGGCTTGGATTCACTTCAACTTCGCCATTGATCTTGATTATTGATCTTTGAGTTCCATGATCATGTGACTTCATATATCTTCTTGTAGTTCCTTTTGAAGTCCAATGCTTTTAAGATACTTAAGATAATATGATATTTTGTAAACTTCATACTCAAGTAAACTTATTAAATCGACACTACAATAGGTTGTTATCATCAAAATCACCCAAGTAACCTAGGGTTAAAACCTTGAGGTCAACAATGTTGATGAAAAAGTAGAGCCTACATTGTTGTTGGCGTACAAAGGTGAAAAAATTGAAGAGAATATGTGGTATCTTGACACTGGCGCTAGCAATCATATGTGTGGTAGCAAAGACAAGTTTATTGATCTTGATGAAATGGTCAATGCAAGGTGACATTTGGAGACTCATTACAAATTCCGGTAAGGGGGAAAGGTAAAATTTTGATTCATTTGAAGAATGGGTAGCACCAATTCATTTCTAATATTTATTATGTGCCTAATATGAAGAACAATATTTTGAGTTTGGGACAACTCTTAGAAAAATGCTACAATATTTCCACGAAGGATTGTAGTCTTTTGATAAGAGATCTTTTGAGAAGCTTGATTGTCAAAGTTTCAATGACAAAGAATCGGATATTTTTACTAAATATTCAAATTGATGTGGCTAAATGTTTGAAAGCTTGTTTTAATGATTCCACATGGCTTTGGCATTTGAGATTTGGGCACTTAAATTTTGGAGGACTAGAGTTATTAGCTAAGAAGAAGATGGTGAAATGATTGCCTTTCATTAGCAATCCAAATCAATTATGTAAAAGATGTCTCATTCGAAAGCAATCAAGAAAGAGTTTTCCCGAGGAAGCTACCACAAGAGCAACGACACCACTACAACTTGTTCACTCGGATGTTTGTGGTCCAATTACTCCATCATCATATGGTAAAAGTAATTATTTTTTGCTATTCATTGATGATTTTAGCTGAAAAACTTAGGTGTATTTTCTTAAACAGAAATCAGAGGTGTATGGAGTTTTTAAAAAATTCAAGGCACTTGCAAAAAAATAAAGTGGTTATAATATAAAGGCTCTTCGATCCGATAGAGGTGGTGAGTTCACATCAAATGATTTCAAAATCTTTTGTGAAGAAAATGATATTCACCATCCTTTAACAGTTCCAAGATCGCCCCAACAAAATGGAGTCGTCGAAAGAAAGAATAAAACCATTCTGAATATGGCTCGAAGTATGTTAAAAAGTAAGGAAATGCCTAAAGAATTTTGGGCCGAAGCTATTGATTATGCGGTGTACTTGTCCAATCGTTGTTCTACTAGAAGTGTGCAAACCAAAACACCACAAGAAGCATGGAGTGGAAGAAAGCCAAGTGTCTCTCATTTGCGGATTTTTGGGAGCATTGCCCATATTCATGTGCCAGATGAAAAGCAGACCAAATTAGACAACAAAAGTCAGAAGTTTGTACTCATTTGCTATGATTCAAAATCTAAAGGCTACAAGTTGTACAACCCAAGCAATGGAAGATCGTCATTAGTAGAGATGTTGAATTTGAAGAGGAAGCCACATGAAATTGGAACACTCCGAATGAAGATTATGATTTTCTTCCAATCTTTGAAGAGGAGCAAGTAAGTGAAGACATGGAGCATGCCATTTCTCCACCAACATCAACTCCACCATCATCAACTCATGAACAATCAACTCCATCATCATCAAGTTCAAGTGACACACCACCACTTCGCATGAGATGTCTTCAGGACTATATGATGACACCAAAGAGGTAACAAACAGTTTTAGTGATTTAACATTTTTTTGTCTCCTTGCAGATTGTGAACCCATAGGATTTGAAGAGGCGGCACAAGATAAAAAAAAATGGAGAAATGCTATGGAAGAAGAAATTCAGTCATAGAGAAGAATGGCACATGGGAGCTTGCTACACTACCGGAAGGACAAAAGGCAATCGGTGTGAAATATGTGTATAAAGCCAAGAAAAATGCAAATGGTGAAGTTGAAAGGTACAAAGCAAGGTTGGTCACCAAGAGGTACAGTCAAAAGCCTGGCAGTGACTATGATGAGGTATTTGCACCCGTAGCCCGTTTGGAAACTATAAGATTGATAATTTTTTGGCAGCCCAAAATAATTGGAGAATCCACCAAATGGATGTGAAATCGTCTTTCTTGAATGATTTTCTTAAAGAAGAGATTTATGTTCATCAATCGATGGGGTATGTTGTGAAAGGGCAAAAAGACAAAGTCTTGAACTTGAAAGAGGCTTTATATGGCTTGAAGCAAGCACCAAGGGCGTGGAATAAACGCATTGACAAATATTTTCAAGACAAAAAAATTTCAAAGTATCCATATGAACATGCTCTTTATACTAAAATTAGTGAGAATGGAGATATATTTTTTGTTTGCTTGTATGTGGATGATTTGATCTTCACAGGAAGCAATCCAAGAATGTTTGAAGATTTCAAGAAAGCTATGACTCATGAGTTTGAGTGACAAACACTGACATCATGTCTTATTATCTTGCCATTGAGGTCAAGCAAATGAAGGATGGAATATTCATTTATCAAAAGGGCTATGCAAAGAAAATTCTCAAAACATTCAAGATGGAAGATTGTAAATTAGTGAACACCCCCATTGAAGTTGGAATCAAGTTGTCACGAGATGAAGATGGAGAGACGGTAGATCCAACAGTTTTCAAAAGTCTTGTTGGAAGCTTAAAATACTTAACTTGCACAAGACCGGACATACTATTTGCAGTTGGGCTTGTTAGTCGACTTATGGAAAAATCCCCCATGACTCATTTCAAGGCAGCTAGGAGAATTCTTCATTACATCAAAAAGTATATCAATTAAAAATTACCACACTTCGCAATAGAACGAATTCCTTGTAGAATAGGGCTATCGAAAGGAATGGGTATCGTACCTCAGGGACTGTGGTCTGATTGAGTTGAATTGTTAGGATTAATTCTAATTAAATTTAAAAGAAATAAATTCTGATTTTTAATTCTAAATTATCTAATGAAGTAATTGAACAAAAGCAAGAAAAACTAAGGAGTGTAGAGAATATAAGATAAGTCTAGGGTAATTGATTTCACCACTAACTTCACAATCAATGGTCAATTGAACTAACTATGGGGCATCATATCATGCATAAGTGGTGTCGGTGGCTACAAGCTCACCTTCATCCGTCAAGAAGATAACATATGATTAAGGCTAAGTCATGGACTATCTTCGATTGGCATGGGCCATCTGCCTAACTACTCTACTCTAGGGTGCAGTATGGTTCATCTTCTCTAGGCATAATCCATCAAAGCTTTTAATGATATATTCAGTGAAAACCATTGTGTAATAATCACTCTCATGATCACAGAAAACAAGAGGGACGAGTTCAATGACAACAATCAAGTATCTAAGACAAGATAAGAAATCATTGAAACTGAATTTATAAGACTTTTATTGCTCAATTCAATAATAAGAATCCTCTAAATTACACAATCTATGAATGAATACAAAAATCCCCAATAATTAGAACAATCAAACCAGTGATGTTTAGTTAGGGCTCCATCAAAACCCTGGTGGCTAAACTAGCCGCTCATGATACGCCTTGTTCTCCAATGATTCTCTATTCCAAAAGCTCTTCAAAGTTGCTACCAAGCTTCCCCAATACAGCCCTAATTTGTCACTTTAAATAGCCAAGAGAATACATCAAAGTCCTAATCCAATTAGGAATTAATTAGGGTTTCCCGCAGCACTAATCAGGTGAGTTTTTCCTGCTGACTTCGGCCCAACTTTTGACCCACTAGAAGTTCGATTTACGAAATTTTCGTGAAATACAAAAGTGTGCAGAATCAAATTTCGTTTAACCCATTCGAGAATTATGTCGATTTGAGGCTCGAAAATAAGACTTCTGGTCCATTTTCCAAAACGGGATTAAGACTATATTATGCGCAGATTTGGGCTTCAGGCCCGAAACCTTCTTAAGCTGCTGTAATTCTCTTGGACCTCTTTCTTGGGTTGATTTGAGTTGAAATATATATTTGAATGGATCCCTTTGATGTAGGCTTCATTTAATCATCTTGGATGTCATCTTCAAAAGCCCAAAATCACGGTTTTAACTGAAATAATCATTAAGGTCCTGAAAATACAGAAAACACTAAAACAAAGTAAAATCACAAAATAATCTATCACTAAGAGAATAAAATACATAAGTTAAGAGGCTAGAATGCGTAACATTCAATGCCGATCACACCCCCAAACTTACATATTGCTAGTCCCTTAGCAATAGAATAAAACAAAACTAAAACAAAAGAAACTAACAAATACTAACTAAACTACCCAACTCCACTTTCGTGGGAGAAACGATTGCATTTAGCATATGCAACAAGCCTTTAAACCCCTAGGTTCCCCCTAGTGGACGAGTATAGTCTCGTGAGGATTTCCAGAAATGTTACCCACAAACATTCAAAATTCTGTTTCAACATTAATTCATGAAGAAGATTACAATATATAGTTACAAACTTGCATTCAAGAATAATTCCAAACTTTCATAATTCCATAATTCAAAGCAATGGTCCCCATGCATAATTCACATCAACATATATCAAAGTAATCAACTCTAGTCCCCTCGTGTAAAGTGAACTAGCAATCATCTCATATAGCATAACCAAGCTCTGAATATATTTAGGCACATACCCTTTCAACTCACTAGCTCCCCTTATTGAAATCATACTTCCCAACATGAATACATGGCTTTTTCATTCATTTTTTTCAATTCTTTTTTTTTCATTGCTTTATTGGTTGTGCAATGTCTTGATCTATTAAGCTTTCTGAAAGATCCATGTAGCAAGCTTTCAGTCAGTGACTCCCAAACCAGATGGCTTTAGGGCACTAGGCTTTAAGATACCCCGAAGACCTAATTACTCGAATCAGTCAGGCTACAAATCAAGACAACCAACGCTCATCTTTTCTCACCCTTTCACTTTTGACGCGAACACTCCGTGCTTCCTGAGGCATAGAGGCCCGGTTACTCATGAAAAGGATCAAATTGATTTGCTTATTCATCACTTTTTTTTTCTTCTTTTTTTTTCTTTTTCATTGAAGTCAAGTAAACACATCATCGGTACTCATTCTCAAGAGATACTAATTAATATCAAGCATATGTAACTCAATAACTCAAACCAAAGTTTATACCTCACAAGATTATGCTAGTGTGTCTGTGCATGTAAGGAAACTAAAATTAATCACTTCAAAACATGTTATTGCAAACCATGATTAAAACCACTTAATTCAAACCATAGTTTCCAAAGATTTAAAACCTACTCAAAAATTGCAAGTTAAGCACCTACATAAGGTATTAATCCCTTGAATGATGTCAAAACATTCTATCTAAAAATAAAACAAAATAAAATAAAGAAACAAACTAAGAAAATAAAATAAAATAAAATCCTAATACAAAAAGAATTTCACACAAATTTCCTCCATATGCAATAAAGCACACAAATAGGCATCGCCTCACCCCCAAACTTAAACTGTACATTGTCCTCAATGTACACCCAATCAAAGCATAGAGAAGAGTAAGAACGATAATACCGTGATCATGGAGTAGTGGCAAGAAAATAGAGCACACCAATTGCATAAAGGCAATGTAAGCACACCCCCAAACTTGGATGTTGTAACCTGGCAAAACAAACCACTATACCCCAAAGACCAAGTGAAATAATATGGGTAAAAATAAATATGAAAGAATTTTTTTTTTTTTTTTAAACTGAAGAAGAAAGAAAACAATATGAAAAATAAAATAAAGAAGAAAAAAAAATGAAATTAAAAATACAAAAGATAGTTACCTCCGAAAAAATCAAGGAGAAGGTGGTGCCGAAACATCTAAGTCATGGCCGGAATGGTGCATCAAAATCAACCAACTAGCCCACAGTTAATGTGCAATGTCCTCCCCCAAACTTGTAGCACAAAACCTCTCAAAGAAATCCAACCAATTTTTCAAACAAAGTCTACTTCCTTGTGAAGAAGAAACTTGAGAAAATTGATCATTTAATGAGGATGGAGAAAAATAGATTGGAATGGATGATGATGGTGATGAATGATGATGATCAAGTAGGTGTATGGTAATAAAATTGGAAGATTTTAGAGTGTATATTGATTTAGGAGAGGCACAAAATGCATCAAAACATGTAAATCTGAGTGGGGGGCAAGTAGAAGGCTTTGAAATTGAAGCAAAACAAATCAGCTGGGGCTTCCTAGGCTGGGCGATCGATCCCCCTAGGGATGGGCTATCGATCGCCCAGCTGGTTGCTGTCCATGTAGAGAAAAAAAATGGGGCGATCGATCCCCCCTCAAAGGGGCGATCGATCCCCCCTGCTGGAGCTCCTTTGGCATCTATCTCCCAAGGTCGACCGGGAATGCAATTTTTGGAGGGTCTATCGCCCAAGGTCGACCGAGACCTCTTTTTTTTTCCATTTTGAGTCCAAATACCTCGGTACACCTCTTGACATCCCCCGAAAGCAACTTATACATCAAAAACTCAAAGAAAACACATTAAAACACACCTAATAATGGAAGAAAAATAAAGAAAAACATAAACTAAAAATTAAATAAAATAAAATAAAATAAAATAAAATAAAAAAGAAAAGAAAACTAAAGAAATTAAAGGATAGAAATACATACAAATCCTACAATTTAACGTCCGTAGGCGACGGTCATCGACTTCAATTGAAAATTCACCCAATGCCACATCTCTCGAGGAGATTTAATTTCGTCCCTCCTATATGATCCTCACCTCCTTGTACCAAACCCAAAGAAATTGGAATGGTGTCATTGGCTTTGAAAAACACATCTCTTTCCATTGACGGAAGATGCTTCAATTTTACCCATGGAGGAGACTCTAATGATGGCATCGGAGGAGTGCTAGAAAGAATAGGCAATAGCTCAATGAAAATCCTCCAAGGTGGAGTATTTTTCATGGCCACTACATCAAGTAAATCATTCACCCCCTCAATGGACTTCTCAACATCATGTGATAGAGCAACCGGATCAACTTCTTCAACATAATCATCAAAGTAATCCATAAAGAAACAATCACTCTCATCTACAGGATGTTGAATGGCATTAAAAGTATTCAATTTCACCTTAGGCTCATGAGAAATTTCAAAATTAGGAGTCTTTATCACCTCTTCCTCATCACGCTTCTTCTCACCCACCTTGTTGTCACTTATTTCTCCACTTCTAAGAGTGGTGATGGCTTGAAATTGTTCATGGTGTGGGTTGCTCAAAGAAGAAATATTGTCAAGGACATGAACCCCTCTTGGGTTGGCAACTGGTTGGCTTGGTAGTTTCTCCTCTTCTCTTTTACTCACGGCATTGACAAGTTGTCCAAACTGAAATTCCAGTTTGGCAATCGATTGAGAATGAGAATAAACCAGTTGAGTTGTGGATTGAACTTTTGCTGCAGTAGCTTGCACTATCTCGATAATAGAGTCAAGCTTCTCAAGTTTTTCTAAGGTAAGTGTCAGCTTGTCTTCAATAGCAGAAATTCTTTGTGCCATAGGAACTTGTTCTTGATATGATTGTGAAGGCACATAGTTCTAAGGTTAAAAAATGGGCTGAATTGCTACCCCTTGTCCTTGTGGAAGATCAAAAATTTGCCCAAGTGAAGGACAATTATTCACATGGTGCACAGGACTCGAGCAAAAAGCATATGGCTCAAAAATAGAAGGATATGAAGATTGATTAGGAACTTGACCAACCGCCATGAGTTGCATCACTCTCTGTGACACAGCATCCACAATGGTAGACATAGCATCTGCAGAACCAACCTCAAAAATATCATCAACCTTCCTGGTATTGGATGGTCTGCTCGAACGAGATGAAGACACATGTTGCAAAGAATTGTCACTGAGATTCTCGAACAAAGTCCATGCTTCATCTTCACTTTTTAACATGAAAGTACCACCACATGATGCATCTACCATCTGTCTGTTACCTTCTATCAGTCCCTCATAGAAACACTGCACTAATTGCCACTTTGGAACTTGATGATGAGGACACTTCCTAAGAAGGTCCTTGAATCTCTCCCATGTCTCAAAAAATTGTTCCCCCTCAAATTGAGAGAAACCAATGATAGCACGTATGAATTGATTGGTCCTCCCTATCGGAAAATATTTCTTCAAGAACTCACTTTGCATTTGAGTCCATGTAGTGATAGAGCTCGCCGGTAGAGATCTGAACCAATACTTGGCCTTCTCCTTTAGAGAGAATGGAAAGAGTCGCATCCGAAAAGCATCTTCAGAGAAGTTATGAATTTTTGTTAATGAGCAAACTTCTAAAAATTCATCCAAGTGCTTGTACGGATCCGCATGAGTTAACCCAAAATAGGATGGCAACATATGAATGATATTGGGCTTGATCTCATAATTCTGTGCAGTGACATCAGGCAATTGAAAATCAGCTGGTGAATTATAAGTCTCTAGGACATAGTAGTCTCTGATCAATCTCGCTTTTTCCACAACAGCATTAGGCACAATATTGTTGGCCTCATTATTACCACGCACACCATCCATGATGTAAATAATCTCTTCCTCTTGCTCAATGGTATGGTGATTGAAGTACCGGAAAAGAAAAAAAATAAAAAATAAAAATAAATTAGATTAGTAGCAAAAATAAAATTTCTAAACTAAAAAATGAAATAAAACTAATTAGTAATTGAAAAGAAAATAAATAAATAAATAAAAATAAATAAAATAAATAAATAAAAGAAAATTAATAAAAAAAATTTCCTAAACTAAAAATCCAATTAGAACTAATTCTAAAAATCCAAACAATCAAATAGACAGTCCCCGACAACGGCGCCAAAAATTGGTTCGTGTGTGAGTGTGACTCAAAAAGTATATCAATTAAAAATTACCACACTTCGCAATAGAACGAATTCCTTGTAGAATAGGGCTATCGAAAGGAATGGGTATCGTACCTCAGGGACTGTGGTCTGATTGAGTTGAATTGTTAGGATTAATTCTAATTAAATTTAAAAGAAATAAATTCTGATTTTTAATTCTAAATTATCTAATGAAGCAATTGAACAAAAGCAAGAAAAACTAAGGAGTGTAGAGAATATAAGATAAGTCTAGGGTAATTGATTTCACCACTAACTTCACAATCAATGGTCAATTGAACTAACTATGGGGCATCATATCATGCATAAGTGGTGTCGGTGGCTACAAGCTCACCTTCATCCGTCAAGAAGATAACATATGATTAAGGCTAAGTCATGGACTATCTTCGATTGGCATGGGCCATCTGCCTAACTACTCTACTCTAGGGTGCAGTATGGTTCATCTTCTCTAGGCATAATCCATCAAAGCTTTTAATGATATATTCAGTGAAAACTATTGTGTAATAATCACTCTCATGATCACAGAAAACAAGAGGGACGAGTTCAATGACAACAATCAAGTATCTAAGACAAGATAAGAAATCATTGAAACTGAATTTATAAGACTTTTATTGCTCAATTCAATAATAAGAATCCTCTAAATTACACAATCTATGAATGAATACAAAAATCCCCAATAATTAGAACAATCAAACCAGTGATGTTTAGTTAGGGCTCCATCAAAACCCTGGTGGCTGAACTAGCCGCTCATGATACGCCTTGTTCTCCAATGATTCTCTATTCCAAAAGCTCTTCAAAGTTGCTACCAAGCTTCCCCAATACAGCCCTAATTTGTCACTTTAAATAGCCAAGAGAATACATCAAAGTCCTAATCCAATTAGGAATTAATTAGGGTTTCCCGCAGCACTAATCAGGTGAGTTTTTCCTGCTGACTTCGGCCCAACTTTTGACCCACTAGAAGTTCGATTTACGGAATTTTCGTGAAATACAAAAGTGTGCAGAATCAAATTTCGTTTAACTCATGCGAGAATTATGTCGATTTGAGGCTCGAAAATAAGACTTCTGGTCCATTTTCCAAAACGGGATTAAGACTATATTATGCGCAGATTTGGGCTTCAGGCCCGAAACCTTCTTAAGCTGCTGTAATTCTCTTGGACCTCTTTCTTGGGCTGATTTGAGTTGAAATATATATTTGAATGGATCCCTTTGATGTAGGCTTCATTTAATCATCTTGGATGTCATCTTCAAAAGCCCAAAATTACGGTTTTAACTGAAATAATCATTAAGGTCCTGAAAATACAGAAAACACTAAAACAAAGTAAAATCACAAAATAATCTATCACTAAGAGAATAAAATACATAAGTTAAGAGGCTAGAATGCGTAACATTCAATGCCGATCAATTGTGCTAATGGAAGACATGGGAAAGTTATGTTAGTGGGGCTATTATTGTGCTAGTAAAAGTCATTAGTAAGTTGTGTTAGTGGAGTGGAAGACAAAGGAATTGATGTTATTTGTTTTGAAGCCTATGTAATGCTATGCTTTCTACCCAAAAATGTGAGAAATAAAGTATCTTCCAAGAGTTCCTCCCTTCATTTTCTCTTCCAATTTTATTATTGTGTGTGTGTGTGAATTAGCCACTATTTTCCAATACATGATTGTAGATGAATTAGGTGACATAGAAGGTAATTGTTCTGCTAATCAACTGGGTAATGTTGGCCGCCAAATAACTGGGAACAAACGTAATCAAGAATCTTCTTCATATTCATCTAGACGTCGTGCAAAGAAACTACAAACAGCAAAAAGTGTTGTTAAAAGAGTGATCACTATTGCAAATAACATGGCAAGATTAGTTTATATATATTAGAGAAGCATCAATTATTCAAAACTTTACAAAATTGTGATGGATGTTAAAGAGCTTGATATCAATAGCCACATGATTGCATGGGAGTTTCTAAATACTGATCCTGTTAAAGCAAAAGCCTTTTCTGATTTATCCTTTTGAGATACGTTGTTTGTTTTTAATTTGACAACTCTCACAAGTAGTTCTGTTACTATTTAAAATTTTTAAGAAAAACTTTTTTGCTGGAATGTATATAGACATTTGTGCCCATCTTCTTTAGAATGTGAGGTTTTAACTCAATTCAGGCAAAGGCGATTTCATTTTCCTGAATGTGTTCTAATCATCCTAAATTTGGATTGAAATAATGGGCATCCATTTCTTTAGTTCTTGATATCTAAACTTTTCAAAGTTAATTAATGTTTGAATTTTCTAAATAATTTAGCATGTAAGTTAAGAGTTCTTGTGTTCTGGTTTAGGAGTACGTCTACAATACACCCGATGTAAATAGACCAGATGAATCTGGATCGTGCGTGTTGTTGTACACGTACGATAAGTTTCATTGTGCATATACAACACACATGATCCAGATTCACCCAATATAAATACATCTGATATATTATAGATCTTTTTCTAGTTTAGGTGGAGTGTCTTTGGTGGACATTATCAATTCACAAGCAAGAACCCTTTTTTTATATGTGAAAATAGAGTTGAGGTAATAAATCTAAGCTCTGTTGAAGCCTACCACTAATTGAGTTTTGAGGAGGAAAGTGTCTTTATTTCACAAGTCTTGACGGTTCCAATTAACAAGGACTTCCATTCCCACGTATATTAAATATGTGAAAATTCTATCCTTTTTTTCATATATATATATATATATATTTTCATTACTAATTAATTCTTTATTATTGATAGAATTATATTCAAGTTCATTCATTTACAAAATCACTGTAATATAAAAAATTCTCAAATTGTATACATTTTTTAGTTGTTCGTGTTTTCCTAGCTGTTCAAATCGTAGGACACAAAATAACTGCAACTATTTGTTCGTTTTTAACTGGGTGATGTCAGTGATGATCCAACATGTAACTTATAAGTTTAAAATAACATGCAACTTATAAGGTTAAAATTAAGTATATAAAGACTATTGTCATATTTATTGAACAAAAAGTCAACACATTCATAACATCTTTCCTTCCTTGCAAATTCAACATAGTATTTCAAATTTTATACATTTTTGTTCATGGACCTCATTATGGGTCAATTTATACATTAAAAATAAGAAATCAACAATTGGGTATTGAAGGAGCGGTGAAATACAAATTAATTTTATAATTCTACTATTTCATATTAACTACTAATATTCGCGCTCCACTGATGACCTGAGACGCTCCACTCTTTTTTTTTTCTAAATAAAATTTGCAAAAGAGTCTCTAAACTATAGAATATTTTGTTCTCATATTTTTAATACCATAGTTACCCTTTTCTTTTTATTAAAGTCGAAACTCTTGAATTCCCACTCAAGTTTTTTTCTCTCTCTCGTATTGAAATTACACACGGTATATATATACACACACTATAAATATATGTAAAATATATTATATAATAATTAAAAGTTAATTTAATCACATAATAATATAATTTCTAAAAGTTTCCTTTTTAAATCAACTAATCTTTCTTTGGCTTACTTATTGAACTATACAATAGAGTTTCTATTTCAGTAAAACTAAGTTTTCCTCACCCTTCAAACAAAACAAAAAAAAAAAACTAGATTTTCAATTCAGTTAAATATTACTATGCATTATAAAGATTGTTTTTCTTTCAATTTAATGTTATAAATATGTTTTATTCATTTATATAAAATTTATTTCAATTCAATTTTTTTATATCCTAATTAGACACCTTTTCATCATAATCATAATCATAGATACTTTCTCAAGTCATTATTTTTAAAATAAACTCAAAAAATATATTTTGAAAAAAAAAATTCACCATTACCATGAGAATTAGAAATGTTTAATAATTTATAGAATTCTAATTTTTTTTATATTGCTTGTCTTGACTTCCTTTGACTTAGACATTATATGATTACCAAGATATTTCATTTCTAAGCAAAGAGAGAAGCTAAATGAATTTGCATTTTAGGAGCAAGAGTCCTAACCTTAATGGAAAAGGGCATTTATGACATTAAAATATAATAACCAAAACTGTGGAGCACCAATATTAGCACACTTTCATATGATATAATAAGGGAAATTTAGGTAAGTACAAATATTTTTTAATAACTTTCGTGCTATTCAAACTATAAAATAATATTGGAAAAATTAGACTTGGGTGACCAAAATTTAAAACAATTGTTTTACAATGACCTTAAACTCAATAAAAGGTAAATAGTGACCAATCTTGAAAAATAATTGTCAATGAGTGACCATTTAACTTTAATGTCCAAATACCCTCCCTTTTATATAGAGATTCCCATCCCCTTCTTTGTCTTCTCCAATCTCAATTCTAAATATCAAAACTTCAAAAGACATAAAAAGATTCTAGAAAAGAAGGTGTAGATATATACAGAGAGACTCTCTCTCTCTCTCTCTCTCTCTCTATATATATATATATATGCTCGTCTTACAATTAATGCATGTGCATATATAGACTTTTTTTTTTGGTTAAATTTTTAGGCTCAAAAGATGCTGCAAGAGTTATAGCTTGAGAGGAATTAACTATTTGAGACCTGATATAAGAAAAGAAAGATTTAGAGGAGAAGTTGATAATCAACCATCATGGGACTGGGCAGTAGGTTTATTAACTAAGTCTATTCCTATCCTCCAATATTCCTTATTAATAATTAATTGCACTCAAATTAGATTTTTTTTTTGTTAATGAGATATTAATATATATATATATATATATATATATATATATATATATTATATCTTCTTTAGAATATATATGTTCATATATTGTATACAACTCATTGGATTATTTGAAGTCTCTGATATTTGGGTTTGAAAAAAACAAAGAAAAGATGGGATCTATGGAGAGAAGGAAGGGTATTTTGGACTTTAAGATTAAAAGGTCAATCATTAGAAATTATTTTTTAAGTTTGGTCAGTATTCACCTTTTATTGACTTTAAGGTCTCTAAAAAGTAATATTTTTTCAATTTTGGTCATTGAATTCTAATTTTTCCAATAATATTTTTCTAAAACTTTCTTGAAAAATTTCATGCTAATCAAATGCATGCTTGAATTTCAATTTCTTTTCATTCACTTCACTTTCTTGTCTTTTCACAATTATTAATTTTACAGTATTTGATTTAATTATCCAAGAACTGTTTCCAACAATTCTAAAAACAAAATCTGAGTAAGAGTGTTCTTAAAAATTAGATATTTTTCCTTTAAAAAATAGATATCTTTTTATCTCTATTTTCACATAATAGTTTTGGAAAACTATCAACCAAATGAATATTTAAAGAGTAATGATACAGATTCTAAATTCGAAAGTTCTGAATGAATTTATGTGAGTAAGGGATGGCATCATCAATATAATAACATCATGATAATGTCACACCCCACTCACATAAATTCATTCGAAAACGAATTGTGTATTTTCCTTTATTTCATACCCAACAAGAAGGGACCCTTAACCTTCTCCAATGAAAATTTTCCAAATCTGTAATTATATTCTGAAAGCTTATATACTATTTTAGTCAATGCAGTTTATCAGGCTGAATCTTTGGAAAAACCAAAGTAGTCCAATTTATTAGGATCTAAGAATTTCAAGTTGCTTGGTCAAATTCAATTAAAAATTAAGCAAAATTAATTAATAAATAAAAGGCTTTCTTGGATATGATACAATACATACAATTGGTCAAACCCTATGAGCATTTGCAGTTTGTATAGTTAGTTTCTCTGCAGCAAATATTATTCACCTTCGAGTTTAACACAACCAATTTCCTAGAGACAAGGATTGCCTATAAAAGTTTTTGTAAGCAATTTAAATAGGGGATAGCCCAAATTTAGAAACTCTACAAGGCACCACAAGTTGTACTCATTGCTTATTATTACAGTCAGAATAAACCAAGTATCATTCCTATCCCCAACTCTCTTAATTTCCTCTGTTTTCTACTTAAACTCTCAAATCTTGTTCAACTTATTTCAGCTTCAAAGAAAATCCTTATAGTACCTAGTTAGCCATGGCTTTTTTCTACAAGAACACCTTGTCTCTGTGCCTTCAATTGACTATAATTTTTTGCATTTGTTTGGTCACCACTTTCTCGGAGCTCCAGAGGTTTGAACACAAGACAAAATATGATGGATCACTCAACTTTCTGGTGGTTGGAGATTGGGGCAGAAAAGGGTTGTACAACCAAACTGAAGTTGCTTTTCAGGTCCAAATTACATCTCTTTCTTGTTTTGGATAATTATTTATAATCCGATTCGGTCGAATCATTTTTATGTGATTGAGGTGGTGGGCCTCACCACATGTGACATCATGTGGCGAGGCCGCCACCTCACTCACATAAATTCCTCGCAGACGAGTCTGAATATCTTTACTCTTTTTTTGTTTTCTCATTTCTTGCCAATATGTTCCCACATTGTGAGCATGGCATGGCTGCTAATTTGGTAAGATGGTATGGTTAATAAGAACAACAAGGAAAATAAGAATTACAAAATTTTGCAAAATGATTTTAAATCTTTCCCTTGTTTACCTGATAACTTCATAAGTGCAAATGGTGTTTGTAATTTCAAAAATGAATACGATATTCCATGAACCTGGATCCCCTCCTATTCATAGGGATTTCATCCGGTGCATAAAAAGTCTGACGCTTTGATGCACCGGATGGTGTAGGTGCACAGGACATGAGGTGATCCACTCTCAGAACCCTATAAGTTTGGGCCCCAAACTCAACAACTCTAATTCAAGTCCAGAAACAATTAGTTTGTGCAAATACTGCCAAAGGAACATATTTGTGCAACTACAACATTATTCTGACTATGATTTCTCAAATTTTACAATGTCACAAAAAGTTGCTCTACAATAGGCAATAACACATTTATTCAAGTGGATATTTCATTAACATGTAATAATTGGTCACTATTATTGATTGCAGATGGGAAAGGTTGGAGAGGTATTAGACATTGAATTTGTAATCTCCACTGGAGATAATTTCTATGATAATGGGTTAAGGGGTGTAAATGACCCAGGATTCAAGGAGTCATATACACAAATCTACACTGCAGAGAGCCTACAGAAGCAGTGGTATGCTGGTAAGTTTTCATGGAGAAAATTGGGTGCTAGTGACCTTTGGTATACGAGATTCTAAGGTAAACCTCGTCAATTTAGTGACTTTTGGTACGCAAAACTATCCCATAAACCACATCATCGTCATCATTGTCTTAATCCCATATGAATGAAATCGGCTGTATGAATTCTTATCAACAAGATTTGACATGAGTTTTACCGTCAGTTACCTGGCTAACCCACCTCCATTTCACATTTGGCCTTGGGTACGAGCAATGGGAGAGTCAAGAATTCGAGTAGATATGCATCACAGAAACTGACTTGACGACTAAAGACAAAAATATGTCCTTGTAGCACGATTGAAAAAGAATGTTCGAGCTAACTTTACCACACAAGCAGGAAACAAACCAGTCCGCACAAACATGATTATAGGCTATCCTACAAACCACACATTATTTGAAACCCTTTTGGGCCTTGTGAGAGTCCAACTGAGAATGTTCGAATTTCAATTCCCTCCGGGCGTGCGGAATAATACCATGAATTTTTGTGCTTTTTTTTCATTTATTTTTTTTCTAACTTGGACTAATTTTTTGTGCAGTGTTGGGCAATCATGATTACAGGGGTGATGCAAAGGCACAATTAAGTTCTGCGCTGAGGAAGATTGATAGCAGATGGCTTGTCATGAGATCTTATGTTCTTAATGCAGGTGAATTCTATTTACCATTAGAGCTTTTATAATTGAACTCAATCATCCAATGACTATCACATTCTCATCACTTCTTTGCATAACATTTTCACTAGGATTTGCTGAATTCTTCTTTGTGGACACCACTCCTTTTGTTAATGTCTACTTCGATGACCCTTTACACCATCACTACGATTGGCGAGGCATTATGCCTCGAGACACTTACCTTGCTGACCTTCTAAAGGTAAAACTATGCACTCCCAAAACCATTCTTTAATGTGTGTGTGTGTGTGCATATATATATGTGTGTGTGTATATATGTGTGTATTAATCAGACTTAATGCTATTTCTTTATAAAGGATTTGGAATCAGCATTGAGCAAATCAAGTGCTAAGTGGAAGATTGTTGTTGGTCATCATGCAATGAGAAGCGTAAGTCATCACGGCGATACTCAAGAACTCCTTGAGAGGGTCCTCCCCATACTTGAGGTAATTTCAAAATAACTGTTTGATTCAGTTTTTTTTAAAACAGTTCTCAAGAATTCAAAAAATAGAAAATCAGAACTATCCAAGTCTTTTCTTAATTGAGTTTCAGAAAACAGTTTTCAAGAAACTGCAACCAAATATTTTTTTTTGTACAGTTTTCCGGATTCTAATTCTCTAAAAATAGAAAACTATCATTAGAAAATTGAATTGGTAATTAACTTAAATTCGTGATGATATGCCAACAACTAATGTTGGAATACTCTTTATATAATTAAATTAAATTTCACATAAAACACATATGTATTTGTTTGTATGAATGCATTTATTTGGCATGTTCCTAATATGCTTAACAATCCAATTGATAATTTTCAGGCCAACAATGTTGATATGTATGTGAATGGGCATGATCATTGCCTGCAACACCTCAAGTGCCTCGACAGGTAAGATTGATCAAACGCTTGTCATTTTTACTTTACATATACATATACAGATATACACACTAATGAAATTGACTGTGGTATATATGCAGTCCAATCCAATTTATAACAAGTGGAGCAGGTTCAAAGGCATGGAGGGGTGATATTAAAGAACATAACCATTGTGCAGTAAATTTCTTTCATGATGGACAAGGCTTCATGTCAGTGCAGATGACAAAGACTAATGCAGAAATGGTGTTCTATGATGTTTTTGGCAAGGTTATTTATCGATGGAACATGGCTAAGCAGCTTGTCTCATCCATGTAAATATATGCTAAGAGGAAGAATCTGGCGTATATATATAATAACTATATATAGTATATATGAGCATATTACATATAGTGATTCAGATTTGTTATAGTTTGAATGTTTTGTAACTCCAGACCTGTATCCTCATGGATTACATGAGTTTATTAGTAAATAAACTTAGCATAGGAGACTATTATTTATTCATGGGCTTGTGGTCCTCTGTCTATATATGTTTGGTCTTGTACAACAAAGACTACATGAACATGAAAGATGCATGTGTTTTACATGTATATAAACTTTTGAGATTCCCCTTTTTATTATTAAATGTGTACCTAGTTTTATGGACTGCTGTAGATGTAAAATGGGATATTATGATTTATTTGTAATCTGATTATTTTAAAAATCTGTGAGAAGTAAAGATAGATAATTGTATTTCATTGAATTGTTATTATTAATTAATAATACATAAAGTCTTACTTATAAATATATAATTTTGGAGGTCAAGTAAATTTAGGAGACAAAAAATCTTAATCGTATATAGTTTATGAAAATGTGTAAGAAACCTATGTAGTTTAGGAAAAAGTGTAAGAAACCTATGTGGTTTAAAAAAAGATATATAATATAACAGCAGATATAATAGAAAATATATAATCTAACAGTTTCCCGCAAACTCAATGTGAGTTATATGAAACCAATTTGAGTTTGGAGACAAAATCTTAAATGCGGCTTGCAAAAACAATCTAGTGATATTACCAACTGTGACTGCGAACACATACAAAGAAGCTGCAAAAGAGAGGCTCAGTAGACAAATGCAGTTCATTGAAGCGACGGAAAGACCGAAATCGACTCGTTGGAGCGAAAACTAATTTGAAAATCAGAAAAAGAGCTCGTTGAAATCAGCGACTTTGGCACTCAGATGTTATAGCTTGTGAAAGTAATATGGTGATGTTACCAAAAGTGGTTGTGAACAGATTCAAAAAAACTGCAAAAGAGCAAACTCGTTGGAGCGACGGTAAGACCGAAAGATATAAAAATTGATTTAAAAATCAGAAAAGGGGCTCGTTGAAATCATCTACTTTGATACACAAATTCTAGTAGGAGCCGATGAATTGAACTTGAATTGAGATATATATATAAGGCAGAAACTATTTTCTACAATTGACTACTGGGAATAAAGCGGATGGTGTCAACCTCAGTGGTGAGAACAATTGACAATGAAGACTACCAGGAATTAATAGGCTCTGATACAATATTAGAAATATATAAAAAATTATATTTATTGAATTGATAATATATTGTGAACCATATATAAAGGCCTATTTATAGACACATAATTACTCCCTTCTCGAACACATAAGTTAGAATTGTGGTGTTAAAGAAGTCGTGTGCAACGCATAGGTCCATGCCTATTTTACCTTTTATAATTGATTTTACAAATGAAAAGTTCACATGTGTTTGTTGCATGCATACGGATAGTTTCATCAAAACTATCATCCCATGTGTCATGTCTAATTGAAGGTGCTTGTTGTCAACAAAAATAATACAGGCAAGTATTTTACAACTTTTATATAGTACATGGAGGTTTAATTTGTCCTTTTAGAAATAACAAAAATGCTATTGCAAACAATGTTTCTTGCTATGCTTCTGTTCATTTTTGGGGCTTTTGGCAATACAAGACATAAAACAGCTACATTATTGAAAATGGCCTCTTAAGAGAATAACCTCGTTTCCAATAAATACTAGTCTTGTATCAACTTCAATATCATATGTATGGGGGGAGATAAAGTATAGAGGCTATAAGAATTTATATATATATATATATATATATATATATATATATATATTTGTTGAAGCAATTTGAAGTATTCAGATATGTTAGGTTCATATAATGATATGAATTCAGCTTCATCATCCTTGTAGCAACCTATCTAACTAGCTGAATAAAGCAATTTGGACACCATGAAGCTATGCAAAACATTGCCAAAAACATCATAATATGTGAAATTTGCCTCAACTTCATTCAACTCCACTGCAATAAAACCCTGTCCATCATAATAATACTTCATTTCCTCCGGATTCCACCAACTAATGTCACCCTTCCACGCCTTAGAGCCGCCTCCACTTGTTAAAAAATGAATTTTACTGCATTTGTAACCAATCAATTTGGTGACTAAAAAAAGAAAAAACTTAATCATTTGAAAGTATATATATATATATATATATATATAACACTTTACCTGTCAATGCTATCGATGTGTTCTAAACAGTGATCATGCCCGTTCATGTAAACATCAACATTATTTGCCTAAAAAGATTATAATAGAATTAGATAAAAGCTTATTAGGTTCAATTAAACATAGCAATATCAGAATTATTTTTCATTTTCACTAACAATTAATATTAGGATTACCTGCAAAATGGGAAGCAAATGCGTCACAAGCTCATCAGTTACACCATGATATCCAGCACTTTTGATTGTATGGTGACCAACAACTATCTTCCATTTTGCTGCAGATTTTCTTAATGCCAAATCCACATTCTATTGCAATTGAAGAGAAGCAAAATTTTGGAACAAGTTAATACAATGATAATAGTGATTATGTTAAGAATACTCCTTGTTATATATAGAGAATTGATTTAAGTGATACTTGGACTCTATATATATATATATAGATTGAGAAGAAAATCCAGTTACCTTCAAGAGATTTGAAAGGTAATTCTTCCTAGGAGAGACACCTTTCCAATCATAGGTATCATTTCCTGGATCTGTGAAGTATTCATCGACAAATGGAGTCGTGTCTACAAAGAAAAATTCCACGATTTCTGGCGAGAAAAAGAGAAGAAGAAAGAAAATTAGATTACAGGTCATCTGTTGTAATTTGAAAAATCTTTATATTGTTTTTGAAAAAATTAACTTGGACTTATCACACTTTTTTGTGTAACCTACATACAGAGGTAACAGAGCTACTTGGATAGAAATTGTTCCAATGTTTTGTGGCATTAATATGGGATTTTCGAATCGAAAATGTTTTGGAATATACTGTTTGGTTCACTTCTTTCAAACAGTACTCCAAAAATTCAGAAAATTGGAAACTCTTTTTAAAAAACTATAAAGACGGTTATATGAAAACATATATTTTTTAACTGAGTTTTCATAAAACAGCTTTTAAAAACTGTCAACCAAACAAATTTGTTTACGATTTTTTTATTTTTAGTTTTCAAGAAACAGAAAATTGAACCAAGCAAACTCTTAAATTATGCATAAATGAAAACAAATTCTAACAACAAAATGTGTAAGGTCACAACAGTTGGTTAGGACTTAGGAGGTTGAGTTCTTTTAGTGGATTCCTCTCCTTGGTGCGTTTGGTAGGACAGAAGGAAGGAGTGATGGGACAATTTTCCGTTATTTGGTAAGAGAGATTGGAAGAAAGAAAGGAAGGCAACCATTTTGTTTCCATTCAAACGTAGGTCGAAAATAGAGCAAAAATATGATATTTTTTAAATAAAATAGAAATGACACTTTTAACCTCATTTAATTGTACTAATTTATATATTTAATGGTAAAATCATAATATATGAATGTCTTATCCATCGATCCTCCTCTCTTTTTCATCTATTTTTTCATTCGTTCTTATCAAACAGAAATAGAGTAAGATCGAACAGATCTCTCTCTGAACGAGGTGACTACTCTTCTTTTTTTCTATTTCTTCAGCAATCGAGTAGAAGACGTTATTTTTGAAAAGAAAATAGAGATGGAACCTTCATTTACCTGCATTGAGAATAAATGATCTTAAACATAGCCATCTTTTGTCCTTTTCTCTCATAATTGGACTCAATTGTGCCTCAACATCACCCTTATAGTCGTGGTTGCCCAAAACTGTGACAAAATAAACATTAATGTAACAATCAGTTAATAGTTTCAGAAGTTGGCTATTCCCTTTTCCTTTTTTGAATTTATTTGTATATATATATATATATATATATATGAACCAACTTGAGAGGAATTAATTACACTTCCATGAGTCAATGTTACCATTTTACAGGGAAAAAAATGTTACCAATGTACCACTGCTTTTGCAAGCTCTTGGCCGTGTAAATATTGGAAAAAGACTCGTAAAATGCTGGATCATTTGTACCCGTTAAACCATCCTCATAAAAATTATCTCCAGCAGAGATTACAAAATCTATGTCCAGCTTCTTCCCAATAACTCCCATCTACAAAAATATACGGATAAAAAAATTATATATGAATGAAAATAATTTACCCATCTAGGAATTAAATCGACAAAGTGAGTCTTGGTAGAACGAAAAAGTTGTTTCATTGTAACCTAAAAGTTACGGGATTAGAAATAAAAAAAATAGTCATGTAGATCAAAACAAGAATAATTAATAGCTTTGGTTTGTATTCTTGAAACTTTTTAAAGAAGTTTTCTATCAAGAGGTTGAAATTACAAAAAATCTCTTTAAGTACTTAACTTTGTTTTAGCTCAAAAATCCCTTCAATTATTTCAAAACTATGCAAATCAAGGGATGAAAAAGTAATAATGTTCCAAGAATCTGATACTTATAGCATGAAATCACTAATTTATCCTTTTATTTTCTTTCCTAATATTTTTTATAATAAATTATGGGGCGAACTTTGTTTGGGCACATAGATTCTCTTTTTTCTGTCATAGGCATATCTTCTATCATATTTAATTTTTTGAAATCATTTTTTATCACTTCATTTCATGCTTTATTTCTTATCCTCTATGCAAATCAATTTTCTTTTCCTCAAAGGTGCATATATAGGTTTGGGTTAAATACGTTCATACCACGTAAGTCTAGTCTGTCTTCTTTTCTCATTAAAATGTTGCACGCCTAATCTCTTCATAATCCTTTGATTATTAATCCTATTTTTACTAGTTAATTCTAACGTTTACATTTCCGCCACATGGATGCGATGTTCGTGTTTCTTTTTTAGTGTCCAATAATTCGCACCATATAACATAACCGGACTAATCATTGTCCTAATAAAGGGATGATAATTAACCATGTTTTCTTGTCCATTTAATTGTTACAAGTCCATGTTGTGTTTGATACATAGAGAGAGATGCGGATGAGAAGCTCTCAGGCTCAGCTGAGGGTTTCCTTCAGAAGATCAAGGTTGCTTTCTTCTCCTTTGGATGTATTTAAATAATTTTCTTATTAAATTTCCACTCTTTTCGGTGATCTGAATTTCTCTGTTGTGTTTCACCTTCCTCTAATCAAAGAATTGAATTTTAATTTACGAATTGTCTCTGTTTGTTTCCGAGAAATCAAAAATTAGTTTCAATATATATATTATAACTCAGGTCTTAGAAAACACAAATACTTATACAAAAGTTTTATAATACGTACTATTTCACAAATCCGAGAGATATCTAAACGGAACTGACTACTGATCACCACTGTTATACGGGTGATTCCATTGTCCACTATCTATTGATAAATCAGACAAATCTACGAAAAAAGGATCTTCAATGTGGCAGCCCAGCAACATGAGAGAGAGAGAGAAAAGTGCAGTGCATTTTGGTGCTCGAAAGGTGAATATAACTACTGTATATATATATATATGCTACCCCAAGAATTTTATCTGATTCCACGCGATATGCTGAACTTAATAATTTTATATATACTTAGGCAGCTTTTAAACATATTTTTTATAGGCTAGGCTAGGCTGGACTGGACTATGAACTTAACACAGTACTAATAAAAATAAAAAAAAAATAAAAAATTATTTTTTGGACTTAGGCTATAGCCTAGGTTAGCCCGTGAGTAGTTCCGCCTCTGATGTTCGTATTCGATACCAATACTCCTCGTATACTCTCGAATATTTATCAGATACTTCTTAAAAGTATTCATAATTTTAAAAAATATTTTTTTTATTTGTAACACGTATCTGATACTTCTCATATGCTTCAAAACACATTTTTAACATGAACATGAAAATGTAATTTTTTCAAAAATAATATCATATTATGATTGTTAAGAAAAGTTTAAAATTCATTTAAAACAGAAGTATTGAGATAAATATCATGATTTAGTGCAAAAATTTATCCATGCTAATTATACAATGACTCTTAACTTTTCTTTTATCTGTTAATGATAATATTTTATAAAGAAATGTTAATTGCTCATTTTTTTGCATATATAAAAATATAATTTATTATCTATATAGTGTCGTATATGTCAATACCTTTGTCGTGTCGTACCCGTGTCCTGTATCCGTATTCATGCTTCTTCACAAGTCATTTATCAAGCTTATTGGGAATATATATATACACACACGCAAATACATACATACATATACACACGTGCATGAAGAAAGAAAAATATATTTACTTACATTATGCACGTGTGTATATGTATGTATGTATGTATTTGTGTGTATAAATATTAATACCAATCATTTATGAAGAATCGACTTTCATTTACTATTATATTTTATCCTTTTAAGTCCTCATTCGTGGACTCCTATCATCCTCACAAGAGGCTTAAAAGTCAAAGTTGTTGTGGCCAACAGGCCAAGCAGCTTTGAAAGCTAATCAGATGATGTAATAAGAACAGACCCATTTTGAATATGCAATGGAATTATTCCCTTCTAAAAAAAACTACATCACCAGCAAGAACCATTACACAATAATAGTGATCATTAAGTTTTACTTATTTCTTCTTGAGTCCAATCAATTTTCAATAACATCGCTAAATCTTACACTTTATAAATGTTTGCATATATATATATATATATATATATATATATATATATTACAAATAAGGACGGTATAATAAGACAAAAGATCGACCCAACGGTCACGGTTATGAGTGCATGATAGTGATGTAGGCACGAACAGTACACTAAAGACGGTATAATAAAACAAAAGAATCGATTCAATGATCATGATTACGAGTGCATGATAGTGATGTAGGCAAGGACAGTACACTAGTGTGTGTGTGTATATATATATATATATATATTGCATAAAAGTTTGTCTGGATGTAGTTTCGAAATCCATGCATGAAAATTGGAAGATAGTTATTTTTGGTTTATCTAAAAGTGTTGCAGAGCTAAGACAGACAATATGTACTGTTTGAGAACCAAAAATGAGAGAGAAAAAATTTTGGAACCTGAGCAGCAACTTCAGACTGGTTGTAAAGTCCCTTGCGCCCCCAATCTCCAAGCACCAAGAAGCTCAGTGAGCCATCGGCTTTCGTCGGGTGACAGAAACGCGGAACCTCAGCGACACAAAAAACCGAACAAAACCCTAAACTTGCAGCCAAAATGAGGAAGAAGAGCATAGTTTCCTTGAACAAAATAGCCATTGTTTAGAGAGAGAGAGAGGAAAAGAGACTGATTCTTTTCCTTTTCTCTTCTTTGCTTTGGAATGCTTGTGGCTATTGAAGGACCTTATATGACATCAAATCTAAGCGTGACTACAACAATCAAACAGGTAGGATTGTTTTAAAGAAAGCGACAGATAACAAAGTTTCAAACCAACTTAAAAAGCTTGTAGTGTACGATGCATAATACATACACACACATATATATATATATAGACAATTCATATTCATACATTACTGAGAGGCAAACTTTTCTTCTAAGCATCTACATGTGCCTTCCTTTTAGATATGTGAAAAGTCAAATAAACACTTCAATAAATCTTCAATTCAATGATAGCTCATTAAACACTTTATAGCATGTTATGGCCTCTACAATAGTTGTTATTGAGGTCAAAATTGCTACAACGCAATAGTTAAATACTGACATGATATTAGAGATGAGAAATGGGAGTGATCATTCTCATGCTAGATAGGACACAACACCAGAGAAGCCCATACCACACAAGTCCAATCACTAGCACGGTTTTTCTTTGTTTTTCACCTTCTCTATCTCCAAAATTGTAAACCTAAGGTGCCTGAGAAGCCCTCAAAATGAGTTACAGCTTCTTCTAATGCAGGATGGAGAAAGGGTTGGTTTCAAATGTACAGCTGAATCCGAACCGTTAAGCATACTGTTTAAAGGTACCTAAACTTCTATCAAAATTCTTAGCAAAAAGGTTATACACGAAGTTAATTAAAGAAAAACGCGCATGTTGAAATAGAAAATCAAGAATTTTCTTTACCTAAGGTTAGCCTGCTCAATCAGGTACTGTCCCTAGATTTCTGCCACAAGTGACTTCCATGGTAAAAAAAAATATGATTAGCGATCGCTGCCCTGAAAGAAGTGCTACTATTAAATTGAAATAAGTTTCTCGTCTAGTGTGAGAATTCATATAACAGGATAACAAAAAAAGGAACCTAGAGCAGAAGGGACTGTAAAAAGAACTGAAAATATCCCTCCTTCCCTTTGCCCACTGGTACTATGATCAAGTCTCAAATTTTGCCGCTTTTTACATTTGCTTCAAACTCATTGCAGTCTGCAGCCTACCCCTTCACTCTGAGCTGCCTCCTACTCTCTCTCTCTCTCTCTCTCTCTCTTGTCTCTCTCTCTCTCTAAACTGCTCCAGCAGAATTGCTAACCACCTTTACATCAAGGATTTGTTGTTCTTCCTCCTTTGCCACTGCTCTTCCACCACCAGTTCCATTGACACTTCCATTGCAGTCTTGCTGTTGCATTTTTCCATCTGCTTTACCCTTTGGAGAAGCACTACTTTTACCATTTGAATTCCCCAAACCACGGTCTTTTTCTGGCAAGGAAGGCGTCTCCGTGGTTTCAGTGGCTGTAGTTAACAACACTTGTTGAGTTGAATTACCAGAACCCGGTGGAGGAAGGAAGACTCCGGTGCCAGGGACTGGTAGATGAGGTGGAGGATGCCTCAGAGTAGCCGCTGCCCATCCGGATGAGGCAGGTGGAAGAGCAACTGGTGCAGGAAAAGGCATGGCTGCGGCAACTGGGGTGGGCATAAAAAGCGGCTGAATGACATTCGGAGGTGCTAGTTGTGGATGAGTGGGTGGAGCAGCCAATACCCCAGTTGTTGGAACTGGACCATAATGCTTAGGCACAGGATGGCGAATATGATTAGGTGACCTACTAGATGGTGGGCCCCAAGGCAAGGGTGATGGTACTGCAGGTGAAGCTAGACGGCCATCATTTGGTGTGGATTTCTTTGGATCTGACTTTGTGAACGTAATAAGTATCCGCAGCTTGCGGAGGGAGGGAATAGCATGTTTGGAAAAATCTGCAGATCTTCCTTGCATTATAAGCATTGAACTGTATTTTCATGATGAGAATTAAATCAGGAAAATAGCATGAGACATAATGCAGCAGATCTGAATTAAATAAAAGAACTACACATCCTGTTTATGTATAGTTATAGTGTTAATTCACCATTACCGATTAGTTTAAGCCCTACTGCATTTTGTGTTTAATTATGACAGCCCCATCCAAGGTCTTCAAACATATTATGTGAAAATCCAGGCTTACAAGACAATTAAGATAATCCATCCTTCTGTTTCTTTTATTTTTTGTTCTTATTTGTTTATTTATTTATTTTTGCTTTTCTACTGGGTGTAGACTTCTTCAACTATCTCATAAAGCACTACCAGCTCTTCTTGGAGCACCCAGTTATGAAACTGTTTAAAGTCAATTATTAAACTGGACTATGAACATGTTTCCCTTGAAGTTTTTTTTTCTCAAAGACACCCTTGTATATCTCATGCACCCCATATTCTCAAGGACACAATTATCCCTACTAAAGTGCTTATCCAAAAACCAGCATTCACAAGCTCAAAATATGCAATGAGAGGAGAGAGAGAGAGACAGAGATTACCCGGGTCCAAGAGAAAGTTTAAGTGAGCCTCTATAATCCCCTGGATGATCTATTCCAATGACTTTCCCAAAGGTCATGTCACATTCTGTCAAGAACAGGACAGAGACAGGCCTTCCAAACCATGCTGGCCACATGTGAGGATGCGAGTGATCTCCCTACACATAAGAACTACATAGTCAGGCCTGCTTATCATTATGCATTATTTTTCAAAAGCAATGAAAGTAATACTATAATTACCAACCTCATTAAAGATATCAATGATACAAGAATCTGGTTTCACAGTCATTACTTGCATGCCAACTAATCGATCGATTACATCTTGCAGCAAGCCAGGAATGGGTTCTACTCTCCGATCTGGAAATTTCATATTAAATCCCAACCCATAATTGCGAGAAAACATAACTAGCATAATCCCAACAAAGAAAAAAGCTCTTCGAAAGAAGTGAACTTGCCTTTGGAGTTCCCAGCTGCATTTTCATCATCAGGAGGTGCTTCTGCAATGGGCAGGCCTAACTGAATCATCTCTCTTCCATGCCCCTTCATAGGTCTCTTAGAGACCACAAACGTTTGTCCTGCTTCTTGCAAACAAGAGTATAGCAATTATTGACAATTACAGGCAGAGTGAACAGAAACTTGAAGCGCAAGAACACTCCACCAAAAAAAAGTAGGCATCATGAACCAGAGAATGATATACGAGAGATCTCAAGTTCATAATAAATATCAAAATATTCAAAAGCTCCAAACTTTCGCGTGCATAAAGAACAGAGGCTAAGCTTGCAGAACAGTGAGATGGGATGGGATAAGTTTCTGTGCAAGAATTACCTTGAAATGCATATTAACAAGTTTGGCCAGTTTTCATGCAAACCTTTTAAAATAGATAGTTCTTTCATGCTCCACCAGATTCATTCTAAGTTGCTAGCCATTGTGTAATGTTATTGTAATCACAAGTACTAAATATAATAATCTGAATTGAATATTTCAGTTACCAATTTACCCACAATGTTAAGATTTCATGTAACAAACAAATTCAAGCCTGTAAGAGTAGAGCTGAGATGCACAAAACAAGCAATGGGTAGCCAATCAAGGCTCCGGCCGCTCCGCTTGTCGCTACCAAATGAGTTATGAGCAAGTTCTAACTGAATAAGCTTAAGCCCACTTAAACCGACAGCCCAATCTTCTTCTTTTTTTCCAACAGTGGAGATGTCGGGCCTCTTAGAGCACTCTAAAATCTACCCACCCAGCTCAAGCTGGGATTGAGCATGACCTCACATCTACCTGGCCAAGCTTGAGTAGTTGAAAACTCAGCTTAGCGGAGCTTGTTTACACCCCTAGACTAAGAAACACAAAGTTAGGGAGGAAGCAGAAGAGGGTGAAGTGCCGGAGCATGAAAGTGCTTGGAGAACCCTCAAGTGTTTAAATGAAGAAAATTATCAATATAGAGGAATAACTAATTCTAGTGTGAAAATTAATTACATTATGACAAACTTCTAGATCTAAAAACTTGAAGAAGTATTTATTAATGTATATTATTATTACAATCCTTGTGAATTTAGGGTGCCCCATTCCCTACAATATTACTATCTTCTTGGAGTTTCATCACTCAAGGTTTTTTTATATAAATAAAAATAATAATTTACCTAGGGTAGCTCACACTCTTAGCATGACATAATCACAACAATGTCAACGAGAGAAATGCATGCCTTACAAGCTCCTAAAGGAGAGCATAAAATTGCAGCTCCAAAGCAGGCACGTCAACTTATAGATGGAGGTTCCCGCGACTAGGGTTATAGAAACACTGACTCTTCAAAAAGCATCGATTTATTGCTTTGATGCACAGCTTAAATGCTAAGCTCAAAATATAGTGATCGCTCTGACAAAATAAACTTGAAAAGGGAAGAAGTAATAAAGCTACATTTTTTTATTTTAAAGTTCTGCTTTTATATTTAGGTGTACACTAAGATGTGTCTCTAAGTTCATTTGCTATAACAACATTAATTGAGCCATGCATATCAATAATATCCAATACTTGCTAGGGAAAGAAAATTTGAAAGAAAATAAAAAAATAAATGAAAAATCAAGCCTAGCCATCAAAATGCATTATAGGGAGAGAGGCCCATTCAACCTGCACATTCCTGTACAAGTTGCCCAACAACTTTTCCAAGCAATATTGGTATCAATCAACATTCTGGAATCTAGTACAGGGTTCAAGGATTTTTAGGTGTCCCTTTCCCTACAATATTACTATATTCTTGGTGTTTCGAAATTCACTACCTAGGGTGGCTCACACTCTTAGCGTGACATAATCACAACAATGTCAATGAGAGAAATGCATGCCTTACAAGCTCCTAAAGGAGAGCATAAAATTGCAGCTCCAAGGCAGGCACATCAGCTGATAGATGGAGGTTCCCATGACTAGGGTTATAGAAACACTGGACTCTTCAAAAAGCATCGATTCATTGCTTTGATGCACAGCTTAAATGCTCAGCTCAAAATGTAGTGATCACTTCAATAAAATACACTTGAAAAGGGAAGAAGTAATAAAGCTACATTTTTTTATTTTAAAGTTCTGCTTTTATATTTAGGTGTATACTAAGATGTGTCTGTAAGTTCATTTGCTATAACAACATTAATTGAGCCATGCGTATCAACATTTATCCAATACTTGTTAGGGAAAGAAAATTTGAAAGAAAATAAAAAAACAAATGAAAATTCAAGCCTAGCCATCATAATGCATTATAGGGAGAGAGGCCCATTCAGCTTGCACATTCCTGTACAAGTTGCCCAACAACTTTCCAAGCAATATTGGTATCAATCAACATTCATAGCTCTGGAATTTACTCCAGGGTTCAAGGATCAAGAGCTGGTTACATTTAAAAGTTGCCAAACTAGAAAGATTACTCTAGGGTTCAAGCTAAGTCTCGTCATCATATCCAAAAAAAAAAATCATGAGCATCAAACATAATTCTGAAAGGTTTAATGGATGAACCAAGAGGTCCAAGACCGATTGGGAAGGATTTTTGTATGCATAATGGAAGATCATATTATAAACTCAATACCTCAAGCCTATCGTGTTGAGCTGACACCATGGATGCAAGATTTCACCCAATAGTCCACAAAACAAACAAAGTGAAAAAGCAAGGCCTTCGACAATTATGTCATATATCAAAAAGATACCTTGATGTATCAAGATTGTATTACTCTAAAAGCCTAAAATGAAAGTCCCCTGATAAGTTTCTTTAGAAGAGGATCAAGTATATTTTTCTAGGTTGCATAATCTCATCCTGAAATATCACATGGGTTGATTAAATAAATAAGTTGTGAGAATTTCTTTCTTCTTTTTTTTTCTTTTTCTTTTTTTTTTGCACAGGTCATATATGAAAGAAACATATGATAGCAGAAGGAAAATAATACTGAGTTTCTTGGCTGAAATGCAAAAACCCCATATAGTATAGAATTAGTGCATATAAACCCACCCCCCGGAACTATCTTTTGTGCAAAATAACACCATCTATTCCCATGTTAATCTTTTGTTCAAATAGCACCTTCATCTATTGAAAATGATTGCAACTTGGATGCTCTGTGAAAAAGAAAAAAAAAACCCTACGATTAGAATTAGCGCACATAACTCATGTTGTATCAATAAAAGGGTAAAAAACCCTGCAATATGGTCTTGTGCATATAAACCCTTGTAATAAGGATAGTTTAAAAAATTCTTGGGCAGAAAATAAATATAAAGGACTTCCAAAAATTCTAGTGGAAGATATGAATGTAATACTCTGTAATCCTATGGAGCATCTAGTTCTTTGAGGTAATAAAAAGATGCAGTCACCGTTAATCAAGAGTGTTGGGAGGGGAAGATTGGATAAAGACATAACATTTGGCATTATTGCCAGATAATTAAAAGATTTGTTTGGATTTAAATGTGAGACTATATGTTAGCAAAGAACAGTGCTGTATGTCACCAGTTTTTCTCAATCTCCAAAATTTCTCCTTGATATTCTCCCTGAAACAAGGATTTATCACCCATGACTCATTTCACTCTGTGGAAAAGGCTTTACCAAAAAAAATCTGTAAAAAAGGTAGTAATGTAAAAACAAGATGTCGTAACGGTATTTTTTTCCTAGAAAAGAATCAGGCTGCCGACCATTTAGCCAATAATCAATATAGCCTTCTCTACCTTGTGTAATTCTGCATTTAATACAACTCCTTGCCTCAAACATGCACCCCCCCCCCCCCCCCCCCCCCACAAAACAAAAATAAATAAATAAAAGAAAAAAGTCAAAGTGGCTATCAGAAAATTCAAATATAATAATTTATACGCATATCCAGATACAGTTCTGAAATGATAGCTTGAGTAATTCAAGCCCTAAAATAGCATTTAGATTTACATATATTAGTCTTATATGTAAATGAATAACTACACAGACTTATTATAAATAAAATAAAATAAAAAGAGGACAGAATTCCTTCCCGCAAAAAAACAATTGTAACCCCTTGAAAAATTAGATTGTGTGTCTTCACGACAAAAAACCTCTCCTAATAAGTGCAAGTCATTATATATCAGTAACAATTAAATGAGAACTTAAACCTTCGATCACAAACCAATGCACCTCAAGCTTGAAAACTCACTTTGGATTTAGTGTTTACATGACCAAAATCGGAATCCAAAATGCTACAACTTACCATTTAAGTATAATGACTCACAGTTTATTTTAAAGTTAAAGCTTTTTTCCTCTTCCTTATCAATCTTCTTAGAAATGATTTTTCATTTTTATTTTTGTGATCCCCAGTAAAGAGCTTAGATATAGATAGTAAGTTGCAAACTTAGCAATAGTAACAAAAAAATTGACTGAAAATCTTTGTTCCGTTGGGGATGGGGGTTGGGCCATACGGAATTTCCCTGTTCTCTCCCCCGATCCTACATTTAGAGACTGCTTTTGCATCCAGCAAAGGCTTCACTTAGTCTATGTTAAGTCACTAAGCATTCTGTCAACTACAACCATCCATTCATGCATCACAATGTTGTCATTTTTCACTATGAGTCATACATAATATTTATAGAGATAACCTCTATAATATCCTGGTAATTTAAACCACTTCTTGGTACACATTACTAAACCTGATTATAAGAATGTACAGATCCCTAATTTCTTCCCCATGCTGTTTAAATTTGCAGCAATACTAGCATCAATTATCCTCTCCATTACCAAACAATTGGCCATGTCAACTTGATCAAACCAATTTGCTACCATGGGAAAAAAACACCTAGACTAATACTATTCTTCAAGAACCATAGAGAAAGAGACAATAACTCTGCTCATAATTTGTCTAGCAAGACGTAACAAAAGTGCAAGCCAGGTTTGCTTCTAGCAAGACAGACTCCTACAAGCTTTGATATTTAATTTCCTCTGACAAGAGAAGGAAAAAGTAGAAAGGAGACTAATAAAGATATAACACAATCATCCTTCTTGATATGGATAGTAGCACACAGCGAAGCCAATGCAGCTTCCAACCAGATGATTCTATAAATGATACAATTATATTGTTGTCTTTTTGGGGAGAGATGTAACAAGTCATACCACATACCACTACTGAAACTAGTTTGCATAATGATTGATTCAAGAATCAAAAGTAATTCGGTCAGAATTTAGGAACTATCCTAGAAAAATTCTAGACAACAGTAAGCAGTTACCAAATTTTGCCGTAAGTTACGTAACAATTTGACAAAAGTGTGAGAACAACACGAGAAAAGTTCACAGCAATTACAGACGCACGCATACCCAGAGAGAGAGAGAGAGAAAGATCCTTGATTTCATAAAGAAATTTCATGTTGAATGAATGACTTGCATGTTCTCCATAAAATAAAGAATTTATGTTCATTATTTAATATGTCATGCCAATTACCACAGTATGACATTCATGTTAAAAATATGCCAATCATAAGATCCTAAATTAAAAGAAATAGAAATTTGTAATATTGCTGGTAAAACCGTAAAAGTTATGTAATTGTTCTGGAAGGAAATGGAAACCTAAAACTCTCAAGGAAATTGATGAAACAAAGAGAATGTAATAGTGAAATTTTTTTCTTTGGCAAGTAAAGGGAATGCATTGGTGAACTTGCCTTGAACCTGCCCTCTTTTCCCCGCAGCTCTCAAATTATTTACCAATGAGACAAGTTTTGAAACTTCTAAGGCATCAAATAGTTCTTCATACAATTTCATCCCATCAACCACATTAATCTGTAGATGAAAACTGGTGCATCTTAGAACAATTCATGCATAAAACCAATAGATGTTGTTTCAACTAAAATAACAGTAAAAGAACAATACCGGCTTTCCCTCAAATATCTCTGTGCCAACAAAAGTTTTTGGAACAATTGTGAGATTCTGCTTCCCATGTGGGTTTTGTGTGGAACTGGAATCATTCTCCGGAAGCACATTACAAGGCCCTGAAAAATAGAAGTAAGAATGAGAAAAATTAAATGATATGCTAAATCCTTCCAGATAGCAGCAACATCAGCAATGAAAGATATGAATAGGGAGGGGACAGAAAAGTTTACATTATCCTGACGAATACAAGATACGAGTTTTAACACACAGCAAAAATATCTAACCAATGTTTTATTGTAGTATATTAGAAATGGCTTTAGATAATCACTTGCTCCATAGAACTACCCCTTAGTTCAAAACTCTCCTAAGATTCTAAGAACAATAGACCACCTCCACCCACTCCTAAAGAAGATTAAAAGAAAACCTTTGGAGTTTGAGGCACGCCCATCATCCACCCCTTCTGCCTCAGGTTCTGTATTCCCAGAAATGTTTCCTTGTGAGTTGCCTGAACCCTTGATGCTATCTTGTTGAGGATTTGTGACCACATCTGCGCCATCACCAAACACTTAAAGTCAATACTGCCCTATCGATTTTCTAAAGCAAAAAAAAAAAGAAAAACTAAATTTAAGGATAACATTTCACAATTTCTGCAATTTTGAGTCATTTAATTTAATTTAATAAATCAAATGCAATAAGAGTGAATACATTTTATAATTAAGACTCAAGAAGGAAAAGAGAACTGCTATATAAAGGAGGGTCAATATTTGCCTAAAATATAATTAGTAAAAAGTATACCAGTTGAATGTAAAAGCAACCGAGTTCAAAATTTATGCCTTCTAGATCAGGGAGCATGGAGAAAAATACACATATCTATGTTGTGCCAGGATAAGTCATGACCACAAATGGTAGAATGTCTACACGTTGCTAGCAGTAAATTGGAATTATGCCCTGTATTTAGTGTATTTATGTGGCATCTTTATTGCCGCTTTACATCCTCCATGGTCCTTTTTTTCTTCTTTGGGGAAGGGGGGAGGTACTTGAAATGTCCATTATGAATGTTATACAGTCATGTTCTTGAATTAAAAGTGTTAGGCAAGAATACGCATCTATATACATGTTATAAGACCAACAGAAACCTAATTTATTCAAGTAGTAAAAGTTTGTGAAAGCATAATTCCTACCATGGAAAGTATTATTGAAAATCTGCTAAATATGCTTGTTGGAGGAGTTCCAATCAAGTTCAACAAAACGTAGTGCGATTTCACAAGCATCCCAGGTGAGAAATTTACACTGACATATATTCATTCACACACACAGATAAACAAACATCCTAGCACACATAATGCAATAAAACATCCAACTCTAAAAGATCCGTGGCAACTAAAGTAATTAACTACAATTCATATAGCATTTATTTTACTTGGCCTTTCTAACATACCAAAACAAGAAATAAGCATATCCAGCAGATATAAATATGCTTCATAACTAAGAAATATTCAATCTCCTCATTTATTAAAAGGGAAAAGATACAAATTTCTTGGAAGGATAAATGACAAAAATCAATTATAAACTACAAAAGCGATTAGCAACATTAGTACAACTGACGATCAATCCACAAACACGAAGTAAACACATACTCAAAGGTTACCTTTTTTCTCCTCTGCAAGTGCCACACTCTTATCCTCCAACTCCACAATCTTCACCGCCTCGTCCCCCAATTTGGGTTCTTCACCTTTTCCACCCACACTCTCTCCTCTCTCCAATGCCACCGAATTGGAATTGGAATTGGAATTGGAATTGGCCAAAGAATTAACTTCCTGACTATGACATTCTACATTAGAATAATAAACATCCTTGACATGTTCAACCCTCTGTCCCTGCCTAGACCCAAAACCAGATCTCCTGAACTCTTTCCCCTGCCCCTTTACTGGATCAAAATGCCGTTGTTGTTGTTGCCGCCTCCATATCACCTGCTGCAGTGCATACGAGACTTCGGCAACCGAAAAGTACGGCTGCATATGAAGAACCGGGTTCCAATTACACCGCCTTTGCTGTATAAAACCTATAACCCCATCATACTCTCCTGGCTCTCCTATCAACCTCAAATGTTGACACAATGAGTCTATGATCGCATTGGCTGCAGCAAATTCCCCACGCAACCAGAAGATAAACCCGTCGCGCTCATCAGGTAACCACTGCCGGTGGTGGTGGTGGATCTCACCGCCTCCACCAGCCCCACCACCACCGCTCGGCAACTGCATTTTATCGGATATAACCACATTTCCCGATGGCATTGCCATAGAAATTATGAAATTCTATATCTATCACTCAACAGCATAAATAGCTACCTCATTCCCAGATCTACAAACCAAAATCGCAGATACTAGCTACAGATCAAATCCCAAATATCCAATGAAAATGAATTAAATTACCAAACCAGGACTGATACAGTGTATCACAATGCTGATAAATAAGTTATAAAACTCTCAAACACGATTAATTATATATAGAAAATGTATAATGTTATAGAGATAATACAGAATTTTCAATGTGTATATGCGATTGGCTTGCGAAAAAGGTTAGAGAGAAAACATTTTGTGAGTTGAATTGGGGAGAAGTGAATTGTTGAATTGTGCGGATCTGAAGATGACTTTGAGGTGGTTTGTAAGAGAATCAAAAGGTGCACAGTGATGTAGAGACGTGGGTTTCAAAGTAAAGGTTGAAGATCTAGGGTTTGTGGAATGTGGAGTGAAGGTTACGGAGTATGTCTTATTGAGCACTCGTTTATGGTCTTAAATGGTGGCGCTCTCTCTCTCTCTCTCTCTCTCTCTCTCTCTAAAACTCTTCTACTATTTGAGCACTCGTTCATAGGGATGGCAATTTTGTCCGCCCCGCCGGGTTTCCGCCCCGTTTAGGGAGGGTATGGGAGCCATTTTTTTTCCGTAGAGGCGGATTTGGGAAAAAAAATCAAAACCCGCCGCGGGTACGGGACGGGTTTGGGACTCTATAATAACCCGCCCCGTACCCGCCCCGCCTATATATTTTATTATTATACATATATTTATATGTGTATATATATATATATATATATACAAATTATAATTTTACTTTTGGTTGTATTAAGACTTATGTTTTCATTTTATCTTTTTGTTGTATTAACACTTCTTTAATTAATTGATCAAACTTGTTACTAAGTTATTTAGTTGTGAAATATATTTTCTGTAATAAGCTATTTAATTGTGGAATCTTATCATTTTACTTCTTAAACAGGGGTTATACTATTTTGAATTTAATAGTATCAAACTTGATACTACCCACTAGGCTCTTATTTTTTGAAAAAATCAAATTTTTATTGATGTTTGATGTGGTTACAATTTTGTGGGGAGGGGCCCCGCCTCGCCTGTCTAGTTCCATCCTTTTTGAAATTTTAAACGGGGCGGGGCGGGGACGGGGTGGGGTTTCTCTCAACGGGACGGGGATGGGTTTTGAAATTTTATCCCGTTTCAAACCCGCGGCGGGTTTGGTAATTGTGTTCAAGGTAGCGGGGCGGGGACGGGTTTAGGCAAACCCGTGCCGTACCCGCCCCGTTGCCATCCCTACTCGTTCAGCTGTGGATTGGACAAGAGAGAGAATATTCTAGATTGCAGGGGTATTTTAGTAATTGTATGTGTGTAGGAACTAATTTTTCTTGTTAGGCAATTTTTTTTTTTTGTTTTCCCAATTTTCAGGCAAATTACAATAACCTGGCCTTCTAAATTCTAATTAAAACCAAACTAAGTAAACTTTCCCTTTTGCTCCTTCAAAATAAAATTTTTTAATACACAAGAAATACCAAAAAAAAATAACATCACGTAATCAATACTAAAATATTTTCACACATAAAATAAGTTCAAAATATTATAAATTAAATTTATAAGAGACTGTCAAAATTTTACATCTTATTTCCTTTACATTTTTTTACATCAAACTTTGAACGTCTTCTATAAAATCAATTTATAATATTTTAAGTTTTTTCTTTTTTTTTTTTGTAAAATGATTTTAGTATTGGCTACGTTTTTTTGCATTTTTGTGTGTTCAAAAATATTTATTTTGAGGAAGAGCTCATGACAAGAGTCGTGAGAGCCCCCTCATAGTAGCATTACTCATTCAAAAATTACACTCAGTTTCCCTTGAGACTATGGTCTGATAATTTTTTCCCTACGGTTAAGGGTCAAGTAGTCAAACTCGAACATAAAAATGGGTAATACCATAATATTCCCTTCCGTTAGAGACCATAATATTCTCTCCCTAGTTTGATAATATGCATGGGTGACTCAGTAGTTAAGAAGTCTCCTAGAGCAAATCGTAAACTCGAATGTTGTGGTTCGACTCTTACAAGATGCAAAAATACCTGAGTTTAAATGATGTGTGGTTTAAAATTATAAAAAATATATTTTAAACACGAGGGAATATTAGATGTCCAATTTGACAAGGGATGTTAATGTAATTTTAGAATACATAAAGGATGTCTCTTTCGTTTTCCTTAAGTAGAGGGGAGGTCAGTGTAATTTATCTTTTTATATATGTTTCATCAATATACCTATATACATACTCTTTCTCACTATAAATATACAACTTCCTCTCTCTCTCTCTCTATCTATCTCTCTCTTGTCACTAAAGGGTTGTAATTTTACCAATTAACTAGTTCGGAATCACAATTGAAAGACAAGCACATCGCACACGTTAATCATCACAATCAAAGTTATATCATGCACACTAGTGCACGATCAATGATGAAAAAACACCACAAATCTACAACCCAACAATTATTACCACTAAGCAAATATAGGTTACACATATTATAATCGTTCAAATGGCGAAAAAATTCCCCAATCATGCTTATTAACACAGAGCATCCATAATCGCCCGATGCACAACACTAGTTTCCATAAAATAGCAAGATAGGGCGATCCAACCATTAATCTAATCAAAAAAGGGAATTTGTCATTGTGTTTGGAACGTCGCAAAACATACGACACACTTGGAGATCAAATATGAAACTTAACTCTAACCATCCAATCGTCAGTCTCCAAAAAGAACATCCTAGAGCTGACATGAACCTTAACCAATCACATGAGAACCCTAGGAAGCAATCACAATTCGACACACAACCCTGGGATACAGCAATCCCTAACTACCAAAAATTGTCACACCTTGAAGAACATCAAAGATGTTTGGTTCACAAAAAAAATAGACCTCCTTGTACATGCAGCAAAGGTCCAATGAGACTTTACATGGCTAAAACTCTGAAAAATTATACACTTTACTTTTATAAGTGTCAAACATAGGAGTTATTATCTATTTGATTATTTATTTTATAATTTTATATCAATTAATAATTATTACGATCAATGCTCATAGAAACATGTCCATGAATTTCATTAGTTGGATAATTTACATCAACATCAAGAAAAAATGGGATGAGGAGTTGGATTATGTTGGGTATATTTTTTATATATATTCTCTTTATTACAAATTAAGTAATGATAAATATTAATGACAATATATTATATTAAAAAATAAGCCTCCAATCACATACCACTAAATATTACGATATGATGATAAGTAAACAAGTACGGAATAATTTGAAAGAACACACCAAGAATTATACGTGATTCGGCTAAACAAGCCTACATCCACGAATAGTCCGATTTAACTATATAGATTGTAATATACAAGTTAAAGGATTATATCAAGAGTGTGCTCAACTATCAACCCTTAACCCTTGTACACCCAATCTCACTCAAAAGGAAATCACAAATTCTAAACAAGAATTTTCTCTCTAAGTGACCTCTTAAAAAAATAATGAAAGTATTATCTCTACACAAGTGTTTTATACTCCCTTTTCTTCTTTGCTTGTCCCTTTAGTTTCACAAATCACAAGAAAGGAAAAATAAAATAAAACAAAGGCCCAATTGCACTAAACCCCATGTGCTTTCAAAGACACCAAATAACCCCCTATGCTTTCAAAGGGTTGCAACCCCCCCCCCCCCACCCCAAGAACGTGCGTTGCATGTGACACATATAAAACCCGTTTCGCCTAAAATACCCTTTTTGTTTAATTATACCAAAATAACCCATCACCCACCTGTATCTTTTTCTTTATCTTCACCCATCCTTATCTTCATCTTTCTTTAATAAATGTACATATTAGGCTCTGATCTCTCTTCCCAATCTTCTCTCTCTTCACCATCCTCCATCTCTCTCTCCAACATTTTTCCCACTGTCATCACTAACTTCTTCATATACGGCTCACTAACTTCGAGCTCTTCCTTTTCTCCTTTGTTCTGGGTTCATCTCACCCCCCAATCTCGCTCCCTTTTTTCATCTCCATTTCTAGTGTTTCCATCAAGATCAAGCCAAAGGCTACCAATAACGGCCACAATTTTTCATAGGTTGTGTGTTTGTAAGACATTACTTTACTAAAAAGCAGAGAATTCTAATTACAGAGGAGAAGCCTGTCAAAATTTTTGATGAAATGTCAAATGCAAATTTAATAACCTTCGAAAATTAAGCCAACAATTTTGGTGGAAAAGGAATTGGTGGACGAAAGTTTGTAAAGCACTATTTTTGTAAAGAAGTTTAGGAGTTCTCTATAATGGTCAAAAGTGTATTATATTTTCTTGTATTGATCTATTTCACTATTTTGGAAATGATCTGTTATTTTAATTAGATTTCAAAAGGGCACTTCTTTTTCCTTCATGTTTTGTTTGCTAATGGGGAGGTTTTTGTTTCATTTCAATACTTGCAAACCATATAGTGATCTCCTTTGATTCTGTCATTTTGTTTGTCTTTCTCTATTTAATATACCAATTGGATTCTCTCTCTCTAATATTCCAATTGCATTTTTCATAACAAAAAACATTCTCAACAAAAACCTATAACAAAGTTTTGTAAAAAAAAAAAAAAGAAGCTATTATAATCAAAGCATTGCCAACAACAAAAAATCTATCGTTACTATTCAAATATATATCAAAGCACTATCCACATAGTGCTGACAAAAAACAAGCCAAAATACATGACAAAAAAATAAACTAAATGTCCTCAATGCAATAACTTGAGCATTCTCCATTGTAGCAACTTTAACATCTATATCAAAGCACCAAAAACCTAACAACACATAACACTTTATTAGGACACAAAACATTGCATGCATATATGTGATTCAAAGTACATGTCTTTATTATACCTTGATGAAGAAGCTTGAGTACTAGTGGGTGGGTTGAGGTGTTGGAGTTATTCAACACTTGCACTGGTCAAGGTAGCAGCACCACTGTTAACATATAAAGCACAAAACATATTGATGTAAAATTACAATTGAAAAAAAAAACAAAAACAAACTTAGCATACAAATAATAATAATAATAATATCATGATAATTACCTCATACATGTTACCTATGTTACCAGATTGGTTGGGTGATGGTAGTGGGGAAAGATGGTGTCATGCCCTGACTTCCAACATCGAAAAGGGCATGAGAAATAGGGGTGATTAGGTTAAACATCTACACTCCTAATCATAATATTGCTCTGATATCATACTCTGATATCAAGTTGTCACACCCCGACTTCCAACACTCGAAAATGGGAGTGATAGAATCAAACCTCAACATCCCTTAATTTCAATCCTGCTCTAAGCAGCAAGTTTGATTAATCGAACCTAGTCCTTCGATTAATCGAACTTGGATCTTCGATTAATCGTAGTTGCAATCAATCGTTGATCTATCAGTTTTGGAACCCAATCTCTCTCAGTTTCTACGATTAATTGAATGTGGGCCTTAGATTAATCGAAGCCCCTTGTGGCAGAAATTCCTGTTAAGTCTAATTTTCTCCTTAGGATATTCAAAACTCATCCCTTAAAGTGTAACTACTACTCGTACATCCTCATACATTCAAAACATCAAAATACACACGCGGAAGTATTAAAACTTTAAACATAACTCTATTACATCAAAATCATCAGATCATATCCAGAAAATGTATACATTATCAAGTTTCTCAAAAGAAATACCACTGTGTCAAATTACATGTCCAACATCCATATATATAATCCAAAATTATATATCATTCCAAGTATTTCAACATGCCACAAGCCGGTATAGATAACAATATATGTAATAACCAAAATATATCAAAAATGCTACCAAGTGTTCTATATGGCCACTCAAGTTTCATCTACCACCAGTGCCTTATCTGTAAAAAGGTTTAGGGAAGAAGGGCGAGCAAAACAACTAGCTCAGTAGGAATACCCCAACCCACCTAGGCATCGACCTTGTTACGCCCCAAAATTCGAGTCATCAGAATCCTCATCCCGAAATCGAATTTTGAGAGTGAACCTGTTCATTAAACCCTATAAACAATTTCAACGCCGATCTCACATTGATATCATAACTCAATACCAAGCTCTCACACCCCAATTGTCAGGTAATGACTTATCGTGGAAGCTTTTATAACATTGTTACATCAATCTTTTACCGGATATTACATGGATCAATCATTCTAAGTTATGATTTCCAAAATTAGCAGAAACATTCATTACACCATTATCATCATACATATATGTATACATAGACAATCTAAATCTTTTAAACCTATCCTTTATTGAAAGTAAACATGTATAAGCCATTATAAAAACATGCAATAGGAACCCATTTCGCATGATCGAAATGCACCTTTCGATTGTGCGAAGTGCATTTCAATCAATCGAAATAGTAATTTCACATGATCGAAAATCTTGCATGATCGAAGTACATGCGAAGTATTATCGAGATTCCACTGGAATTTGACATATCTTCAATCGAAACTTCCGCAACCTAAATCACACAATTGAAGGCATTTTGATCGTGCGAAATGGGCCGCACAATCAAAATGTCCTTTTCTAGTTTCCCAGCAATTCTACACTTGGTCCATTTTATCATACATGAGCCTCATCGTACTAATTCATCAACACAACCATTCTCATGAATTTACACATACGTAAATGGACATTAGAACCACAAATATACTATGTAATGGAAAACATTCTATCTTGAAAATAAATCTAATATCTTATCCTCAAATGGTTTCAAGTGCCAAACATGGCTCATACATATCAAATTCGACACTTAAATCCAAATTACAAGTTTAATAAATGCTTAAACATGGCATGTGAAAGTATAACATAAGCAATAACAACAAAATATAAATCTTGTAATCCGAGCGCTTCAAGCTCCATCAATGACTGGTGACTTATCTATAAAAATATTTTGGGGAAGGGGGGTGAGTATCAACATGCCCAGTAGAGATACCCAAACCAATTTATGCATCAATTCGATGCGACCTACATGAAATGCAATCATGACATTCCTATGTGCTACATGACATACTTATAATGCTTGTGAGATGTGATCATGGCATTAGTACATGCTACATGGCATATAACAATGCACATGCTCAAGGAATCTCAATTCAATGCTTAATTAGAACACATGCTCAATAAAGCTAAATTGAAGTAGAAGATCACGTAAGCATCAACATGAATATCACAAGTCAACAACAAGACTTAACACCAAGTCACATAAGTTTTGAAATAACATAAGGGTGGGAGTAGTCATAGGTTGCAGGTCAAGAGTTTTGCAAGCTAATCCGCAAATATTCTACTTTACAAGCGATCAACCTGAGGGTCTAAACAAAAATAATATTTTACTTTACGGGTTACTAACCTGAAGGTCTTGACAAAACCATTTTCGACCTATTTCCAAAATCAACAACCAATCACATAGAATTCAAGTATGATAACACATACAATTCCAAGCACATCATAAATCACTTAATTTCTATGCTAAAATATATAATTCTTATACATATAATAATGCAACAATTCCATAATCCAAGCGCATCATAAGCCACTTGATTTCATGCTAAAACATGTATTTCTCATGCATATATAAATGCAACATTTATAGAAAAGATCATTCACATATATTCTATCAAACATATAAAAAATATCATGTACAACATAGTTTCCACATTTATAAATCGTGTCAACAAGCCACATTTACCCACAATTGCTAACACTTGGGCTTGTATGCACAATTCATACCATAATTCACTTGATACACATTCAAACATATTTGAGTTCAATAATATAATCAATTAACAAGAATCAACCTAACTAAAGATGCAAAATTCACTTCCTAGCATTCCTAAGCATGTTAATTTAATCAAAACCCACATCAATTCCTAAGGAATCGATGATAAGGTGGAGAGAACACCCCTACCTTAATTCCAAGCCAAATTCTCACCAAACTCAACTTTATCCGAATTTAAATTTGTTCAGACTAATCTCGAGCCCTCAATGTGTAAATCAACTTCTTCTTCTTTGGTGCCTTCTAATTATGGACCCAAGTCTCCTAAAATCAATGGAGAAGGAAAAAATATGATATTACCATATACAGATATATATTGCTTTCTCTATGCGGCTGATGAGAATGAGAATGAATTCAACAATTCTCTACCTTACTATTTATAGATCTAGTTTACTTATTTACGAAATTCTATTAGCTTTTCACTATACCTTCCCGAACTCTATTTTTTATTTCGGTAACTGAAATACCCCCCAGAAAATTTCGCGCATGAGGTGGCCAATCTCATACACAAAACCTGAGAGATACATACAACTGGAAGCAACAAGCATAGAATACAAAAGATATAATGAACAATTTTCTAAAAGTAGAAAAGAAAGTTCCTCTGAATTAAAATAACTGTTAACTAAACAAGTATATGTCCGGTAATACAATTTGGAAGTCCTGTAACCCAAGGACCCCTTAACCAGAATGAACCAAAGTTTTTAATTCTAAAATTAATACCAACAATCAAAGTCTCAAAAGGTCATAGTATGACTCTTGAAGAAGACAAGTTCCTACCCTGTAACTGATGAGATGAGACGTCTACTACAATCAAACCCTAAAACTCTATCCTCGCGGTGGAACCTGTCTGAAACCTGAAATATCAATAAAGTGGGTTAAACCCACGAGCAAGTTCTATCTACTACATCCCAATCAGAGAACCAATATACATACCCTCAGTATAAGGGACACAAAAGAAAATAATAGATTTAACAAACAAGCTATTCTTATTCCAGTTTCATATTTTCAAAACAACAGTCATTAATTATAATATTCCACCCAAATCCTTATTACGCAAAAGTGATCACATTTCTTAAGTTCAGCAGAAATAAACATAACATGAAATAATATCAAGTTTAAGCAATCCTAACAGGCCATCATTTAATCTTTTGATACCTTAATAGGTATAGATATATACATACTAGTGATTTCCTATTTAGTTCATGTTTTTCAGAAGTAAAATCATCTTATACATTGTTCCAACAAACCCTTATCATCCAACAATGAACACATTCTTTAAGTTCAAAATAAAGAAAACATATGCATACATGTATAGATACCTTATTAGGTACGGACGATCCTGACACGCCAAATAAAATGTATAGATGCCTTATTAGGTATGGGCGATCTTGACACGTCGGGCAATCCTTACATGCCAAATAAAATACATAGACACCTTATTAGGTATGGGCGATCCTGACACGCCGGGCAATCCTTACATGTCAAATAAAATACATAGATACCTTATTAGGTATGGGCGATCCTGACACGCCGGGCAATCCTTACATACCAAAATAAAATGCATAGATACATTCCAATATGCAATACAAAATAACAAGGTGCATTATGATTTAATTTGCACAAACCGTTATTTCAAATCATCCAACATGAAATTATCATCATAAGATAAATTGTTCACAAGTAGACTATAATCAAGTATTTGATGGGCATTTATATCCTTAAAGAAAATTACATTCAAGTAAATCAAATAACTCAAACATCCATTAAAGAAGCAATTTCCCAATTCAACCTTCAATGAACTCAAATATATGAGGGAGTCTAAACCTAACTTTTATCTAGGTTTCTGGGCATATTATACTGCTAAGAACCCTATTAAATCATGCTAGAATTTCCTAGAATTTTTGAGAAATTTAAAAAAATATTATTCTAGCAAAAAGAAAATAAACATAATTCGAGGCATACTTTCACAACCAACACAATCACAAGGGAGACTCATTTTGACATGAAATTTAAAACCCAAGTGCATTTTAATCCTATAAAGTTAAATAAATTTTTCTAGAATTTTCTGGAATTTTAAAATATTTTCTAAAAATAAAAGAAGGTGAAAATCCAACTTTTAGACACTTTAAAAATAAATTGAACAACAAGGAAAGATTATTTTGAGTTGAAAATTTAAACCCAAGTGTATTTATCCTCCAGAGAATTACAGTAAAAATTTGGGAATTTTTGGGATTATAAAAGTATTTTCTAAAATTACAGAATGTGAAAAACTCAACTTTTGGACACTTTAAAAATCAATTGAACAACAAGGAAAGATCATTTTGAGTTGAAAATTTAAAACCAAGTGTATTTAGCCTTCAAAGAGCTACAATAAAAATTTCGGAAGTTTTGGAAATTTCTAACTGTTTTCTAAAATTAAAGAGGCTGAAAAATCCAGTTTTTAGACACTTTAAAAATTAATTTAAAGACAATGGTAAATAATTTTGATATGAAATTTAAACCCCCAGCCCCTTAAGCTCCCAGGAAGTTGACATAAAATTTTTGGAATTTTTAGAATTATAAAAGTATTTTTAAAAAATCATTTTTCCAGATTTTCAAGTTTTCCCAAAAATTTCAAAAAATATAAAATAAATATCAAAACAATTCGGAATGGGCCCATATTGGACCCAGAGGTAGGCCCCCGAGAGTGGGCGCCAAACATAATTTTTCGGCCACCGGCGCAGGGGCACGCACCCCCACACGTCGACGGACGCGTGGCCACCTTTTCTTTTTCTTTTTTTTTTCTTCCTTCTTCCCTAGTTGAAGCTTCAGCGGCCAACAATGGAGGCCGAGCTTCCCGATCACTTCCGAGCACCGAATCGCGCATATGAATATACCATTGAACTCGTATCGATCTAAGCTACGTATTGGTACCAAAATCATCCCCTCTCGCGGACTAAATCAAAAATGCTCAATTTCAAGTTTCGAAAATCTAAAATTTTAAACTCAATTTCCCGTCAATCTACCCAACGGTTCATAACGAAACTTTCAAGGATTGTTCTAGGAAGTAAGATCTACCTTTTAATCGGAACAAAATTCCTCAAAAATAATAAACACAGTAGACCCAAATTTCATGTTCGTATATATATACACCCGCCCATACAATCATATATACATGTATATACATATGCAAAAATACTCTAAAACAGTACCAAAACTCCAAAATCCTAATGTTTAATTCACAGAATTATTCTTAGCATGCAAAATTATTTAATTTCATAATTAAATGCATACAAATTTCTAGCAACATGTCTATACAATTATCATAATTAATTCTCACAAAATTTATCAACAGAAAAAAAAAAAATTATATACAAATTTTCAAAATAAACACAATCCTCAAACCTAGACTATGCATACGGATTCAAAGGGGAAGAGAAGAATCAAACTTGCCTCTTTGACGATTCAAACACTCGTTCACCCGAACTCCTTCTCTCTTTCGTTTACTCTCCTGAATTTTTGTGCGTAATGCAAACGACAGAAACCCTAATTTCTATTATCTTTTGTCCTAATCATTTTTATTCTATTATTATTTTTTTTTTCTAAAAACTAAATAATAATAATAATAATAATAATAATAACCATAATAATATAACTATAACCATCGCCCAACAACTTAAGCATATCCTTAGTCCAACCATTCCAGCCCAGATTCTTCCCTAACCCAATCCAAAGCATTTAAAATATTTAAATCAAATCATACACAATCAATAAACAATTCATATAAATTGATAAAAATAAAAATAGAGCAATTCACATGAAATGAAAGAATCTATAAAGACAATCAATTCACATAAAATAATAATTGTATAAAGACCTAACAATTCACATGAAATGATAAAATGCATATAAAGGCATTCCACATGAATTGAAAAATAATAATAATAATAATATAAAGAAATTTAAATTCTTTAAAATAATAGACGTCCAAATTTTTCGGGGTATTACAGTAACTCTGTTGGACTTCGAAATTGACTCTGTTGTGCGTCAAATATTTTATTTAATCTATCCTCAAAATTTGGTGTCATTCTGACACTTTCAGATTTTTTAGACCCACGGGACCTGTGCCCGGGCCCACTCGATCCGAAAAATTCAATTTTCTCCAAACGTTCTCAAAATTTCTCCGGACGTATATAAGGATCCCTAAACATGTATTTCGCATTTAAAACACATATATAATCATTTAACGCATTTATAATACATTAAATGAAAATAAAAAGAAAATCAGCTAAAAATGGTCATGATCCTTACAGACCCAACACCGACCTAAATGATATACAATCATGATGTCGCCACTCTACATGGCATATTCCATATTTTCATGCCAAATTAACTCAATGCAATTCATATACATATGCATTCAAAACACTCATCATGCTTAACAGTTAAACGCATAAGCATCTTTTAGATAAACATCTTCTTCGATCATAATCCAATACATAAACATGATTGGTCAACTCTGATGATCATGTAATGTTGAACAACTCTAAAGACACTCCTATGATTAGGTAACTTCGACAATCATTCATTCACGACAATCTATTAGTCTTGTCCTTGTGATTAGACAACTCTGACGATCACAAAATTTAGGATATAAGTGGGCATCTCTGATGGTTATTCCCGTGTGGGTGTTTTTACCACTTCCAATACATGGTTGGACACCTCCGACATCCGTGTAAGGCATACTTGGACAATCTTCTGATATATATACATATACATGCACATTAGGCATATATAATGCATAACATAATTCTCATACTCTCCTACATACATTCATATTTTATTTTGATTCTAGCATGCATCATACTCTCATACACCACATATAATCACATATATAGTCAAAATCATGCATACAATTCATATATGCATATAATTCATTATATTTCCAAACATGCTCATAATTTCATACATATTGTATGTAAACAATCACAAACATCATATATCACAATATGAACAATATTAACATGTATAAAT